>CM076576.1:830538729-830918911 GCA_034641835.2 Pinus albicaulis
TTTATCAACAATAATAAACTTTGCCCAACACTTCAATTAGAACAGTGAAAACACTATGACCAGAACTTCAGAAATAACCCAGAATTCAAAATAGATATGGAGATACAAACTCAACCTTGAACATTAATTAATTCTAATATCATACGATACTTTGCATCATTGAAGTCGCGTACATACGTGCTTTCCTGCACACCAACCCGTGTATCCTTCTGAGTATTCTTCAGAAAACCCTAACTGCCATACGCACTTCTTATGAAGCAAACCCACGTATATACACACTTTTACTGAAACCAAATAGCATATAGATCTATAAGAAATAAATTTTTTTGAACAAACCAGATCTATAAAACTTACCCATATTTATTCATTTTCTTCAGCAGACTTGGGCCAGTTCTTCATCATTTCTTCAGTAGATCATACTAGAGATTCATCATCTTCAGATATAAATATTTTGAACCATCATTATATCCATGGGTGTATCATAGGTTCAGATCTATCAAGTAAAAAGAAAATTCATCCATGCAAATATTCCTTAGAGAATTTTTCGTTCATTAACAACCCTTACTCATGCACACCTTGCACTATGATATTCTTCTCCTTAAATAGATTTAGCTTTTACCAATACCATGAGTCAAAACCACTCAAATTATGATGGTATCCTTAAATGGAATCAAATAGAAAATGCAACGCTCAATACTGTGGGCTAATACCATGGTAATGCCCCTTGTTATCATAATTTTAGAGCGCAAAATGCATACGCGACTTGGAGCATTCGTTTCCACATGTATACTCAACTTCTCTTCAAAAAAACTGCATATATGCTAACCCTGAATGTATACGCAGGTTGCCTTCACAAAATTAGCATATACATTACATCCATATGCAGGTTTCCTTCGCAAAAGTAGTGTATACATTGTGACATATTATATTTATCATTTTTCTAGCACTTACTAGAATTATTTTCTCTGAGACATCTGAACTAATCTGTAGCTACATCATTCTTACATCTTTAACACATAGGTTTCTTATCACAGGAAACTCATCAAGTAGGTTTCCATCAAGGATAAGTTCATCAAGTAGGTTGCCATCAAGGATAACACATGACATCATATTTCCAACAATCTCCCCCTTTGGACTTGATGGAAAACATGATGGTGTTTGATTACCATAACAGATAAATAGAATAATCATAACCATTATTCAAATACCAAGATACTCTCCCCCTTTGACATCAAGGGAAAAGGGTGGATCAAAACCAAAACAAGGTTTCTCTTCCCTTGTAGAAAGATAAGCTCTGTAGATATGAAGTGCACTAAATTTACCATGCTCCCCTTGAGTTCATGTTGAATCTTTAAACAGATTTTTCAATGAAGTACATGACACTATAACTCAACCAAGTATGACCATTCCTATCACCAAGGACTCATACTTAAATCAATGATCCAACCAAGTGGAATTACATATTTGACTCAACTACCCAACCAACTGGGTTTACAAATTTTACTCAACTACCCAACAAAGCGGGTTTACAAATTTGACCAAGTCATTACATGACTGGATATAAAAATTTACATGATAGTTCTCAACATGACCTTTTCATCAAATGACTTTTATAAACAAACCAATGAATCTCAATCATGAGATCAGACCATAGAAACCACTTAGAATGCCAACAATGCATCCTTTCCCATAGGACAAGTGCTCCCCCTTAGCTTGTGAACGCTGAACACTTTCAATAGAAAATCATCAAGGCATCTCCATAAAAAATATTAGAGAATGAAACAGAAATGTAAGAACTGGAACATCACCAGAGATACCCAACAGCACCACAACTGTTCTTAAAATGCTGACCCAAAAAATTATGCCAGCAAATACCCATATGTAGTTTTCTGTATATAAACTCGCATATATATGTGATTTTCCTTTATGAAATCTGCGTATCCAATTTAATCTTCTGAATTTAAGTAGATCTGATATTTTGAGTAGCAAAGACAATTCGCAACTTTTGTCTGAGATATTCAAATGCTTCCCTAGGAAGAGGTTTAGTAAATATATCAGCAACCTTTTCTTTGGAGGGAACATACTCCAAATTCACCTTTTTTTCAAGCACATATTCATGTAAGAAGTGATACTTGATAGGAATGTGCTTGGTCTTGGAATGCATAACATGATTCTTTGAGATACTGATGGAACTTGTATTATCACACATAATGGATATGGGTAGTGAACATTTGATTTGAATGTATTGTAAAGTTTGCATCATCCAAAGAAGTTGTGTGCAACATGATGCGGCAACCACATATTCTACTTCTGCTATAGATAAGGCAATAAAGCTGTAATTTTTTCTGAACCACAATACTAATCGGGACACTATATATAATGCACCTCTACTAGTGCTCTTATGATCATCAACATTTCCAGCCCAATCTGCATCTGTGTAAGCATGAAGAGTGAGATCAAAACTCTTTGGATACCATAGTGCAAAGTCTTGAGTTCCTTGTAGATATTTGAATATTCTTTTGACAACCTAAAGGTGAGACTCTTTTGGATTAGCTTGGAATCGTCCAACAATCCTAGCTACATGCATAATGTCTAGTCTTGTCCCAGTTAGATAAAGTAGACTTCCAATCATGGATTTGAATTGTGGTTGATTCACTGCAGGAGAATCATCATGAGAACTAAGGTTACACCCGGTTATCATTGGTGTACTTATAGGTTTGCAATATTCCATCCCATACTTCCTCAAAATTTTCTTGAGGTATTTTGCTTGAGATAAAAATATGCCATCGGTTGCTTGTTTCACTTGTACGCCAAGAAAAAATGTTAGTTCCCCACGTAAATAAATTTGACATTCTTGTTGCATAATAGAAGCAAATTTCTAACTCATGGACTCTTCATTACTTCAGAAAATGATATCATCAACATATACAACCACAATCAATAGTTTATCATTTTCAGTTTTTGTGTATAAGTTGCTATCAGCAGAACCCTTTGGACTTCCTTGTTGATGAAGATATTTGTCAAGACGATAATACCATGCCCATAGAGCTTGTTTGAGTCCATATAAAGTACTTTTATGTTTACAAACAATTTTTTCATCATTTCCCAAAATGAATCCTTCTGGTTGTTCTATATAAACTTCTTCTTCTAGATCACCATTGAGGAAAGATGATTTAACATCCATTTGATAAACTTTGATTTGTTGAAAGCTTGAAAAATCAAGAAATATTATGATGGCTTCGAGTCTAGTTACAAGAGAAAATGTTTCTTCAAAGTCTATACCTTCTTGTTGAGCATACCCTTTACAAACAAGTCTAGCCTTGTTTCTAATAACATCTCCATTTTGATTTAATTTTTTTTGACTATCCATTTTGTTCCAATAACATTTTTATCATGAGGTCTTGGAAATAGTTCCCAAGTATGATTCTTTTCAATTTGATCAAGTTATTCATTCATGGCTTGAATCCAAAATTCATCTTTGCTAGCTTGATTGACATTCTGTGGTTCAATGGTGGATAAAAATGCTAGAGAGTTAGTAGACCCTACAAGAGTTCTTCTTGTTTCGACACTTGATCCCTTTTATCCCAAAATTTGAGATTCTGGATGATTCTTTTGAACATACCTAGATGGAGCCTTTTCAGATAGATCTTCTTATGATGCTTAATTGGGTTCACCTTCTATATTATTTGATGCAGGAAGATATACATCATCATCATCTTCATTTGTTGTTTGTATTTCCCCTTTTAGATTTGAGAGAGATTCATCAATTACAACATCATTGCATTCAAAAATCTTCTGAAGTCTTTTATTGTAGAATTTATATGCTTTACTTCAAGAAGAGTAACCAAGAAATATTCCATCATCTTCCCTAGGTTCAAACTTGCCAAGTTTTTCATCATTGTTCTTGATAAAGCATTTTCTTCCAAAAACTTTAAAATTCTTTACAGTGGGAAGATTACCATACCAGAGCTCATATGGAGTTTTATCACTGTTTACACGAACATGTGCTTTGTTAAGAATAGTTACAGCAGTATGTGCTACTTCTCCCAATGTGTTCGGTGTTACTGAATCATCAAGCATAGCCCGAGCCATCTATTGAACTGTTATATTCATTCTTTCTACTACGCCATTTTGTTGTGGGGTACCAGCTACAAAAAATTGTCTTTTTATGCCATGTTGTTCACAAAAATCAAAGAATTTATCTGATATATATTCACCTCCTCGATCATATCTAAGACACTTGATTTTTCGATCTAATTCATTTTCAACCGGTGCTTTGAAGATATGAAAATTTTCAAATGCTTCATCTTTGTGTTTTAGCAACCCAATCCAACGCATTCTAGAGAAACCATCAATAAAAAATAGAATATAGTATTGTTCTCTACGGGGTGACCTTTTCCTCATAGGTCCACACATATCAGTATGAATAAGTTTAGTAGGCTTACTTGCTGATCCTTCTTTGGCATTAAATTGCACTCTAGTTTTCTTACCGAATTGGCAAGATTTGCATATGGTATTCTTAGGTAGAGTAATATTGGGAAGATCATGAACATCTTTGAGTCTGCTAGATTTGTTGATTTGAGAAAAGCTCAAATGGCCCAATCTTCTGCGCCATAACCAATTTTCTGAATATTTACCCAAGTAACATTTTTCTTTACAACTTTTCAATACATGCAAGTTTATTGGTCTTCTATTTCCTTTTATAATTGTTTTTCTAGTATCAAGATCATGTATCACATATTATTTTGAGCTAAAAACAACTTCAGTTCCTTGATCACACATTTGACTTACACTTAACAGATTATGCTTTAATCCATCCAAATACATAACATTGTTGGCTTTCACCTTTTATTTTAAGAAAATAGAACCTTTTGCCTTAATGACAGCAGGAGTATCATTCCAAAAGTAACATTCTTTTCTCTTTCTAGAGCATTATATGAAAGAAGTTTATTTCTATCACCTGTCATGTGTTTTGAGCATCCACTATCAATGTAACATTGATTTTATTCTCCTTATACAAATAGAGCTATGCCACAGTTCTCAACCTATAATTCATTCTCTCTCCATACTTTTGAAATTGAAGGTATATGCTCTTTTGGCTGAAGTTTGCTCCTGCATTAAGTTTCTTCATGACCAAAGTTATTACAATAAGGACATTCAATTTCATTTTGAAGAGGGGGAAAGTTGTTATATCTATTATTATTTATTCCAGTACAAATTATTTTCTTTCTTGCTTCTCTAGTCATGATGGTTTTGTATGCAACACATTGAATGGCTTTATGACCAAAATTATGACATGAGAAACATTGTCCATTGAAGAAGAAATTTCTGCAATCATAGAATCTTCTATTTGTGTTTACCTGTTGCTTGGTATTTCTCTGAAAGGTAATCCTGTTATGTTCTTTGTATTGAGGTGGTCATGCTTTACCTGTAAAGTTTCTTTGTTTCCTTGCTGGGTGGCAAAATTCTATAGGCTGGCTATAGTTGCTTTTAGATAGTTTAGTGCTGAAGACTGAGAAGATTATTCGACATATCCAAGACCTATTTTCATAAGAGGAGAATGTTGTACCTTGATAATTTCATCTAAGGTTTTAGATCCTTTAGCCAATCTAAGATTCAAAGTCTTTACTTTCTCAATTTCTTTTCTTAGACTTACTATTTCACATTCCAATTTCTCATTGTGTTTCTCCTTTTCTTCAAGCTGATTTTTTAAGAGTTTCTATGGATATTTTGTTTTATTCCAAATGTATTTTGAGCTTATTGATTTCTTCAAGAAAATCATTTTCTTCTACAACATCCATAAAGGTATCCTTTTCTTCCCTAGACTCTTTTTTGAATGCCATGAAAAGTCTAAGATCTTGATCAGATTCTTCCTCACTGTCGGATAGCCCATCACTATCTTCATGACTATAATAACTTTTTCTAGTGCTAAATCGATTCTTATTTCTTCTTGCTACTTCCTTTCATTTTTCATGTGTTTCTTTATGAGGACACTTAGCGTCATTATGACCAACTCTTCCACAAGAAAAACATTTGAAAGGAAGCTTAAATTTGAACCTTCTAGTGCCAAGTTGGAGCTTCTTTAAAAAATTTACCTCATCTTCTTCTGAAACATACCCTGATCCTTCTGTTTCTTGTACTTATTTTTCTTTTGTAGAAGCTCTAAAGATGGTTTCTTTCACTTCAGATGATCCTCCATTTCTCATTTCACATGCAGTTAGAATGCCATTAATTTGAACAATAGTAAGACTTTGAAGATCCTTCTTCTCTTCAATAGCAGACACTTTTGACTCAAATTTTGAAGTTAGAGATCTTAAATTTTTTTCAACCAGAGTATTGTCAATTATGGTTTCACCCAAATTTCTCATATGATTTACAATATCATCTAGACATAAAAATAAACTGGCAATTCTATCCTCATTATGCATCCTTAGATTTTCATATTGAATTCTGAGAGTTTGGAGTTTAGCAACTTTGACATTTGTATTACCTTCATAGCTTAGAATGATTTTTTCCCATATTTCCTTTGTTGTATTCAACTACATGACCTTGAAAAATTCTAATTCCGTTAGACTCCCCAATAGTGCATTGATATCCTTTGCATTTATTTCAAAGTTCTTTCTTATTGTTGCATCTGTTGGAACTGAGGCTAGATATTGATAGTCTCCTTCAACAATAGCCCATACATCTTCTCCAAGATACTAAAGATAGGATGTTGTCTGTGGTTTCTAGAAGATTAAATTGTTTCCATTGAAGAGTGGAGGCCTGATAGATGTTGTCCCATATTGATTTCTGATCTTGGCTGATCTTCCTTCTAGCGGCTAAGCTTCTTGAGAAGGACTTGCTTTGATACCAATTGTTGGAAAAATACTGAGGGGGGGGGGGGGTGAATTAGTATTTAGAGCTCATATCTATAATTTAACTTTTTATTTTTCAAACTTGCATATGCAGATTTTATGAACCGAACTCACGTATACACGTGGATATGCTGAACAGAAGTCGCGTATAGTAATATAAATTTCTAGTTTATAAAGTACCTCAGGAACAGACTTTAAATTTTTTTTACCAGTTATGCATCAAGTTAGACAATCAGTGAAAATGTGCAGTAATAGTAGTATAAAAAATCACACAAGTGGAACACACATGAACAAAAAGATTTAAAGTGGAAACCTAATTCAAGAGAAAACCACCACTGATATCGTCTCTCTCTTCAATATTTGTTATATGAAATTTTTTTACAACATTGTACTGATGTAGACTCATATTGTTAAACACACACATGGTGTGAGGAGAAGAATAAACATGCACACAACAAGAAACTCAACACACAATGAAGGATAAGCACGTAGCTCTATTATTTTTCCATTATACATGATGTACATTTATAGTACAATGGTGTGACTCTTGGTTTCGCATTCCAAGGTCACTTGGACTCGATTGTGACTTTTCGCATTCCAAACCTACCCATGGAGGATTAGGTGTTCCAAAATTCCCCCCCTTAATCCGAAGGGGTATCTGTGAGTCCAAGAACAGAGTTGTAATACAAATCTGCAAAGTATACATGGCAGCACTTGGGTTGAATCAACTCTCTAAGATGTTGGAAAAAAGAGATGGTTTAAGGATGACCACCAACACTGGAATGCAATACTTGTTTCAGTTGTCGGAACTCTTCCAAAAATAGCAAGAAGTTGAAAGCTTCTACTAAATGAATTTTCCCTCATAAAAAGGGAGACCTTCAACCTAAAATAAGGGAGGTCTACAAATTGTGATGGTTTAAGGATGACCAACAGCACTGTAACGCTTGAAGCATTTCCTAGAACTCAACCAAAGCTAGCAAGAAGCTGAAGGCTTCTGCTAGAGGAAGTATCCCTTATATATGAGAGGGAGACCTTCAACCTAAAAGAATGGAGGTCTACCACCTGTGATGGTTTAAGGCTATCCACCAACCAAAGGCATGCTCATGGGCATCTGTGTCTCTGGCTACATCTTTGAATCTGGAATGACGAATTGTGGCTCAGGCTCGCTTGAACTGTTGTGTCTCTAGCTACAACTCTAAACATGGAATGAGAGATTGTGGCTCATCCTTGCTTAATCTAGCATCGAAGCTTGTAGATGACCACCATTTTCCCCCTTGTCAGGGACAAGGTGAGATGATGGAAAAGACTCAACTGCAAGTTTTTTCAATATTCGAGAACAAGTTTTGACATGTGTCTTAAACATCTTCTTGGCTGCTGATACCCATTGCCAAGAAGCGATCCATCCAATATGAATCTTTGTTCTTGCAAGAGGCTTGTTTCTGAAGCATCTGTCTGAACAATGGGTGTGTCGACCACAGTGCTTGCATGGATGAAGATCAAAACAATGATCTTTCATATGGCCAACTCGATCACAATGTTTCCATTTTCCAATCTATTGTTGTTGTGGAAGTGGAGCAGGATCTGAAACAGCTGCAGGTGAACTGTCATACAGGAATCCAACACTCTGAAATATGATGGGCTTGCTGTAGTCTAGAATATGAAAGGACACATCCTTGTCATATCCAAGACCAGTTCTATGCTTGTTGTGGACAAGCTCTTCCCAAGGTCTGATGATGGGCTTGAGAAGTGCAGGTTGAACTACTGCATCTGCATGTAAATCTGCTCTAGTACAAGGAACTGAATGGGAATCAACTAGAACTTTATTGACTTGTTGCTGATGGGAGTCTTTCTCAATGTTCTGAATAGAAATAGGTTCAAAATGGTGACTCTTTTGCTGAAGTTCATCTTGTTGGAGCTGAGATTCCAACTGCAAAATCTCAATCTTTTCTTGTGCATATTGCAAACAACTTTGAATATTACAAAGATAATTCTTGCTCACTTTTATCATATCATCAACATTGGAATGAATGAGGTTATTCAACAACTCTAATGCCTCATTGATTTTAGCCATTTTTCAACAACTTAGGCTCAAAAAATAAAGGGTGTCAGCTTCAACCGAAAATGCACCCGTTTACAATGTGATTCAACTTTATTTCAAGAAATACAAATGACTTCAAAGAACTTCCTGCTATGGAAATATCAAAGTACAAAATCTGCTCCTCAAATCATGGAGGACCTCAAGGTATAGACTTGGATGTCTAACTGGAAAGCAATAATGACTTACATAAACAACTCAAATTTACTGATTGCAACTATGAAGAAACAATATTCACTCAGAATACAATGTCAGTTCAATACAATATCTCTGCAAAAAATATTTTGTAAATGTGCAGCTGAAAACATTGTGCAAGAAGCTTTTAAGGCAACTGATTTTTTTTCTTCAAAGATTTGTTTTAAAAATGATGGCAAACTTGTCTTCACATTGTCAACCTCTTTCAGAAAATCGCTCTTCAAATCACAAGGCAAATTTCACTTTTCTCCTCTATGTGTATTTACTCATATACCATTTCCTCCTTCATGTTGTTCATTTCCTCTTCCTCTCTCTGTTGTTTTTTTTTTTTTAATTAATTATTTGGGATTAATTAAAAAAAATGAAAGGAGTGATTGTAATAAAAATGGGAGGGGATTTTAAACTGAAATTAAAAAAAAACAATAAACTGAATTTTTCTAAAAAATATAGGAGGCCATGTTTAGGGAGCAAGGATTTTTCATCAAGTTTGCATAGAGGGGAGGGGGGTGTAAGGCCGAGCAGCCAGGAAGGGGGAGAGTGCATTTGCAGGTAGGGGAAGGGGGGCCAAAAGGCCGAGGGGTCAGGTAAGGAGGGAAGTAGAAGGCATTTGTGTGTGGGGGAGCGGGTAGAAGGGGAGTGTTGAGTGTGAGATGGGGTTTGGGTATGCATAGTGTGCAGGGTTGAGTGTTTGTAGCGAGGGGAGGGAGAATGGGAAGGGAGAGTGATAGGGAGTGAGGGGTTGGGTAAGCAAGTAGAGTGTCAGGATTAGTCGATGGGTAATGGGAGGGGCATATGAGAATAACGTAGGGGAGGGGGTAGGGTGAGATAGTTCGGGAGTGTGGGGTGAGAGCCATAGGCTGGGCCATGAGTGCGTAGAGGGGGATGGGATGAGGTAGCAGGGAGGGGAGGGGAGGGGAGAGGGGGGCAGGGTGCTGCCATGAGCAGGGTGGCACTGCAGTGTGGGTAGTGAGCGTAGTGCAAAAGAGAAGGGGGTAGAGTGATGAGAGCAGGATAAGGGGTAGCGCGAGAGTTATAAGGTGAGGGGGTTTGGGCAGTAGCATAGGGAAGAGGGAAATGCCATGAGGAGAGAGTTGCAGGGGCCGAGGGCTGATAGGGAAATTCCAAAAAATTTAATTTTTATTATTTTTATTTTTATTATTTTTATTTTTTTATTTTTTATTTAAAAATAGTAGAGTAGAGTAGTGATACACACCAAAGGAAAATTGGAGAATTTTGCAGAATTTTCCAGGAAATATGGCAGAATTGGGAAAATAGTAGAATAATTTGCAGAGACTGTTCCACTATAAATTTTCAGAATTTTCAGTGTAAAAACCCAGAAAAGTTTAGTAAAAAAGCCATAACTTTTCTTCAGAAACCAACTTTAAAATTTTTTTCCAGCAGCTCTCTAAAACTTCTGTAGAAATTTAAAAGTATGCAGTGGAAATTGCAGAATAATGTGTAGTGAGAAAAATTGCAGAATGCCCTCCAAATGCTGCTATTCTTCAAAACGAAATTTCTGAATGCTGCTTTTTCTCAAAGAAAATTTCTGAATGCTGCAGAAAGACTGATGAATGCAGCAAAAAGGACTGCTGCAGAAATCTATGATTGCTGCAAAAAGGCCAAATTTTTTTGCAGATATGCACAGGCCATAAACACAAATGGCTCAGTCAAGGTTGAGCTAGTTATGAATGTATCATCTCTGATACCATGTTAAAAACACACATGGTGTGGAGAGAAGAATAAACACACACACAACAAGAAACTCAACACACAATGAAGGATAAGCGTGTAGCTCTCTTATTTTTCCATTATACATGATGTACATTTATAGTACAATGGTGTGACTCTTGGTTTCACATTCCAAGGTCACTTGGACTCCATTGTGACTTTTCACATTCCACACCTACCCATGGAGGATTAGGTGTTCCAACACATATCAGTATGTAGGCTTCTACCTACAGAAGGCTGCAACCTTCACTCGTTTACCAGTTGCTACTGGAAGGGAGCTCCAACCCCCTTTTTTCCCATTTACCAGCCACTCCTGAAAGGGAGCTTCAACCCCCTGAACATAACACTAGCTTCTACTGGTAGGAAGCTTCTACTTCCATACTGAAGGCTTCAACCCTCAGACCCACTGCCAACCACGTTTCATCAATTTTCATACTAGATCAAACAACTTCAACACAACCCTTTATCAACAATCATAAACTCTGCCCAACACTTCAATTAGAACAGTGAAAACACAGTGACCAGAACTTCATAAATAACCCAGACTTCAGAATAGATATGCAGATACAAACTCAACCATAAACAATCATTAATTCAAATATCATACGCTACTTTGCATCACTAAATTCGCGTACATACGCGCTTTACTGCACGCCAGCCCATGTATTCTTCTAAGAATTCTTTAGAAAACTCTAATTGCCATGCGTGCTTCTTATGAAGACAAGCCGCGTATATATGCACTTTTAATGAAACCAAATAGCATATAGATCTGTAAAAAATAAATTTTGTAGAATAGACAACATCTATAAAACTTACCCAAATTTATTCATTTTCTTCAGCAGACTTGCACCTGTTCTTCATCATTTATTCAGTAGATCATACTAGAGATTCATTATCTTCAGATCTAAAGATTTTGAACCATCATTATATCCATGGGTGCATCATACGTTCAGATCTATCAAGTAAAAATAGAATCCATCCATGCAAATATTCCTTAGAGAATTTTTCATTCATTAACAATCCTTACACATGCACACCTTGCACTATGATCTTCTTCTCCTTAAATATATTTAGCTTTTACCAATACCATGACTGAAAACCACTCAAATTTCGATTGTATTCTTAGACGGAATCAAATAGATAATTCAACACTCACTACTGTGGGCTATTACCATGGTAATGCCCCTTGGTATCATAATTTTAGAGCGCAAAACGAATACGCGACTTGGAGCATTTGTTTCCGTGTGTGTATGCAACTTCAGCCCATGTATTCTTCTAAGAATTCTTTAGAAAACTCTAATTGCCATACGTGCTTCTTATGAAGACAAGCCGCGTATATATGCAATTTTAATGAAACCAAATAGCATATAGATCTGTAAAAAATAAATTTTGTAGAATAGACAACATCTATAAAACTTACCCAAATTTATTCATTTTCTTCAGCAGACTTGCACCTGTTCTTCATCATTTCTTCAGTAGATCATACTAGAGATTCATTATCTTTAGATCTAAACATTTTTAACCATCATTATATCCATGGGTGCATCATACGTTCAGATCTATCAAGTAAAAATAGAATCCATCCATGCAAATATTCCTTAGAGAATTTTTCATTCATTAACCATCCTTACTCATGCACACCTTGCACTATGATGTTCTTCTCCTTAAATATATTTAGCTTTTACCAATACCATGACTGAAAACCACTCAAATTTCGATGGTATTATTAGACGGAATCAAATAGATAATTCAACACTCACTACTGTGGGCTATTACCATGGTAATGCCCCTTGGTATCATAATTTTAGAGCGCAAAACGAATACGCGACTTGGAGCATTTGTTTCCGTGTGTGTATGCAACTTCTCTTCACAAAAACTGTGTATATGCTAACCCTCGATGTATACGCAGGTTTCCTTCACAAAATTAGTGTATACATTGCATCCATATGCAGGTTTACTTCACAAAAGTAGAGTATACATTGCATCGATACGCGGGTTTCCTTCACAAAAGTAACATATACATTGTGACATATTATATTTATCATTCTTCTGGCACTTACTGGAATTATTCTCTCTGTCACATTTGAACTAATCTATAGCTACATCATTCTTACAAATTTAACACATAGGTTGCTTATCATAGGCAACTCATCAAGTAGGTTTCCATCAAGGACAACTTCATCAAGTAGGTTGCCATCAAGGACAACACATTACATCATATTGCCAACAATCTCCCCCTTTGGACTTGATGGAAACCATGATGGTATTTGATCACCATAACAGATAAATACAATGATCATAACCATTATTCAAAAACCAAGATATTTTCCCCCTTTGACATCAAGGGCAAAGGGTGGATCAAAACCAAAACAAGGTTTCTCTTCCCTTGTACAAAGATGAGCTCTGTAGATCTAAAGTGCACTGAATTTACCATGCTCACCCTAAGTTCATGCTGAATCTTTAGACATATTTTTCAATGAAGTACGTGACTCTATAACTCAACCAAGTATGACCATTCGTATTACCAAGGACTCATACTTACACCAATGATCCAACCAAGTGGAATTACATATTTGACTGAACTACCCAACCAAGTGCGTTTACAAATTAGACTGAACTATCCAACCAAATGGGTTTAAAAATTTGACTAAGTCATTACATAACTGAATATAACAATTTACATCATAGATCTCAACATGAAATTTTTATGAAATGACTTTTATAAACAAAACCAATGAATCTCAATCATGAGATCAGACCACACCAACCACATAGAATGCCAACAATGCATCCTTTCCCACAGGACAAGTGCTCCCCCTTAGCTTGTGCACCCTGAACACTTTCAACAACAAATCATGAAGGCATATTCATAAAAATATTAGAGAATGAAACAGAAATTTAAGAATTGGAACATCACCAGCAATACCCATCATCACCGCAACTGTTCTGAAAATGTTAACCCAGAAAATTATGCCAGCAAATACCCATACGCAGTTCTATGCATATAAACTCACATATATACGTGACTATCCTTTATGAAATCCGCATATAGAATTTAATCTTCTGAATTTAAGCATATCTGATCTTTTTAGCAACAGAGACAATTCCTAGCTTCTCTCTAAGATATTTGAATGCTTCCCTGGGAAGAGCTTTAGTAAATATATCAGCAACTTGTTCTTTGGAGGGAACATACTCCAACTTCACCTTTTGTTCAAGCACTTGTTCACGTAAGAAGTGATACTTGAAAGGAATGTGCTTGGTCTTGGAATTCATAACAAGGTTCTTTGAGATACTAATGGCACTTGTATTATCACACATAATGGATATGGTAGGTGAACATTTGATTTCAATGTCTTGTAAAGTTTGCATCATCCAAAGAAGTTGTGTGCAACATGATGCGGCAGGCACATATTCTTCTTCTGTTGTAGATAAGGCAATAAATATCTGCTTTTTTCTTAACCATGATACTAATCGGGGCCCCATATAGAATGCACCTCCACTAGTGCTCTTCTGATCATCAACATTTCTAGCCCAATTTACATCTGTGTAAGCATGAAGAGTGAGATCAACATTCTTTGGATACCATAGTCCAAAGTCTTGAGTTTCTTGTAGATACTTGAATAATATTTTGACGGCCTAAAGGTGAGACTCTTTTGGATTAACTTGGAATCATCCCACAATCCAAACTACAAGCATAATGTCTAGTCTTGTCCTGGTTAGATAAAGTAGGCTTCCAATCATGGATCTGCATTCTAGTTGATTCAGTGTGAGAGAATCATCATGAGGTTTGAGGCTACACCCAGTTATCATTGGTGTACTTATAGGTTTGCAATCTTCCATCCCATACTTCTTCAAAATTTTCTTGACGTATTTTTCCTCAGATAAAAATATGCCATCGATTACTTGTTGCACTTGTAAGCCAAGAAAAAATGTTGGTTTCCCACGTAAAGACATTTCAAATTCTTGTTGCATAACAGAAGCAAATTTCTGACTCATGGACTCTTCATTACTTCCAAAAATGATATCATCAACATATACAACCACAATCAATAGTTTATCATTTTCAGTTTTTGTGTATAAGTTGTTGTCAGAAAAACCCTTTGAAAATCCTTGTTGATGAAGATATTTGTCAAGACGATAATACCATGCCTTTGAAGCTTGTTTGAGACCATATAAAGCCTTTTTAAGTTTAAAAACAAGTTTTTTGTCATTGCCCAAAATGAATCCTTCTGGTTGTTCTATATAAACCTCATCTTCTAGATCACCATTGAGGAAAGTAGATTTAACATCCATTTGATAAACTTTGATTTGTTGAAATCTTGAAAAAACAAGAAACATTCTAATGGCTTCAAGTCTAGCTATAGGAGCAAACGTTTCTTCAAAGTCTATACTTTCTTGTTGAGCATACCCTTTACAAACAAGTCTAGCCTTATTTCTAATAACATCTCCATTTTAATTTAACTTGTTTTTGAGTATCCATTTTGTTCCAATAACATTTTTATCACGAGGTATCGGAACCAGTTCCCAAGTATGATTCTTTTCAATTTGATCAAGTTCTTCATTCATGGCTTCAATCCAACATTCATCTTTGCTATCTTGATTGACATTCTATGGTTCAACGGTGGATAGAAATGCTAGATAGCTAGTAGACCCTACAAGAGTTCTCCTTGTTTGGACACCTTATCCCTTTTCTCCCAAAATTTGAGATTCTGGATGATTATTTTGAACATATTTGGATGGAGCCTTTTTAGATAGATCTTCTTCTACTGCTTCATTGGGTTCACGTTCTATATTATTTGATGCAGGAAGTTATACATCATCATCATCTTCATTTGTTGTTTGTATTTCCTCTTTTGGAGTTGAGAGAGATTCGTTAATTACAATGTCAATGCACTCAACAATATTTCGAAGTATTTTATTGAAGCATTTATATGATTTACTTCAAGAAGAGTAACCAAGAAATATTCCATCATCTGCCCTAGGTTAAAACTTACCAATTTTTTCATCATTATTCTTGATAAAACATTTGCTTCCAAAAACTTTAAAATGCTTTATAGTGGGAAGATTACCATACCAGAGCTCATATGGAGTTTTATCACTGTTTACATGAACATGTGCTTTGTTAAGAATATTTACAGCAGTAGGCGTTGCTTCTCCCCAAAATGTGTCTAGTGTACCTCAATCATCAAGCATAGCCCAAGCCATTTGTTGAACTATTCTATTCATCCTTTCTGCTACGCCATTTTGTTGTGGGTATTGGCTACAAAAAACTATCTTTTTATGCCATGTTTTTCACAGAAATCAAGTATTTCATCTAATATATATTCACCTCCTCAATCAGATCTAAGACACTTGATTTTTAGATCTAAATCATTTTCAACCAGTGCTTTAAATATCTGAAATTTTTCGAATGCTTCATCTTTGTGTTTTAGCAACCCAATACAACACATTCTAGATAAATCATCAATAAATAAAATATAGTATTGTTCTCCACGGGGTGAACTTTTCCTCGTAGGTCCACATATATCAGTATGAATAATTTCAAGAGACCTACTTGTTTATCCTTCTTTGGCATTAAATTGCACTCTGGTTTTCTTACTAAATTGGAAATATTTTCATATGGTATTCTTAGGCAGAGTAATATTGGGAAGATCACTAACAACTTTGAGTCTGCTAGATTTGTTGATTTGAGAGAAGCTCAAATGCCCCAATCTTCTATGCCATAACCAATTTTCAGAAGATTTACCTAGGTAACATTGTTCTTTACAAATTTTCAATACATACAAGTTGCTTGGTGTTCTATTTCCTTTTATAATTTTTTTTCCAGTATCAAGATCACGTACCACACATTCTTTTGAGCTGAAAACAACTTCAGTTCCTTGATCACACATTTGAATTACACTTAATAGGTTATTCTTTAATCCATCCACATACATAACATTGTTAGATTTCACCTTTTATTTTAAGAAAACATAACCTTTTCCTTTAATGACAACAAGAGTATCATTTCTAAAAGTAACATTCTTTTCTCTTTCTAGAGCATTATATGAAAGAAGTTTATTTCTGTCACCTGTCATATGTTTTGAGCATCCACTATCAATGTAACATTGATTTTCTTCTCCTTCTACAAATAGAGCTATGCCATAGTTATCAACCCGTAATTCCTTCTTTCTCCATACTTTTGAAATTGAAGGTATATGCTCTTTTGGCTGAAGTTTTCTCCTGCATTCAGTTTCTTCATGAACAAAGTTATTGCAATAAACACATTCCATTTCATTTTGAAGAGGATAAAAGTTGTTATATGTATTCTTCTTTATTCCAGTATCAATTCTTTTCTTTCTTGATTCTCTAGTCATGATGGTTTTGTATGCAACACATTGAATCTCTTGATGACCAAAATTATGACATGAGAAACATTGTCCATTGAAGAAGAAATTTCTGCGATCATAGAACCTTCTATTTGTGTTTACCTATTGGTTATTATTTCTCTGAAAGGTAATCTTGTTAGTGTTATTTGTATTGAGGTGGTCATGCTTTACCTGTAAAGTTTCTTTGTTTACTTACAGAGTGGCAGAATGCTGTAGGCTGGTTGTCGCTGCTTTTAGATAGTTTCGTGTTGAAGACTGAGAAGATTCTCCAACATATCCAAGACCTGTTTTCATAAGAGGAGAACATTGTACCTTGATAATTTCATCTAAGGTTTCAGATCCTTTAGAAAATATAAGATTCAAAGTCTTTACTTTCTCAATTTCGTTTCTTAGACTTACTGTTTCACATTCCAATTTCTCATTGTGTTTCTCCTTTTCTTCAAGCTGATTTTTTTAGAGTTTCTATGGATATTTTGTTTTCTACCAAATGTATTTTGAGCTGATTGATTTCTTTAAGAAAATCATTGTCTTCTAGAGCATCCATAAAGGTATCCTTTTCTTCCGTAGACTCTTTTTCAAATGCCATGAGAAGTCTAAGATATTGATTAGATTCTTCCTCACTGTCGGATAACCCATCACTATATTCATGAGTATATTAACTTTTTCTTGTGCGGAACCAATTCTTATTTCTTCTTGCTACTTCCTTTCCTTATTCATGTGTTTCTTTATGAGGACACTTAGCAGCATAATGACCAACTCTTCCACAAGAAAAAAATTTGAAAGGAAGCTTACCTCTGAACCTTCCAGTGCCAAGTTGGAGCTTCTTTACAAAATTTACCTCATCTTCTTCTGAAACATACCCTGATCCTCCTGTTTCTTGTACTTCTTTTCCTTTTGTAGAAGCTATAAAGACGGCTTATTTGACTTCATATGATCCTCCTTTTCTCATTTCACATGCAGTTGGAATGACATGAAGTTGAAAAATAGTAAGACTTTGAAGATCCTTCTTCTCTTCAATAGCAGACACTTTTGACTCAAATTTTGAAGTTAGAGATCTTAAAACATTTTCAACTAGAGTAGTGTTATTTACGGTTTCACCCAAATTTCTCATACAATTTACAATATCATCTAGATGTAAAAAGAAACTGGAAATTCTCTCCTCATTATGCATCCTTATATTTTCATAATGAATTCTGAAAGTTTGGAGTTTAGCACTTTTTACCTTTGTATCACCTTCATAGCTTAGAATGATTTTGCCCCATATTTCATTTGCTGTATTCAACTTCATGACCTTGACAAATTCTGATTTCATTAGACTCCCCAATATTGCATTGACCACCTTTGCATTTGTTTCATATTTCTTTATTGCCGTTCCATCTGTTGGAATTGAGGCTGGATATTGATAGCCTCCTTCAACAATAACCCATACATCTGCTCCAAGAGACTGGAGATAGGATCTTGTCCATGTTTTCTAGAAGATTAAATTGTTTCTATTGAAGAGTGGAGGCCCAATAGATGTTTTCCCATCTTGACTGCTCATCTTGGCTGATCTTCCTTCTAACAGCTAAGCTTCTTCAGAAGGACCTGCTTTGATACCAATTATTGGAAAGATACTGAGAGGAGGGGGGGCGGGGGGGGGGGGGGGTGAATTAGTATTTAGAGGTCATATCTATAATTTAACTTTTCTTTTGCAAAATTTCATATGTGGCTTTTATGAACCAAACTCGCGTATACCCTTTATCAACAATCATAAACTTTTCCCAACACTTCAATTAGAACAGTGAAAACACTGTGACCAGAACTTCAGAAATAACCCAGACTTCAGAATATATATATAGATACAAACTCAACCCTGAACAATCATTAATTCAAATAGCAAACGCTACTTTGCATCACTGAAGCCATGTACATACGTGCTTTTCTGCACACCAACCCGCATATCCTTTTGAGTATTCTTCAGAAAACCCTGACTGCCATACGCACTTGTTATGAAGAAAACCCGTGTATATACGTGCTTTTATTGAAACCAAATAGCATATAGATCTGTAAAAAAATAAATTTTGCAGAACATACCACATCTATAAAACTTACCCAGATTTATTCATTTTCTTCAGCTGACTTGCGCCAGTTCTTCATCATTTCTTCAGTAGATCATACTAGAGATTCATCATCTTTAGATCTAAAGGTTTTCAACCATCATTATATCCATGGGTGCATTATACGTTCAGATCTATCAAGTAAAAACAAAATTCATCCATGCAAATATTCCTTAGAGAATTTTTCATTCATTAACAACCCTTAATCATGCACACCTTGCACTATGATCTTCTTCTCCTTAAATAGATTTAAATTTTACCAGTACCATGAGTCAAAACCACTCAAATTCTGATGGTATTCTTAGATGGAATCAAATAGACAATGCAACCCTCAATATTGTGGGCTAATACCATGGTAATGCTCCTTAGTATCATAATTTTAGAGCGCAAAAGGCATACACAACTTGGAGCATTTTTTTCTGCATGTATACGCAAATTCTCTTCACAAAAAATGTGTATATGCTAACCTTGATTGTATACGCGGGTTGCCTTCACAAAAGTAGCATATACATTGTGCAATATTATATTTATCATTTTTCTGGAACTTACTAGAATTCTTTTCTGTCACATTTGAACTAATCTGTAGCTACATAATTCTTACATCTTTACCACATAGGTTGCTTATCATAGGCAAGTCATCAAGTAGGTTTCCATTAAGGACAACACATTACATCATATTGCCAACAATCTCCCCCTTTGGACTTGATGGACACCATAATGTTGTTTGATCACCATAACAAATAAATACAATAATCATAACCATTATTCAAACACCAAGATATTCTCCCCCTTTGACATCAAGTGCAAAGGGTGGATCAAAACCAAAACAAGGTTTCTCTTCCCTTGTAGAAAGATGAGCTCTGTAGATCTGAAGTGCACTGAATTTACCATTCTCCCCCTGAGTTCATGTTGAATCTTAGACAGATTTTTCAATGAAGTACATGACTCTATAACTCAACCAAGTATGACCATTCATATCACAAAGGACTCATACTTACATCAATGATCCAACCAAGTGGAATTACATATTTGAATAAACCACCCAACCAAGTGGGTTTACAAATTTGACTCAACTACACAACCATGCGGGTTTACAAATTTGACCAAGTCATTACATGACTGAATATAACAATTTACATCATAGATCTCAACATGACCTTTTCATCAAATGAATTTTATAAACAAAAGCAATGAATCTCAATCATGAGATCAGACCACATCAACCACTTAGAATGCCAACAGTGCATCCTTTCCCACAGGACAAGTGCTCCCCCTTAGCTTGTGCATCCTGAAAAATTTCAACAGCAAATAATCAAGGCGTATTCATAAAAAATGTTATAGAATGAAATAGAAACGTAATAACTGGAACATCACTAGAGATACCCAACATCATCGAAACTGTTCTGAAAATGTTGACCTAGAAAATTATGCCAGCAAATACCCATACGTAGTTTTCTGTATATAAACTGACGTATATACGTGACTGTCCTTTATGAAATCCACATATCCAATTTAATCTTCTGAATTTAAGTAGAACTGATCTTTTGAGCAGTAGAGACAATTCCCAGCTTTCGTCTGAGATATTCGAATGCTTCCTTGGGAAGAGGTTTAGTAAATATATCAACAACTTCTTCTTTAGAGGGAACATTCTCCAACTTCACCTTTTGTTCAAGCACCTGTTCACGTAAGAAGTGATACTTGATAGGAATGTGCTTGGTCTTGGAATTCATAACAGGATTCTTTGAGTTACTGATGGCACTTGTATTATCACACATAATGGATATGGGGGGTGAAAATTTGATTTGAATGTCTTGTAAAGTTTTCATCATCCAAAGAAGTTGTGTGCAACATGATGCGACAGCCACATATTCTGCTTCTACTGTAGATAAGGCAATAGATCTCTGCTTTTTGCTGAACCACGATACTAATTGAGGCCCCATATAGAATGCACCTCCATTAGTGCTCTTCTGATCATCAACATTTCTAGCCCAATCTGCATCTGTGTAAGCGTGAAGAGTGAGATTAGCATTCTTTGGATACCATAGTCCAAATTCTTGAGTTCCTTGTAGATACTTTAATATTCCTTTGGCATCTCGAAGGTGAGACTCTTTTCGATTAGCTTGGATGTAATGTTCCTAATTATTCCTAAGCTAATAGGAATATTCATTTTGCTTTGCTCTCTTTTTTTAAAGAATAAATGTGTAAAGGAGGTTCATAAAACTCCTAATAAAATAATAAATCAATGCCCAATGTGAACGAGGCTAAATATGGGCCACTTGTAAAAACACACTTGAGTGTGAAAGAGACTGAATATATTGACCAAGTCAACCAGGACCAAATCAACCACATTGTCAAGATTCAATGAATCTCCTAGAAGGACAATGTAGTCAAGTTGGAGGCTACACATGTGAATGGGGCTAAATAATTGAAGGTGGTTAAGGGTTTTACAATCTCTTAATATTATAAGAGGAAGAGAAGGGTAGCATATCAAGGACATTCATGATATGATTTCTAAATTTTTGTCTATTTAGACAAACATCTTTCTATGCTGCTTAGCCTAGATTGCATTGGGATTTCCTGTTTAGGGGTTAAATCTCTTTCCATTGAGGAGCTCTTGGGAGAGATTTTATTTCTTTTCCACTATTAGGTTGGAGACCAAGCTTCTACTTCCAATTTCAACATAGATCCAGTGAGGGTTTGATTTCTTTTGTAAGCTGCAGCAAGTGGAATACTAGATCTGTTCAGATCTAGCTTGTATTGGAACCTCTTCTCAGCGAGTGTGTCTTTTAACCTCCTAGAAGAGTGCATCCCTTGGTTGAGCTTCAGATTTTGATCTTGGAATCAAGACAAAAAATTCTTAGAGCCTACAGTGTTTTTTCTCTCCCTAGATAGCGTTATTTGCAGATCTACAGCTGCAAGGTGTTTTGTCTACATTTTGGAGAGATCTCTGGTGTTGGGATTCTTCCTCTCACCATTGTGATCCATGGATTGGCCATCCAATCCATGTTAGTTTCAGATTTTATCTGATGTACCATTTTATTATTCAGAAATTTCTGAATCATACTACATATATGCATCCTTAGATCTCAGGTCTACTCTTTGTGCTTCATGTTTTGCACAAAACCCCAAGGGGAATGTAATAAGCAACCTCTTTGGCTTCCAGATCTGTAATAGATATGTATTTTCATGCATATATCTGTTACATATCTAATATATAATATATCAGTGCTTCAGTCTTTATAAAATTACGTTTTCTATCTTTCTTGGCAATTTCCAGTGTTGCAACACCTCAATCTTGAGGGTTTATCCATGTAAAATATCTGTTTTCATCTTGTAAATGCATAAGTTTTGCCATAGGTCTAATTCCATGATTTTAGTACTTATTTCAATCTATTAAATTCAGAAAATCATGCTACTCAAGCTTCAGTAATTTCTGCATACTCTAGGTCATGGGAAATCAACCTTTTTAAGCCCTTTCAAGAGTGGAGGAACTACGTAACTTAGCTAGAATGATTTATCTGATGTGAAATTTGGTATGGAAGTCCCTCACAGCCTAAGCTAAAATAAAATTTTGTCATTTTCCATATTTTTATGCGTATTTCTGTATACACTCATTTTAGGGCCAAAATCACCCATTTTCCCCACCCTTTTGAGTCCAAAAGTGAAGTAAATGTTGCTGCTGATCACATTATTGAAGGATATGCACTATAAAAATTTTTATTAGTCATAGGGATGCATATCCAACTCTGGAATACCTTAGGGTATTCTCATTATTGTAGAAAATTCCAGATTGGGAACATTACAATGGTATCAGATCATAGTCTTGGCTCAGCCTGTGAGTCTAAGTCCAAGAGATCAGAATGATGAAGAATATGAGATTAATCTCATCAGCATTTATATCTAGAGAGAACCTCTCCAAGGAGGTCAAGAATAATGCAAGGAAGATGAAGGAGGAAGATGCACCAAAGGAGGACACTTTGAGTGATTATCTTCATGAGTATGAATCTAAATATTGGGAAATCAAGGAGCAGTTAAGCTTCCAAGGGGTTTTCCAGCTCAAGGAGGAGAGAAGATCTAGTAATAGAAGAAGAAGAGGTAGATTCTTTCTGCCTAACTTTGATGGATCCTGCACATGCACAACTGAAGAATGGCTAGATCAACTAGACTCATATCTGGATCCACATCACGTTTCAGAAGAAGAAGCCCTTAAGGTAGCAGAACTACATATTAAAGGTAAAGCTTATGCTTGGTGGTTATTTGAAACTTTTTCTTTGAAGAATGCAAATATTTCCACTTATTATAAGTTCAGTAAGAGAATGGTGAAGAAATTTGATGAGAGGCAAGCTAAAAAATATATGAAAGAGCTAGCAGAGCATGAGCATGAAAAACCCTTGCATGGGTTGGAAATACCTACTACGAAAACTCCACTTCAAATTTATGTTGGAGGGGATGAAAACTTGTGTGATACCTTGCCAAGGGCAAGACCCCCATTGCATGAAGAGATTTATTCTCAAAAAGAATTAATGGAGACCCCTCCTTCAAAAGAAGACCAAGATCCAAGGTCTCTTGTTCATAGTGAGGTGTTATCAAATATTGATGAGAAGGAAGAGCCAGAAGGCAGTAGCAACACTATCACTTCAAAAAAAGACCCATTACCACATGGGGATGGAGATGAAGTTATTGTTTCAAGGGAAAGAGTTTGTGTATCTTTGCAAGTGATTCCCAAGGAACATTATGTGACAGCCTTATTGAGAAGTGATACCTTACTCCAAGCAAGAGGAGGAAGGATGGACCAGCATCCAATGATGAGGAGTATGAACCCCTTTTTATCTTAAGGGGTTTCTATTCAAGAGAAGGAGACTGACCTATGTAGCAAGGAAAGGGACACATTAGTCCAACCATTTATGCAGTCTACTTCAGATCTTGATGTCTCTTTACATGGATGCATTTCACCAGGGAGACCCCCTAATGAGAAGATGAATAAAGTGTTCTCTCAACTTTGTGCATCAATGACAAAATTGGCTAAGGAGGGAGCCTTGAAGGGAGCTACCACGGCACTGAGATCTATTGATAGATTTCAATGAGAGCTGAAAAATTTCCTAAAATTTATTTTGCTTATTCTCACTCATCTATTTGCGTTGATAAAGAAGAAGTAAAAGGCCTTTGATGACATTAGCATGGTGTCAAAAGGCCACTCCATTGATTTTGGGCAGCAAATGACATCTCTCCATAAAAATAAAGAAGATGAGGTAATGGCTACTTCATTTCATAACTCTACAACGTTTTCTTTGTTGAGAAGCGTTGATTCCTATTGGGAATCCCAACTCTTGGTAGAGTATTCCAAGAACCTCTTCACATGTAAGGTTCTTGATGGACAAAGGAAAGATAGGAGGTATAAGGTGGTTGATGGAGTCATTTTCTTTCATGATCAGATCTATTTGACTAGAGAGTCAAGACTCAAAGAGAAACTAATAGGTGCTGCCTATGTTTTCTTTCTTTCTACCCCCACTGTTTTCATTAGGACACACCATATTATCTCAAATGGATTCATGTGGGAAGGATTTGAAGAAGACTTATATCAACATTATCAAAGATGCATGTGTCACATCAATATGGAGCAGCAATATAACTCTATGGAAGAGTTAGTTCGGCCCTCTCTTTCTCTTCATGAGGAACGAGACAGATCTGTGCACCTCCCAAAGATGCATTCTTTTACATTATATATCCATGCCATGAATCCAAGGAGGAGTGTCATATCTTACAACATTCATGGCCAACTTTGGGCCAAAACTATTTATGAAAATGGCCACTCCCTTGATGGACTAAGGGAGATTTTGTAGCATGATGGATGCTTTCCTAAGTTACCAAATATATCTTCCACTTTCAGCCATGAAGATATGTTATGGGAAGGAAGAAAGTGCTAGGGAAACCACTTACCAGATCTGAATTTTATGCAAGTAGGAGATGTCCTACGCTAGTTGCTATTGGGTGAGGGTACAACCCAAGGTTTGATATTTTCTTGTCTCATACCTTGTATCTCAATGAGAGGATGCATAAGAAGAAGAAGGCATGGTTTCTTTGGTTGACAACAAGAGAGTTTGGACATCCCATGTCAAATTTCATGTCCATATATTTGCTTGTGATTGGGATGAGTCTCATGTATGTACATGTATTTCCTTTTGGAATGTCTCTCATGATCATGTATGTACTTGGGTTTGGGAGGAATTTTAACTCTCTCATGGGATGGCATAAGGGAGCTTGTTTATCTTATGATGATGATCATGCTCTAATATTTTTTGGGAACATGAGAGGATGGATGACACATTGGTTGAGTATGTCCTTTGGGAATGAAATCTCCCATATTCATTCATGCTTCAAGAGGAGGATAGCGCATTGTATGGCTACTACATCATATCCTTTGTTTTCTTATGCAAGGAGCCATATGTTGGGCTTATGTCATTGGAAGAAGTCACCCACTTGGGAGAATTTGTAGCAGGACATGTGTTGCTTGAATCATATTCAACCAAAACCTATTATCCTCTACTATTTCCAAGGTTGGAAGAATCTTTTTGCAGCAAGAAGGTGGTGGGATGGCCACTTATTGTACTATGATTTGAGGCAGCAAGATGAAGGACAACGTTGGTCTCAAGGGAGGGACTATTTTCACCATCCAATATGTCATATGACACTTAGTCCATGTTTCTTTTGGAGCAAACATGGTGAAGATCCTCTATTCACTATATGCATGGAAGATTGGGCAAAGAGGCTCACTAGAATCCATGAAGGGAATCATGAAGTTTCAATTCTCTTTTGGCTTCATGAGGACTATATTATTGCAGCCCAAGATCACCAGCTCCATATTTATCATAAATGGAGGGACAAACAGCGTGATTTGAGTATTATTGTCTCTCATTTCTAGCCATGGAGCCCCTACAGATTGCATATGGTGGGGATTGGTGACTATTTCTTTGAGCTACCAAAGATGGCTTACTTTGTTTGGATGATAGCATGGAGATTGACGTTTCTCATGGGGGTTGAAGCACCCACTATTGACTATCTCTCATGCCTTAAGAATTCCAATGGACAACATATGATTGTTTCTATGTATCTCCCACTACTTCATGATGGCAGCTATTCGGTTGATTCACCAAAAGCAAAGTTTTATTCTTGGGAGGAGAAAATTCCATTGGAGATTTTGCATTAGGGGAAT
Organism: Pinus albicaulis; assembly: GCA_034641835.2. Taxonomy (NCBI): domain Eukaryota; kingdom Viridiplantae; phylum Streptophyta; class Pinopsida; order Pinales; family Pinaceae; genus Pinus; species Pinus albicaulis. The sequence continues at coordinate 830,565,279 of CM076576.1, forward strand.
TTTGAGGTCTAAAATGGGCCTCCTAAAGAAATTATAAAATAATAGTGGAAAAAATCAAATAAGATTTGATGACATCATCAAATTTTAGAGGGAAAAATGAAAAAAACTACTTTTTCAACACATATTTTCAACTTATCTCCCAAAGATTTTACTCAAATTTCGAGTAGGAGTACTCGTTGGATGCGAAATTTAATTCCTCATCCAAGGAGTACCCATGTTGCATACTTTTGATGGGTCCTACTACACGAAAATTGAGAAATACATTAAAAACGTGATTGTAATCACGTTTTTTTTATGTATTTCTCATTTTTCATGTAGCAGGGTTCATCGAAAGTATGCAACATGGGTAATCCTTGGATGAGGAATTCAATTTTGCATCCAACGAGTACTCCCACTAGAAATTTGAGTAAAAAATTTGGGAGATAAGTTGAAAATATGAGTTGAAAAAGTAGTTTTATTATTTTATTATTTTTTAATGTTTTTACCCTTTTATTTAAAAAATGGTAAATCATCCCCCATGGTTGACATCATCATCTTGAATCCTATTGGTTGCTATAAAGTTTATTTTGTTGTACATTTTTCTTAGGAGGCCCATTTTAGACCTCAAAATTCCCCTAATGCAAATTCCTTGTGAGTTGCTTGAGGACAAGCAACATTTTGGAGGGGAGGACTGTAATGTTCCTAATTATTCCTAAGCTAATAGGAATATTCATTTTTCTTTTCCTTCTTTGTTTAAAGAATAAATGTGTAAAGGAGGTTCATAAAAGTCCTAATAAAAGAATAAATCAATTCCCAATTTGAACAAGGCTAAATCTGGGCCACTTGTAAAAACACACTTGAGTGTGAAAGAGACTAAATCTATTGACCAAGTCAACCAGGACCAAATCAACCACATTGTCCAAATGCAATGAATCTCCTAGAATGACAACGCAGTCATGTTAGAGGCTACACATGTGAATGGGGATAAATCATTGAAGGTGGTTTAGGGTTTTACAATCTCTTAATCTTATAAAAGGAAGAGAAGGGAAGCATATGGAGGTTGTTCATGATATGATTTATGAAATTTTATCTGTTTAGAAAAACATCTTTCTAGGATGCTTAGCCTAGATTGCATTGGAATTTCCTATTTATGGGTTCCATCTCTTCCCATTGAGGAGCTCTTGGGAGAGCTTATATTTCTTTTCCACTATCAGGTTGGAGACCAAGCATCTACTTCCAACTGCAACGTATATCTAGTGAGGGTTTTATTGCTTTTGTAAGTTACAGCAAGTGGAATACTATATTTGTTCAGATCTAGCTTGTATTGGAGCCTCTTCTCAGCGAGTGTGTATTTTAACCTCCTAGAAGAGTGCATCCATTTTTTTATCTTGGCATGAGGCCAAAGCATTCTCAAAGCCTACAACATTTTTTCTCTCCCTGGATAGCGTTATTTGCAAATCTACAACTGCAGGGAGTTCTGTCTACATTTTAAAGGAGAGATCTATGGTGTTGGGATTCTTCCTCTCACTGTGGTGATCCATGGATTGGCCATCCAATACATGTTAGTTTCAGATCTGATCTGATGTACCATTTTATTAGTCAGAAATTTTTGAATCATTTTGCAGATCTGCAACCTTAGATCTCAGATCTACTCTCTATGCTTCATGTTTTGCACAAAACCCCAAGGGGTATGTAATAAGCAACCTCTTTGGCTTCCAAATCTATAATATATCTGTAGTTAAATGCATAGATCTATTATAAATCTAATATCTAATATAGCAGTGCTTTAGTCTTCAGAAACTTACGTTGTCTATCTTTCTTGGCAATTTCCAGTGTTGCAGCACCTCAATCTTGAGGGTTTATCCATGTAAAATCTCTCTTTTCATCTTGTAAATGCATAAGTATTTCCCTTAGTATAAGTATATGATGTTAATACTTATTTTCATTTATTACCTTCAGAAAATCATGCTGCTCAAGCTTCAGTAATTTCTGCATACTCTAGGTCATGGAAAATCAACCTTTTTAAGCCCTTTCGGGAGTGGAGGAACTGTCTATGTTAGCTAGAATGAATTTTTGGACCTAAAATTCGGTATGGGAGTTCCTCATGGCCTACGCTAAAATAATATCTCTTCATTTTCATTATTTTTATGTATATTTCTGTATACACTCATTTTAGGGCCAAAATCACCCATCTTGCCCACCCTTTTGAGTCCAAAAGTGAAGTAAAGGTAGATGCTAATCATATTATTGAAGGATATGCACTATAAAATCTTTTATTAGTCATAGGGCTACATCTCCAACTCTAGAATACCTTAGGGTATTCGTATTGTTGTATAAAATTCCAGATTGGGAACATTACATTGGAATCGTCCAACAATCCCAGCTGCATGCATAATGTCTGGCCTTGTCTTGGTTAGATAAAGTAGAATTCCAATCACGTATCTATATTCTGGTTGATTCACTGCGGGAGAATCATCATGAGAACTGAGGTTACACCCGATTATCATTGGTGTACTTACAGGTTTGTCATCTTCCATCCCATACTTCTTCAAAATTTGCTTGAGATAAAAATATGCCATTGGTTTCTTGTTACACTTGTAAGCCAAGAAAAAATGTTAGTTCCCCAAGTAAATACATTTCAAATTCTTGTTGCATAACAGAAGCAAATTTCTAACTCATGGACTCTTCATACTTCCAAAAATGGTATCATCAACATATAGAACCGCAATCATGTAATGTTCCCAATTTTTATCTTCGAGCTAAACGGAACATTATAGATTACATAATTTTATTTTGTTAAATAAAATGGGGAAGGAGACACCTTAGCCCCATTTGATGGAGAAATAACACTCCTTATGTGAAAATGAGATGAATAATTAACTGGATTAAAGCACATAAGGGTGTGAATGGAACCGGGATCACTTGATTTAGTCCCTTTTTACTAAATTCAACAGCACTGCCTATAGAGGAGAAGCTTCCTAGAGAAGCTGTGCAGTTTTAGAGGGAAGACATTCACATGAGGGTGGAAACCCTAATTGGTGGGACGATGGTGGAGAAGAGTTCCCTTTCTTTATAAGGAGGAGATGGCAGCCCATTGGGATTATCTTTTGAGTTTATAATTGGGTCTACAAATGCTTGCATCCCGGGCTGTTTAGCAGGGTGGTGGTGCCCTCGGGCACTAGGGTGTTCCCTGTCGGGAATCCCTACCTCTTCCTCAAGGAATGATGAGGATTGAGCTTCATTTTCCTTAATTCAACATTGGCCACAGCTACTACCATCATCTACATCATTAGCTCTGTAGCAAAGAGGATGTTGTGTTGTTAGGGGTAGCAAGAGGGGAACTCATGGAGTTTTTCTTGACTTGTTTTCTTCAATGGAGGAGTGATCTAATAATTGGAGAAGCTTCAAGGAGAATTCCCGGGCTTCATATCATATCTTTGCCACTTGGCCAACATTCCATCATCTCCCACTACGCATTCCATTGTAGAAACTGCGTTATTTTATGGATTGAGTGAGAGAGGGGTTCATTGGGCTCATCAGGAGGGTTGTTTTGAGACAAAAGGTTCCACCCTTTGTATTGGAGACATTATCAGAGGAAGGAAATCATATTTCAGATCAACCATAGCCTCATTCTTATTTTGTATCAGTTGCAGTGACAACTCAGTTGTCACATTTTGTTATCTCCGACATTTCTAGCAATCTCTCCTAGATTGGCTAGAAATCCTGTATTTCAGCCCATTTCCTTGTTATTGGGCTATTTATTTGTATCCTTCAGCATAATTATCATTTTTTTCACATTTAGCAGCTATTTCTTTCTTAATGGAAACACAGGCATTGTCCTCCGACAGTTTGTGTAGATGCAATAACATATGTATTTCAGGGTGTAATCATTGGAGATTGAGTCCCATAGCATAAGGGGTTCACTCCTCATGATATTTATATTTACTGTTGCTGATATAATAATATAATTATGGCTACAAAATTTTCCCTCTTATGGTGTATTTCAGATTTTCAGAGTTCCAGAATGTGTTTTGCATATAGCTATAGGCTCTCTCCTTGAGCATTATTTCAAGACCTAGATTGGGGGCTCTGTATAACCCATATAGAGTTATTTCTTTAAGCTCATTTTCTACATAGGAGTTTTATTTTGTGCGTTATAGGGCATCCCAGCAGTGGTATGTATTAATTTTACAGTAGCTTCCTTATACAGCGTCCTCAAAGACCCTGTAGCAGAAATTCCCGAGTTGGAATATTGCATATCCATAGACAAAGTCTGTGAAGGGCCAGATAGCTTTTGGATTTTATCCTTCCTTGTGAAGATGATATATCTGGTAAATTCCCCCACAATCAATCTCTAGAATGGACTTGTGGTATCTCACTGAAGAAGGAATTGGAATATCTTAAGATATTGTCGATGAAGCAGAAAATTCCAGATTTGAAACATTATAGTGGTATCAGAGCATCAATCTTGGCTCAGCCTCTGCACAAGATTTAATGCCATAAGAAAGAGGAGCTTCTCTCTAAGGAGAGGAGATTTAAAAAGGAAACAAGGTAAAAGGAATGACAGAAGAGGAGGTCTCCCTTCTTCTTTTCTAGACCATTGAGAACATCATTGAAGATCCGCTGAAAGGGAAAATCGGGAAGATTTTGTGAGAGGTTTTATGGATGGAGCAAACCCTAGCTATTGTCTTGAAGGGTGTGAGCATTTAGGCACACATGCAGATCCACAGCGCAGTCCTTTTTCCACTTGTATTGCAAGGGGAAGAGAGGAAGGAAATGAGGCCATGGGAGGAGCAGCACTGCAACTCAAAGGTATGGCTTATGATCGTTGGTTTGAAGGTTTCATTTTTCATTGTCATGCAAATGCAAAAACATATGATGAATCCATTAAGGTTTTGATGGAGGAACTTGGTGAAACCCATTGTGTCATAAACACAAACACTTTGCATACATTAGAAAGAACCAACAGAGTTGTCACATTAGGAGGAGATCCATCACCACATGGAGGTGAAAGGAGAGCCATTTCTTCCACTAGAGGAGCCCTTATGCATTTGCAAGGAGTTCCAAATATTTTTACATGTGGGTACCAAGACACAATTCTAGAGCCATATGTAGCATTTGCTAGGGATTGTGAGATGGAGAAAGAAGAGAAGAAGGATTAGCATGAAGGGATGATGAGCATTCACCCTTATCTATCTCAGAAATTTTTTGCACAAAGGAAAGAGACTGCACTGCACAGAGGAGAGAGGGACAAATCAGTCCACTCATACATGCAGTCTACTTTAGATCTTGATGTCTCATTATATGGAGGCATTCCACCTAGGAGGCCACCTGATATAGAGATGATGAGAGGCATCATATGATATATATTTATGCAGGAATGCAACAGAATGAACATATAACCATAAATATAAAGATGAAATGAAAATAACACTTCATTTCATTAATATCAAAGAACTGAAATTTTCTTATAGACAGAATGGAAATAAAAATAGCTAGGGCGCTGGTAGCTATCTCTAAGAAGAGATGTGGTGGCTACAGGCCTCTGAACTGAGTTACAATGACGCTCGAGGACCTATTTATTATTTAGAAACAATGGGAAATCCTAAACAGCCAAAACCCTAACCCTAGGAGATGAAGCGCCAAAACTATGGGACCCGTTTGGGTAAATTGGTGTTTCAACTTCCTAGGGGGCATAACTTTGGCATACGATCTCCGTTTGATGCGTACCATACCTCATTAGAAATATCTATCCGAGGAATAAAATTTTTGAAGAATAAACATCAATTGATGGACCCATTTTGCTCTCTGTTTTCCCAAAAAACATCGTTTATGGCCTCAAAACGGCTCCGGAAGTTCGGGACCTGAAAAAATGCTAAAAATGGTAAGCTGTGCCGAAACTGAAAAACTGAAAGAGAAAATGGTGGGGCCCCAAGTGGAATAGGCAGGTGACCACCAATATCCACTTAAATCATTCCTCCCCCCTTAGGAAGAAACGGTCCCCATTGCGTTAAGTTCCTCCATGAGATGAGGAAATTTCTACTGAACTTGGTCCCTGGTGAACCACTTTCCTTGGTGCAGGAGTTGGCCAGCTTTGACAATCTAATACGATTGGATCTTCTATTGGTGAGTGTTCTTGATTTGCATGTCCATGATATAATCTGTGGTGGCCTGTTCCATGCAGTCTGGGTTTAACTTTGTTGGTGTGAGTTGTTCTGCAATGTCATAGGTGTCCAGTAGAGGTGGGAAGTAAGGACGAAGGTGGTCCACATCAAATATTGGGTGTAGACCAAGGAATGGTGGAATACTGAGCTGCATTGTTCCCTACAGCCTTGGTGATGGTGTACATCCCGTATTGCAGTGGGAAAAGCTTGCGGCGGGGTCCAGTGAGGTGCTCCTTCTGCAAATGTAGCCAGACTTTGTCGCCCACCTGGAAGTTTTGTGGAACTCGGTGTTGATCATGGCATTGCTTATAATTAGCATTGGCTCTGTCCAATATTTCATGAAATTATTGGCAGATGTGTTGAATGTGCTCGATGAAGATATTTTCTTTGTCAACTTCAAACTGGACATGAGCTGAATCAGCCTGAGTAGCCACAAATGGCATGGCTACGTCAATGGGACATAATGGCTGGAATCCCAAGCCCACCTGAGAGGGGCTATGGCCAATTGAACTATGGAGAGCCTAACTATAACTATGTTGTACATAGGGGAGGCTCTCATCCCATGTGCGTGGAATATTTGAATTGTACATGTGCCGAATGTGTACAATCATTCTGTTGACGACCTCTGTCTGGCCATCTGTTTGGGGATGGAAAGTTGTGGACTTGGTGAGCTTGGTGTCTAGAATTGACAAGAGGCTGGACCAAAATGTGCCGAGGAACCTGCCATCTCGATCTGATATGATAGACTATGGGATCCCAAAGCGCACCCACACTCATTCAAAGAAGAGTTTAGCAGTGGCTGCTGCTGTGATATTCTTCTTGTAGGCCTCCATAATGGCCATCTTTGAGAATCTGTCGACGACCACGAAAACACAGTCATTTCCATGCTTAGTAGAAGGCAAGCCCAACATGTAATCCATGGAGATGGATTCCCAAGGTCAACTAGGGGTAGGTAGCGGAGTATATAGGCCTTGCTTCTTGATGGCCGGTTTGGCAATGGCACAGGCAGTGCAGGATCTAATGTGCTTCTCGACATCCTTTCAAAGGTTCGGCCAATAGAAACACTTTTTCAGTACAACTACTATTTTCTTGACCCTGAAATGCCCAATGAATCGACTATAGTGTGCTTCCCATATCGTCTTGGCATGCTCGCTTGAAGGAACACAAAGGTGTCCCATGTGACATAAAAGTGCATCTTGGAGGTGACAATTTGGAACTTGCGTACCCCCCAAGAGTACCTTGTAATTGTGGCCAAATTCTGGGTCGCTCTCATAGAGAAGCAGCCAATCAGAAGTCTTGTGCCCACAAGAGTTGATAATGGTGGTGAGCGCCACGATCGATGGTCAGTTGAGGCCATCTGCAACATTATTGGTGCTACCCTTCTTGTACTTGATATTCAAATGAAACTGTTGCAGATATGTGGACCACTTCTGATGGCGATCATTCTGCAACTTCCCTTTTTTCTGTATGAACTATAGGGGTTGGTGTTCTGTGTGGATGATTGTTTCCTTCCCCAAAATGTAATTCTTCCATTTTCGATAAGCTTGCACAATGGAATACATTTCTTTTTCATAAGTGGGATACTTGTGAACTATGTCAGACAATGTCTCACTCCGATATGCCACTAGATGTCCCTGTTGAGTAAGAACTGCCCCAATAGCATATTCAGAGACATCTGTCTCAATCTCGAATGGCTATTGCAAGTCTAGTAGTGTGAGCACTGGGGCAGAACATAGGTGATTTTTCAATTCTGTGAATGCCTTCTGTTGAGGTTCCGACCAAAAGAATTTTTCTCTCTCTCCTCCTTTGGTGACTTGACTCAAGGGCCAAGTGATATGAGAGAATCCCAACACGAACCTACGGTAGAAATTAGCAAGTCCCAGAAATATTCGAAGCTCTATTATAGTAGTTGGGGCTAGCCAATCCTGAATGAATTGGATCTTGGTTGGATCCACATGCACTCCCATTTCATCAATAATGTATCCCAGATATTGAACCTGGGTCATGCAAAAGGTGCACTTCTCCAAATTGCCAAATGGGAGCATTTCTCAACCCGAAAGGCATGACCAACCATTTGAAAATGCCTTCCTTGGCTTTGAAGGTAATCTTCCACACATCGAAGCGTTCAATTGGTACCTAGTGATACCCATACTTCAAGTCGATTTTGCTGAAATATTTTGCACCTTTGAGTTGGTCTAGAATGTCATCAATCTATGGGATCGGGTACCTATTCCAGACAATGATCTTGTTCAGTGCCTGATAGTCAATACAGAGTCTCCACGTCCCATATTTCTTCTATACCAACACGATCGAGCTCCCACAGGGCGATGAACTTGGTCGGATGTGACCTTTCTGTAGTAGCTCCTGAATCTGCCTCTTGATTTCATCGTTCTCCAGAACAGAGTGCTGATAGATTGGTCCATTGGGTAGCGAAACACCTGGGGTTAGATCAATCGGGTGCTTGACCTGACAGTGCAGAGGAACCCTTGTGGGTGAGGTGAAGATGTCCTCGTATTCCTCCACAACCTTATCCATTTGTTGTTGTCGTGCAGAGGAGCCCTGTCTGGAGGTCATGGCCATAGTCTTCTTCTTGTCCTGGGGGTGTATCATCGGGAAAATGAATTTCCTGGTTTTGGAAATGAGCTCACTACATTGTTTTGCAGTAACCAAAGAGATAGCGGCAGGAGGTGGTACCTCTGGTATCCTGTACAACTTATTTCCCAAAGTAACAATAACAGCGTGAGGCCAAAACTCATACACAGCATGACGCTTCCACAAGTATGGTTGTCCTAATAAAACATCAGAAAAATCAATAGGAGAAACGTCACATAATACCTCATCCGTGAAGGGTTGGCTGACGCGGAGATCTCGTCCTTGGTGAAGCCACCCGATGGTGTATGGATGTGGGTGAGCTGTGGTCGACAAGCCCAACCCCTTCACATCGTCTGCTGAAATGAGGTTCTTTTGGCTCCCATTTTCAAAAATGAACTGTACTAGGGAGCCCTTTACCCCAATCTGGGAGTGGAAGAGATGTTCCTCCTCCTCCGGATCTTTTGGCTCCTCCTTCTGGATCTTCGTAGTGGAAAAAGTGGTGTTGGGCTCCACATTAATAATATGTTTCCCTTTGTCATTCCCCTTGTCAGGTTCTGATTCAAAGTCAGAGCATGCATCTGACTCAGAAGCCCTCATCTTGGCCACCAGCGAATTTTTGGCCCGACACTCACTTGTGTTGTGAGTGGAGCTCTTATGGAACTCACACCACTTTCCCGTGTCGTTCTTTGGCTTTGCGGTGTTGTTCTTTGATTGTGGCTTCGACAGGTTTTCTTGAGTCACCATGCCTTGGCTCTATCCTTTATTCTATATTTTGGGAGCACCCTTCCCTTGCTTTTGATTTGCAGATCCAAAGTCTCGCTTCTTCTGCTTGAATTTCTGCTCAATCTTGGCAGCATATCGATATGCCATACCAAGCGAGGAGATGTCAAGGAACTCCATTTCCTCCTGAATCTATCTATGCAGACAACTGCGATACTTTAGCACAAAATGTTTCTCTGGATCTTTGATACCCAACTTGGTGCGTAGGGTATGGAACATATTCGTCAGCTCATGCACATCCTGATCCCTTTGTTGTCGCAGCGTGATCCATTGTATGTACTTGTCCTCATAGCTCCACATGGGATAGTATTGTTCCTTGATGGTGTCTCAGAAATAATTCCAAGTGGGTATGGTTGAGAACAGAGAGGGTTCTATCTCATCCTTTTTCTCACAGTGAGTTTCCCACCAGTCCTTGACATGGGGGGCGGCTTTGAGGAGTGCAAAAATAATATTCTCCCTGTCGGAAAAGTCATGAACCGAGAAATATCCTTCTAATAGATTCAACCATCTATATACAACATCTGCATCTATTTGAACCTCAAATATGGGAATAAAAAAATTTACTTGTACCTTAAAAGGAGTTGCACCTCCAGAGTGGCTGTTGGATGCAGATGCGCCGCCGGTGGGCAGTTGTTGAAGGATCTGGTCAAAGTTATCCATCATTGCATTCCTTTGTTTTTTGAGGGCCTCCTCAAGCAATATTTTGATAAGATCTCCTGCTCCCTCATCTTTCTTTTCATCCCGCATGGATGATCGTCAGGGTTTGAGAGGATGATCTTGCAAAGGTTCCACCAGATCGAGCCCTAACTCCTTATACCCTGACCTCGTTGGGGACATGCAAAGAAATATTGAGAAAAAGAAGACCCCTCTGATACCACTGATCCATTTTTATGAAAGAACGTGACAGAATGAACATATAATCATAAATACAAAGACGTAGTGGAAATAACACTTCATTTCATTAATATTAAAGAACTGAAATTTTCTTACAGAAAGAATGGAAATAAAACTAGCTAGGGCGTTGGTAGCTATCTCTAAGATGAGATGTGGTGGCTACAGGCCTCTGAATTGAGTTAAAATGAGGCTCTAGGGCCTATTTATTATTTAGAAACAATGGGAAATCCTAAGCATCCAAAACCCTAACCCTAGGAGATGAAGCGCCAAAACTATGGGCCCGGTTTGGGTAAATTGGTGTTTCAACTTCCCAGGGGGCGTAACTTTGGCATACGATCTCCGTTTGACGCGTAACATACCTCGTTAGAAAGATATATCCAAGGAATACAAATATTGAATGGGGAACATCAGTCCATGGACCCATGTTTCTCTCCAGTTTTCCAAAAAACGTCATTTGGGGCCCCAAAACAGCTTTGGAAGTTCACAACCCAAAAAACTACTAAAAATAGTAAGTTGTGCCAAAACTGATGAACTGAAAGAGACAATGGTGGGGCCCCAAGTGGAATAGGTGGGTGAACACCAATATCCACTTGGATCATCATATCATTTGGTTCACCACTCTTGGATTCCGGAGAGGTGGAGACATTAGAGGAATCCAACACAACACGAAGAGTTTGGGATAAGCTCAAGGAGGAGGGATACACTCTCTCATTTTCAGTCTCACCCACTCTCATCATCTATACTGCACTGATAGAGTTTTTTGCATGGATGGAGGACGAATGCTCCCTGGATTTGGAGAGACAGAGGAATCTTCCCTTGAGGGATAACTCTTTCATGCATTGGAGTAGATGGAGGCCACTCATGCTTACATTGGCAATGATCAAGAGATTCTTTGGGGGTGATAGTCCCTCATGGGAGGCTCATTTTCAGAGAGCATCATTTCTATTGGAGAATGAGCAGCTGCATGGTGGGCATTTCAGCAACTTGGAGGATGAATTTGGCATGGGGTATGTCAAGGTAGCAGGCAATAGCAAGAGGGGAGCAACACATTGTATATTACCCGCGCTGTCTATGAGGAGGATTGATCTAGATTGGAGGACTCAGATCTTGGTAGAGTACTACCAGGATCTTGGTGCATGTATGATTCTTGATGAATAGGAGGGAGATGATAGATACATTATGGATGATATGTTCATCTATTGTTATGGCAGGATCTTCTTGACTAGAGTTTCTAGTCTCAAGGAGAAACTATTGCACGCAGCACATGAAGACTTTCTAGCTATGCACTTGGATGCATATTCTTCTTTGCTAGAGGATTTCATTTGGGAGGGAATTCAGTATGATCTATATCAGCATATGGATAGATGCATAGCCTAGATGATTTTGGAGAGGTTGGCACAATTATTCCCTTACTCATTGGAGGAGAGGGAGAGCATTCAGACGAGCCATTTCGGCTCAAGGTCTCAAGTACATGGTAGAAAAGGTATAATTTCCCATTATATTTTGTACCTATTTACTTCATATGAGCTGGATATTGTCTCAAGAAGGGTCATCCATTCCTGCACTTGGTATAATGTACTTGCAGCTACTTGTAGCGTTGATTTTGGCTATTATTATGATGGTTTGTGGGGGAAGCCACATGCTTCTTGGTGTGCACCATCAGCACCAATCTGTATTTTTATGATTCCATCTTGTGAGGAGTTTGTGGCAAAAACAAAGTGGCTAGTAAAGTACTTTTTATTTTTGATTTTGAGGCAGGCTAAGAGGCACTGTGCAGGTTCCATGAGTGGAACTTTGAACCACTCTTTGGTTGTCATTTGACAACTTTCTTTTATTGTGTATTTCTCCTTATATTTCTGATGTTTGTACACTCATGAGGAGCATTATTTGCAGAGTATTGGATGTACAGCCCATTGGGAGCATGATTCTCCCCATTATACATTTCTTATCTTACAGGAGCCACCATGGGCAAACCATGATTGCCACATTGCTACTAGTCTCTTCTTGTGGGAGGAACCACTTGGAGAATTTGAGGAGGCATTTCATGGATGATTTTCTTGATGGGGTAGCTTGGGCCATTCTTGGAGGCCATACCATTTCAGCCCAAGGAAAGAGGCAGCCCCATGGACGCTTCAAATGGAGAGAGGACCATCTTGAGAAGCACAAGCACAACTCTCCATTCAGCCCCAACACATTGCAGAAACCAGGGGTTGAGATTTTTATTTGAAATGATTACATGGATTAGAGGATCATCATTGGGGGACAAATTATCCCATGCATATCATCACTCCTACCTTGGGGAGGCCACATTACAGCAAGAAGTATTCCACCTACACATTCTATCTTTCCATTCCAATCTGCATACTTGGGAGGAAGCATTGGAGGACAGATTTATTGCAACATGTTTGAGTAGTGGTGGAGATCATTGATGAGGAGGTCATAAGAGAAGAAGGGGGAGAAAATTTTGTTCTCTCTATGCAGTTGCTTGAGGACAAGCAACATGTGGGAGGGGAGGACTGTAATTATCCCAACTTTTAGCTTCAAGCTAAATGGAACATTATAGTTTACATAACTTTATTTTGTTAAATAAAATGGGGAAGGAGACACCTTAGCCCCTTTTGATGGAGAAATAACACTCCTTAAGTGAAAAGGATATGAATAAGTAGCTGGATTAAAGCACCTAAGGGTGTGAATGGAACTCGTATCACTTGATTTAGTCCTCTTTAACTAAATTCAACAGCGTTGCCTATAGAGGAGAAGCTTGCTAGAGAAACTGCGTAGTTTTAGAGGGAGGACATTCACATGAGGGTGGAAAACCTAATTGGTGGGACCATGGTGGAGAAGAGTTCCATTTATTCAAAATGAGGAGATGGCTGCCCATTGGGATTATGTTTTGAGTTTATAATTGGGTCTGCAAAGGCTTGCATCCTTGGGCTTTTTAGCAGGGTGATGGTGCCCCCGGGCACTAGGGTGTTCCCGGTCGGGAATCCCTACCACTTCCTCAAGGAAAGATGAGGATTGAGCTGAATTTTCCTTAATCTAACATTGGCCACATCTACTACAATCATCTACAGTGTTAGCTCTGCAGCAGAGAGGACGTTGTGTTGTTGGGGGCAGCAAGAGAGGAACTCATGGAGTCTTTCTTGACTTGTTTTCTTCAGTGGAGGAGTGATCTACTCATTGGAGAAGCTGCAAGGAGGATTCCAAGGCTTCATATAATATCTTTAGTACTTGGACAACATTCCATCATCTCCCATTGCACAGTCCATGGTAGAAACTGCGTTATTTTATGGAGGCAGTGAGAGAGGGGTTCATTGGGCTCATCAGGAGGGTGTTTTTGAGACAAAGTGATCCACCCTTTGTATTGGAGACATTATCAGAGGAGGGAAATCATATTTCAGATTAGCCATAGCCTAGTTCTTATTTTGTATCAGTTTCAGTGAAAACTTAGTTGTCACATTTTGTATTCTTTGGCATTTCTAACAATCTCTCCTAGATTTGCTAGAAATCCTGTATTTCAGCCCATTTCCTTGTTATTGGGCTATTTTTTGTATCCTTCAGCATGATTATCATTTTTTTCACATTCAGCAGCTGCTACTCTCTTAATGGCAGCACAGGCATTGTCCTCTGGCATTTTTTGTAGTTGCAATAACATATGTATTTCAGGGTGTAATCATTGGAGATTGATTCCCATGGCATAAGGGGTTCACCCCTCATGATATTTATGTTTATTGTTTCTGATATAATAATATAATTATGGCTATAGAATTTCCCCTCTTATGGTGTATTTCAGATTTGCAGAGTTCCAGAATGTGTTTTTCATATTGCTGTAGGCTCTCTCCTTGAGCATTGTTTCAAGACCTAGATTGGGGAGATCTGTATAACCCATCTAGAGTTATTTCCTTAAGCTCATTTTCTACATAGGGGCTGTATTTTGTGCATTCTAGGGCATCCCAGCAGTGGTTTGTCTTATTTTTATAGCATCTTCCTTATACAGTGTCCTCAAGGACCATGTAGCAGAAATTCCCAAGGTGGAATATTGCATATCCATAGACAGAGTCTATGAAGGGCCAGATAGCTAATGGATTTCATCCTTCCCTGTGAAGATGATATATCTGATAAATTCCCCCACATTCAATCTCTGGAATGGACTTGTGGTATCTAACTAAAGAAGGAATTGGAATATCTTAAGATATTCCTGATGAAGTAGAAAATTCCAGATTTGGAACATTACAAATCAATAGTTTATCATTTTCAGTTTTTGTGTATAAGTTGCTATTAGCAGAACCCTTTGAAAATCACTGTTGATGAAGATATTTTTCAAGGTGATAATACCATGCCCTTGGATCTTTTTTCAGAACATATAAATCCTTCTTAAGTTTACAAACAAGATTTTCATCATTGCCCAAAATGAATCCTTCTGTTTGTTCTATATAAAAATCTTCTTCTAGATCACCATTGAGGAGAGCAGATTTAACATCCATTTGATAAATTTTTATTTGTTGAAAGCTTGAAAAAGAAAGAAACATTCTAATGGCTTCAAGTCTAGCTACAGGAGCAAATGTTTCTTCAAAGTCTATACCTTCTTGTTGAACAGACCCTTTACAAAAAAGTCTAGCCTTGTTTCTAATAACATATCCATTTTCATTTAACTTGTTTTTGAATATCCATTTTGTTCCAATAACATTTTTATCATGAGGTCTTGGAACTAGTTCCCAAGTATGATTCTTTTCAATTTGATCAAGTTCTTCATTCATGGCTTGAATCCAACATTCATCTTTGCTAGCTTTATTGACATTCTGTGGTTCAATGGTGGATAAAAATGCTAGATAGCTAGTAGACCCTACAAGAGTTCTTCTTGTTTGGACACCTGATCCCTTTTCTCGCAAAATTTGAGATTTTGGATGATTCTTTTGAATATACCTCGATGGAGCCTTTTCAGATAGATATTCTTCTGCTGCTTCATTGGCTTTACCTTCTATATTATTTGATGGAGGAAGATATACATCATCATCATCTTCATTTGTTTTTTGTATTTCCCCTTTTGGAGTTGAGAGAGATTCATCAATTACAATGTCAATGCATTCAACAATATTCTGAAGTATTTTATTGTAGCATTTATATGCTTTACTTCTAGAAGAGTAACCAAAAACTTTAAAATTCTTTACAGTGGGAAGATTACCATAATAGAGCTCATATGGAGTTTTATCACTGTTTACATGAACATGTGATTTGTTAAGAATATTTACAATAGTATGTGCTGCTTCTCCCCAAAATGTGTCCGGTGTTCCTGAATCATCAAGCATAGCCCGAGCCATCTGTTGAACTGTTCTATTCATTCTTTCTGCTACGCCATTTTGTTGTGGGGTACCAGCTACATAAAAATTTATTTTTATGCCATGTTGTTGACATAAATCAAAGAATTCATCTGATATATATTCACCTCCTCGATCAGATCTAAGACACTTGATTTTTAGATCTAATTCATTTTCAACCGGTGCTTTGAAGATCTGAAATTTTTTGAATGCTTCATCTTTGTGTTTTAGCAACCCAATCCAACACATTCTAGACAAATCATCAATGAACAGAATATAGTATTGTTGTCCATGGGGTGAACTTTTCCTCATAGTTCCACATATATTAGTATGAATAAGTTCAAGAAGCTTACTTGCTGATACTTCTTTGGCAATAAATTACACTCTGGTTTGCTTACTAAATTGGCAAGATTTGCATATGGTATTCTCATGCAGAGCAATATTTGGAAGATCACGAACAACTTTGAGTCTACTAGATGTGTTGATTTGAGAGAAGCTCAAATGCCCCAATCTTCCGTGCCATAACCAATTTTCTGAAGATTTACCCAAGTAACATTGTTCTTTATAGCTTTTCAATACGTACAAGTTTCTTGGTGTTCTATTTCCTTTTATAATTTTTTTTCCAGTATCAAGATCAGGTACCAAACATTATTTTGAGCTGAAAAAAAATTCAGTTCCTTGATCACACATTTGACTTACACTTAACAGGTTATGCTTTAATCCATCCACATACATAACATTGTTATTTTTCACCTTTTCTTTTAATAAAAAATAAACGTTTCCCTTAATGACAACAGGAGTATCATTTCCAAAAGTAACATTCTTTTCTCTTTCTAGAGCATTATATGAAAGAAGTTTATTTCTGTCACTTGTCATGTGTTTTGAGCATCCACTATCAATGTACCATTGATTTTATTCTCCTTCTGCAAATGGAGCTATGCCACAGTTCTCAACCTGTAATTCCTTCTTTCTCCATACTTTTGAAATTGAAGCTATATGCTCTTTTGGTTGAATTTTTCTCCTGCATTTAGTTTCTTCATGACCAAAGTTATTAGAATAATCACATTCATTTTCATTTTGACGAGGAGAATTTTTTTTATATGTATTCTTCTTTTTTCCAGTATAAATTATTTTCTTTCTTTCTTCTCTAGTCATGATGGTTTTTTATGCAACACATTGAATGGCTTCATGACCAAAATTATGACATGAGAAACATTGTTAATTGAAGAAGAAATTTATGCGATCATAGAACCTTTTATTCATGTTTACCTATTGGTTGGTATTTCTCTGAAAGGTAATCCTGTTAGTGTTCTTTTTATTCAGGTGGTGATGCTTTACCTGTAAAATTTCTTTGTTTCCTTGTTGAGTGGAAGAATGCTGTAGGCTGGCTGTAGCTTCTTTTAGATAGTTTGGTGTTGAAGACTGTGAAGATTCTCTAACATATCGAAGACCTGTTTTCATAAGAGGAGAACATTGTACCTTGATAATTTTATCTAAGGTTTCAAATCCTTTAGCAAATCTAAGATTCAAAGTCTTTACTTTCTCAATTTCTTTTCTTAGACTTACTATTTCACATTCTAATTTGTCATTGTGTTTCTCCTTTTCTTCATGCTGATTTTTTTTAGAGTTTCTATGGATATTTTGTTTTCTTCCAAACGTATTTTGAGCTCATTGATTTCTTCAAGAAAATCATTTTCTTCTAGAGCATCTATAAAGGTATCCCTTTCTTCCCTAGACTCTTTTTCAAATGCCATGAGAAGTCTAAGATCTTGATCAGATTCTTCCTCACTATCAGATAACCCATCGCTACCTTCATGAGTATAATAACTTTTTCTAGTGCTAAACTAATTCTTATTTCTTCTTGCTACTTCCTTTCCCTTTTCATATGTTTTTTATGAGGATGCTTAGCAGCATAATGACCAACTCTTCCACAAGAAAAAAATTTGAAAGGAAGCTTACCTCTGAACCTTCCAGTGCCAAGTTGGAGCTTCTTTACAAAATTTACCTCATCGTCTTCTAAAACATACCCTGATCCTTCTGTTTCTTGTACTTATTTTCCTTTTGTAGAAGCTATAAAGATGGCTTCTTTGACTTCAGATGATCCTCGTTTTCTCATTTCACATGCAGTTAGAATGCCATGAAGTTGAACAATAGTAAGCCTTTGAAGATCTTGCTTCTCTTCAATAGCATACACTTTTGACTCAAAATTTTAAGTTATAGATCTTAAAAAAATTTCAACCAGAGTAGTGTCAATTATGGTTTCACATAAATTTATCATACGATTTGAAATATCATCTAGATGTAAGAATAAACTAGCAATGCTCTCCTCATTATGCATCCTTAGATTTTCATACTGAATTCTAAGAGTTTGGAATTTAGCACTTTTTACCTTTGTATCACCTTCATAGCTTAAAATGATTTTTTCCCATATTTCCTTTGCTCTATTCAACTGCATGACCTTGACAAATTATGATTCCGTTAGACTCCCCAATAGTGCATTAACCACCTTTGCATTTGTTTCATAGTTCTTTCTTACTGTTGCATCTGTTGGAACTGAGGCTGGATATTGATAGCCTCCTT
The DNA here is from genome assembly GCA_034641835.2 of Pinus albicaulis. NCBI lineage: Eukaryota > Viridiplantae > Streptophyta > Pinopsida > Pinales > Pinaceae > Pinus > Pinus albicaulis. The sequence goes on from CM076576.1 coordinate 830,583,583, forward strand.
CAACAATAGCCCATACATCTACTACAAGAGAGTAAAGAGAGGATATTGTCCATGTTTTCCAGAAGATTAAATTGTTTCCATCAAAAAGTGTAGGCCTAATAGATGTTGTCCCATATTGACTGCTCATCTTGGTTGATCTTCCTTCTAGTGGCTAAGCTTCTTCAGAAGGACCTGCTTTGATACCAATTGTTGGAAAAATACTGAGAGGGGTGGGTGGGGGGCGGGGGCGCGGGGCGGTGAATCACTATTTAGAGCTCATTTCTATAATTTAACCTTTTCTTTTGAAAACTTGCATATGCGGCTTTTATGGACTGAACTCGCATATACACGCGGATATGATGAACGAAAGTCGCATATACTGATATAAATTTCTAGTTTATAAAGTACCTCAGTAACATAATTTAAAATAGATTTACCAATTATGCATCAAGTTAGATAATCATTGAATATGTGCATTAATAGTAGTATAAAACATCACACAAGTGGAACATACATGAACACCAATATTTAAGGTGGAAACCCAATTCGGGAGAAAACCACTGCTGTTGTCATCTCTATCTTCAATATTTATTATATGAAAACTATTTAAAACATTGTACTGATGCAAACTCATATCAATATGCAGGCTTCTACCTACAGAAGGCTGCAACCTTCACTCGTTTACTAGTTCCTACTGGAAGGGAGCTCCAACCCCCTTTCTTCTCGTTTACCAGCCACTCGTGAAAGGGAGCTTCAACCCCCTGAACATAACACCAGCTTCTTCTGGCAGGAAGCTTCTACTTCCATACTGAAGGTTTCAACCCTTAGACCCAATGTAGACCACGTTTCATCAATTTTCATACTGGATCAAACAGCTTCAACACAACCCTTTATCAACAATCATAAGCTTTTCCCAACACTTCAATTAGAATAGTGAAAACACCGTGACCAGAACTTCAGAAATAACCTAGTCTTCAGAATAGATATGTAGATACAAACTCAACCCTGAATAGTGATTAATTCAAATAGAATACGCTACTTTGCATCACTGAAGCCACATACATACGCAATTTTCTACACACCAACCCACATATCCTTATGAGTATTCTTCATAAAACCTTAACTGGAATACGCGCTTCTTATGAAGCAAACCCGTGTATATACACACTTTTACTGAAACCAAATAGGGTATAGATCTCTAAAAAATAAATTTTGCAGAACAAACCAGATCTATAAAACTTACCGATATTTATTCATTTTCTTTAGCAGACTTGTGCCAGTTCTTCATCATTTCTTCAGTAGATCATACTAGAGATTCATCATCCTCAAATATAAATATTTTGAACCATCATTATATCCATGGGTGCATCATAGGTTAAAATATATCAAGTAAAAACATAATTCATCTATTCAAATATTCCTTAGAGAATTTTTCAGTCATTAACAACCCTTACTCATGCACACCTTGCACTGTGATCTTCTTCTCCTTAAATATATTTACCTTTTACCAATACCATGAATCAAAACCACTCAACTTCCGATGGTATTCTTAGATGGAATCAAATAGATAATGCAACGCTCAATAATATGGGCTAATTCCATGGTAAATCCTCTTGGTATCATAATTTTAGAGCGCAAAAGGCATACCTGACTTGGAGTGTTCGTTTCTGTGTGTATACGCAACTTCTCTTCACAAAAACTGCATATATGCTAACCACGAATGTATACGCGGTTTGCCTTCAGAAAATTGGCATATACATTGCATCCATACGCGGGTTTCCTTCACAAAAGAAGCATATACATTGCATCCATGTTACAGGTCAAAATAACTCCTCATCAGCTCAGAGGGGAAGACAAATATGGAAGAAGTACAAAGACCTAAATTAAACCTATTTCTGCCAGGGTAACGCATATATAGAACAGAACAAGAGTGTTATAACGCAGGAGAGAAATGTATTGGCTGCGTTAGTGGCTAGGGCAATGATCTGTTTACACTGGATGGTCACGTTACCCGTGTTTTAAGTTTGAATTGGGAAAAGAGCGCGGAGAAAGATTTGAATCTCCGACTTTCCCTCACGAAGGAGTCAGTGCACAAAGGAAACTGCAGAAGCACCAGTTCATTATTGGTCATTGCCATAGAAGACTGAACTCCAAGAGAGGAAAAAGCATGGAGATCAAGGAAACATCTAAGCCTTTTCCATTCCAAACTAGTGGAAAGAGAAGGGCAACAATGAATTTCTCCCTCTCCTATAAGAAGGAGCTGAAGGCTCTTAATTGAAGGTCGAAGGATTGCTCAAGGTTCTTGCATACTTGTGGAATAGAGAATAGTGTGACATTGTGAAGGCCAAGAGTCAAAGAGGATCCTAGAGAGTTTTTTGACTTGGACTTCTTCACTAGAGAGAGAAGAGAGATCGGGAGACTGAGGAGGGCTTGGTACAACCGATGGTTGTAATCCTCCTTCTTTCAAAATTAATAGAACTATGTTCGTTTTGTCCATTCAATGCTTGATGTTATATTGTTGTTTCAATATTTGCTTAGTATGATATGAATGGCTCAGATGTGTATAATCTAGATGTTTATTGTTTATTTAATTGATAGAATACTTGTTATATTAGAAATTACGCGGGTGCTTTGACTGATTGCAGGTCTCGGATTTGGAGCCAGCGAAGAAGGACTCTTACTTTGTTGCACAACGTTCTCCAAGAGATTACAAAACCGTCAAAGAGGTAATTCTCTATTTGTATTCCTTCAAGTTATTTCAAGCTAATATGAACATACTCATGCCATCTTTGTGAACATCATAGCTAATCTGACTGTCTGCCTCGGGCACCGGAAAGCCCTGAGAGGGATCCACGAAAACTAACCACCCAAGCAGTTTACCCTATAGCAGAATTGGCGACTCCGCTGGGGAGTTCCCCCATAGTTTCCGGGCTATTTCTTCCTTCATTCCTTCTCTCCTCTGTTCTGTATCCTTCCGACCATTTTTTGATGCCCAGTAGACATACCAAACGCTTGCAGAGTTCAATCATGTGCCTGTTTGGCCAACTGAAGAGCTTTTCCCTGGTTAACGCGACCTATGCAGTGTATCCAGTGCGTTATAACGTGGTCTAGGCTTAAATACAGTGCGTTATAACGCTGTATTTCCTCACAGACAGAGCGTTACCCAGCCAAAAAACCCTGTTGTCCACTACTGTGACTGTGTTTTAGCTCTGGAGTTTTTTGGCCATCAGTATCTTTCACAGACCGAATCCCTGTGCTTGTCTGCTAAACTGGCATTGATTATTTGTTTCTCTTATTTAGTTAGTGTGCAAAGCATTTACTTTTTTAAAGAGAAATTTTTTTTTTATTTTTCTGCATTTAAGCTGAGTTTATTCTGAAAGTTTGGTTCACAGACTGTTAAAAGAGGTAGATAGAAAGTTGAATCTTAAAAGTTGAGCTGTGTTATTTACATGTTGGTGCATGGATGATTGAAAAAAGAAACCTCTCCTTGTAGAAACATTGTTCATTGAAGTTAATATTTAGAGCATGTTTTGCATGGTTTATTGAGTCAAGAGTCTCACTATACTTCATACGTCCATTTCCCCTCCGCAAGACTAATAACAAAGTACACTAAAAACAAAGCGATAATAAAATCAATCTAATAACTCTTTTTGAGCTCACACAAACAGTAGTTCAGGCTAGGATCTTGGGTTAGGGAAGTGAGAAAACTACCCAAGATCTCAAAACTTGAAAACTAGAGTCATTAACGAGTGAAATCCTGCTGTACTCACATTATTGGGACCGTTCCTTTACCGGAGCTCAGTGCGAGACAACACTTGGGTGCACTAGAAGGTAGCCTGCCTTCAACTGCATCCTGTGGGTGTGTTATATATTGGGATTCCCTTCGGGGATGTCGAAACTAGATCGGGGATCTAGGTATTCTGCCCATATAGCACACTGTCCTTGACCGTGGACCCCCCTGATAGTGTCTGTGATTTGAGGTATCCTTAGTGGCTATACTTTTAGGGAATTACACAAGGTGATTGGGATAGGTTGTCCTGGTACCTGAAACAGACGGACCTACTCTGTCTTCAGTCTTTAGGAGGGTACTCGTCTTCACGAGAGTGCTTACACCTATCGTCTAGGGTTCGGGCGAAGCTCTAGAGTAACCGTAACCGTACTTTCGACCAACCCTCTCTGTATGCTATTGTGAGACTAGATTTCATCACCAGTGAACGGTAGTACTCAGACAGGGCACCCTATACTGGCTGCTTGTTGATTCATTTTAGAGAGTATTTTTTCTTTTTAGTAAGTGTGTGGTTACTGTCACTTGAGACTTCATAATATATCACATTTTAAATAAAATTTGTTAAAATTAAACCGGTCACCGTGGCGTCCCCTGACCCACGTCGTCAGTCTAGACGAAAACAAGGTCTACCTCCTCTCACCTTAGAGGAAAGATTAAACCTTGGTGAACCCGGGCCTTCTACGGAAGAGCAGTCTCCTTTGACTAATCTGGATTACCACATAGACCCTTATCAGCTGGAACTCCCGGAGGACCCTTTCACTGAAGGCGTTGTACCTAATTACAATCCTCCGCTCACTGATCCGTTAGGACCTGTGATAGTCCAGATTCCACCACGCCCAGATATGTCTGTGGCCACACCAACATCTATTTCACCACCAATGGAAACCATCCTTGGTTCGCCACCATCCTCCCCGCCAGTGGTCAGTTCCATGCCATTACTGGGTAACCCCAGTAGTCAACATATGCCTACCCCCAACCCTATGGTCAACACAACTGTCAGTAGTTTACCGAACCCTTCGGCATCTACTCCTACCGTGACCACGTTGGGGACCACGGTAGCTCCTCCCACGAGCACGACTACTTTGGTGCCCTTTAGCAACCCTTTCGGTTGGAACCCTCTGTTGAGTTCAAACCCCCTACCCACACAGCCAGTGGGTAGTGTTGTCAGTACACAGGTAGCAGGGAATATATCTCTTCCTATGCAATCCTTAGGACAAATGGGACAACCCATTGTAAATACTATCCCCTTAAGTGGTTCAAACATAGGCGTAGGATCTATACCGTTGCCAAATTATGCAAATACTAGTATGCCTCCGGGAAACTCTATTGCATCCATTTGGACTAACCAACCCCAACCTCCATCTGGAGTGGGAGGGCACTTTTACGCTGGGGGCAACCAACCATTCGCCCCCCAATACACTATTCCCTATGGACAGCAACCGTATGTTCCTACTCCTCCACCTATGGGAGGTTTTTATCAAAGTCCCACTTACCCTTCTGGTAACACTTGGATGGGGGGACCCTATGGTCCAAGTAGTCAGCCCATACTACCTTGGTTAGACTCGGGGGAAAATCCACAATTTCCTTTCTTGGCAGCTTTGGACATACCCGACATCCATAAGCTGACAAACGACCCCATCAACCACAACTCGCTTTGGCCTCCTATACCGCATAAGATTCCTTCAGATATCCCGAAGTTCGACGGGAAGCATGGGGACGACCCAGCCGCACACATCACTACCTTCCATTTGTGGTCCATATCCAATTCCATGGTAGATGATAGTGTCTGACTTCGACTGTTTTCCCGCACCCTTACAGGCAATGCTGCCAAGTGGTACATTGAATTACCACGCGCCACCATCAATACGTTTGGCGCTTTAGCGACGGAGTTCTTAAAGAACTTTCAACTACCAATTAGAGTGGAAACCGGCACAGAATTGTTAACATCATTGCGCCAAGACACCGCCACCCACATCTCCGACCATATTCATGAATGGAGACATAGGAGGAGGCTTGTCAAAGCGCCAATACCGGACCATCTCTTGGAAAATTGGTTTTACAAGTCTCTTTTACCCCATATCTCTAAAGACATTGGCCTTTCTGGTGCGGTGATAGAAGATCAATGTATTCGTCGTGCCCAGCACCTGGATTTGATCTATTCACAATCCGGCATGCTTTACGATCTGTCAGTGATCCAACAATGTCGCCGAATACATGTCAGTGATCCAACTCCTCACGGAAGCGGCATCTCGTGACATCTCCGATTTAGTGGTCAGGTTAGATTCCCAACTCATCATTATGCAGTTAAACAATCATTACCGCGTCCGCCACTCTGTGTTGTTACGTTATTTTTTACGAGTGCGACTTTTAGAACGTCAATTTCAAACAATCACATTTGAGCACGTTCCTAGGGAATTTAATGCATTAGCTGATTCTTTGGCAAATTATGTGTTAGATTGGCATTTGTCACATTTATTGTAAAAGATTTACTCATGAGTACATATATTTTTATCACATCAAAAATGCATAAAAATTTAAAAACACAAAATCACCAAAAAATATATATAGATATATATGTCATGTCCAGTACATAGAAAACATCAAAAAGGAAAATCTCCTAAAACTTGGGGTGTTTTACAAAATTTGGCTCACTAAGCCATGCTCTGACACTAATACATCTACTCCAAACAGCCAAGCCTGATGCTCATGATAGCATACAACTTCTCTAGCTATCCTCCTCAGAGGAACCAGGTATCTCTCTGGCACACCCACTGTATGCCGTTGTAGACGAACTGGAACCTCCCGCATAGGAAGCGGTGGTATACCCATACTCAGACCCTCCAAGTTCCGGGAGAGTTCATGTAAAATCTGGGTATCATCGTCGTCGCCAGCTTTCGCCTCCTCTACAGGCGCCCCAGCCACGGGTAGCTGCAATCCTCGCCGTGCATAGCGAGGGGCCCCAGCTGGACGGACAGGTGCCACATCTATGTCAAGCAAGCAAAAGTTTCATGTCAAAGCTTAATTTTCACCCCTTTTCAAAAAAAAAAATTTACATAAACATTCAAAAGCTAAAAACAAAAACTTCTTTGCAAAACACTGATTATTTTTCTTACCATCGGGCCCCCACTGGGTGCCAGGGGGCAGGACTAACTCAGGGTTTCCTGTGAAGTTCATCCCTGCATAAGGATAATCCTCAATCATGATGATCTGAGAGTCCAGCCAATCAAAAAATCCCTCATCAAAACAGTGACGGACAGGACCCTCTCCAGTCCGTGGAAGCAAAGTGGCCCACTGAGCCTGCCTAGGCGCGCGCAGACCCAATGGCGCTGTCGGGATCCTGGGCCTCATCAGTGGTATCCGCTCCAATATGAAAGAAACAATCAGGGTTTCGTACCCAAACTCTCTTTGAGTACAGGTCTTTCATGCAGTAAGCTCTACTCGGACCCGACGGACTACACCGTCACACCAGTCAAAAACGTGAGGTTGCATACAATCCAAGGCTAGGAGCATCTGAGCCTTGGTCGCCACATGTTGACTCTTGGCACCTGCCAAGCGAACGGTCATCCATAAAATAGACCGCAAGGGTCTCAAAGTCACCTGTGCGATAGGTATCTGGTTACTCACAGCCTGGGTGCCACGTACGCAGTGCACATGGATCAAGTCAGTAGTGGAACGAGGGTCAGCTCTGGACCCCGTCAAATTGGGCCTCGCCCCACGACATGACAAGCTGGTCAAAAATTAAACATCATCTTTTTCGATGGCGAGCTCGTTGCCACCAATCCGAAAGACATGATGCCTCTCGTCCCACTGCTGGATCAGCCACCTCAGGAGGTCCTCTTGACCCCTCATCAGTTCTAAACGGGCATACTTAAGCAATCCACACCTCCGGAGAGCCATTAAACTTGCCGCATCCGTCACCATCTCTCGTTCTTCCCGCTCATGCTCTCTTTCTCGCCAGATACTCATGATTAACAGCTGAACACCTACAAATACAACATTTTCAACTGATTAAAATTTGCCTGGACCACTTCAAAAATGAAAAAATTGAATTGTTAGAAAGCATGTTGCTCCTAACACGGACACTAGTGCAAAACAGAGCGTTCTAACGCGTAGTTCCCTCACGGGCTATGCGTTTAACGCGGATGTTGTACTCATGCCCCGCGTTAGGCGCAAATATTTTTCTAGGGCCTCAAATTTTCCTAGTTTTGAACCAGCAAAAACTAAAAAATTGACAGTTAAATGATAGCAGGAGGTTCTAGCTCTTACCTGGATCTCGCGGAATAGAAAACTGTTGCCCGGATTGACCGTAATCGTCAGCTGAAGTTTTCACCCCTTTTCCACTCCAGAGCTTCTTCACAGCACTTGAAACAGTGAAAATGAATGTCTTCTGACCTTCTTATAGCACATTCTGGGGCATGACTCTATTAAGTCAGTCGGAAAAGTCGTGATTCCTCGCTGTACACATGTCGCAACTCTTGAGATTTGGTACTGATGATTCTAATAAGGGATCAAGATTTATGAGCAGACATACTCATGTTTTATCGAGCATTCTTTTTACGGTATTTTTCTTGCTCGTTAATCCGAAAAACCTCGAGTTCTCTCCTTCGGACTCGTTAAACTTATACGAAGTTGGCATCGAGCGTTCTTTTTTTTGGTCTTTTCTTGCTCGTTAATCCGAAAAACCTAGAGTTTTCTTCTTCAGACTCGTTAAAACTATGGAGAAGTACTGAGCATTCTTTTTAGGAATCTTTTTCTCGCTCATAAAACCGAAAAAATCCCGAGTCACCTTTGTCAGACTCGTTAAACTATTGAGACAAAGAACAAGGAGCTATTCTTTTCCTCTTTTTCAAAGCTCTTTAAACAGAAAAAGTATATCGAGTTTTCTCCGCGTGACTCGTTAAAATTTCACGGAGGTACCGAGTTTTCTTTGTTGGACTCGTTAAAATTTCACAAAGAAGATTGAGTTTACTTCGTCTCCTCGTACTCATAACAAAATGAGGTAGACGTCCATTGAACATAGATTTCTCACTTTTCCGGATTCGATGGACTAACTAACGGAAAATGAACTGTTTCGGGCTTACTATTACCCCTTTGTCGTGCCCGGTTATCAAGACATGACAAAGGTAACCCAATGGAGCCGTCTTTTACGACATTTTTCAGACTCCCTAAACATGAAAAATTCACCGAGTTTTCTCGTCTGGACTCGTTAAACCTAATCAGACAGGACATGGAGTTGTCTTTTATGACATTTTTCAGACTCTCTAAACATGAAAAATTCACCGATTTTGCTCATCTGGACTCGTTAAATCTAATCAGATGGGGCACAGAGTTGTCTTTCCTGACATTTTTCAGACTCTCTAAACATGAAAAATTCACCGAGTTTACCCGTCTGGACTCGTTAAACTTAATCAGACGGGGAAAAATTTGGAAAAAATGGATACTACCTCTGTTACATTTTCAAAAAGGTCGATTTGGCAGCAAAATTCTTGAACATGGCACTTTCCAGAAAACTCTTTCGCAGTTAGCCGAACCCTACCATCTATGAGTATTAGCCTTCATTTCCCAGTGTCCCTGCACCGGTAAAATCCTAACACACTCTTTGGTGTTCATCATGCTTCAGCTGCCTAGTACCCTGCTAGAGTGCCTTCTATTGTTCAAGTAGATCTTGTTATCTACTGCTCCTGTTATCAACCAAACCGCTCATTATGCCAGAAATTATTTGTCGTCTGACGTTCCCATTTACTCTTCCTTATCTCAAATCATAAACAAAATCAGTTGGTTTCCGTTTCGTGTTGACTGATGTAGGACGCCTCAGTGCCTACCTTTCAACAGATCACTTCCTATCGACTTCAACACCTTATCTAGGAAGTTGATCCAGAAACACATCAGTACCCAGATACTTGCAGACATCAGTGGCAGGTAGTCTTATGTTTGATCAAGGGTTTTCATCATTGGCTCTTGGTCGAATGATTCTACGAGTGTTCGACTTCAACTCCTTTTATTCACACTCGCTAGATTGTACTGGGCATCTTAGAGACCATCATCATTATCGGTGGCCACTTTCGTGTCTGTTAACAGTTTTCATTATTGACTGGTAATCAGACGATTTCTCACATGTTCGACGACAACTCCCTCATTCACATGTTGAGAAATGTGCAGTTTAAGTGAATCGGCGGTCAAGACCTTGGGGCAAAGGTTACATCATTAAAGTTGTGTTCCCTTCCCCAAGCTGCGATATAGTTTATGGAGACAGCTTCTTCAGCCTGATCCTGTTATGACAGACACTTCCACATTGTGCCTATTGGTGGACAGATTCTTCATATCTCTATTCTAGAGAAATCATGTTGTTTAAAGCTACTGAGCATGGGACATGCCCGACTCTAGGAAAATACTATATTTTCTGACATATGTTGTTCTTTCAGGTTTTCCTCAGTCTTTCAATCTCTCTCTATCTCTACAAATTATAAAGTATTTCGGCCATCGTCTTCGTCTCTGACCTCACACTTTAGGGGGCATCTGTTACAGGTCAAAATACCTCCTCATCAGCTCAGAGGGGAAGACAAATATGGAAGAAGTACAAATACCTAAATTAAACCTATTTCTACCAGGGTAACGCATATATAGAACAGAACAAGAGCGTTATAACGCAGGAGAGAAATGTATTGGCCGCGTATGTGGCTAGGGCAACGCTCTGTTTACACTGGATGGTCGCGTTACCCGTGTTTTAAGTTTGAATTGGGAAAAGAGCGTAGAGAAAGATTTGAATCTCCAACTTTCCCTCACGAAGGAGTCAATGCACAAAGGAAACTACAGAAGCACCAGTTCATTATTGGTCATTGCCATAGAAGACTGAACTCCAAGAGAGGAAAAAGCATGGAGATCAAGGAAACATCTAAGCCTTTTCCATTCCAAAACTAGTGGAAAGAGAAGGGAAACAATGACTTTCTCCCTCTCCTATAAGAAGGAGCTGAAGGCTCTTAATTGAAGGTCGAAGGATTGCTCAAGGTTCTTGCATACTTGTGGAATAGAGAATAGTGTGACATTGTGAAGGCCAAGAGTCAAAGAGGCTCCTAGAGAGCTTGTTGGCTTGGACTTCTTCACTTGGTAGAGAAGAGAGATTGGGAGACTGAGGAGGGCTTGGTACAACCGATGGTTGTAATCCTCCTCCTTTCAAAATCAATAGAACTATGTTCGTTTTGTCCATTCGATGCTTAATGTTATATTGTTATTTCAATATTTGTTTAGTATGATATGAATGGCTCAGATGTGTATAATCTAGATGTTTATTGTTGATTTAATTGATAGAATACTTGTTATATTAGAAATTACGTGGGTGCTTTGACTGATTGCAGGTCTCGGATTTGGAGCCAGCGAAGAAGGACTCTTACTTTGCTGCACAGCGTTCTCCAAGAGATTGCAAAATCGTCAAAGAGGTAATTCTCTATTTGTATCCTTTCAAGTTATTTCAAGCTAATATAAACATACTCATGCCATCTTTGTGAACAACATAGCTAATCTGACTGTCTGCCTCGGGCACCGGAAAGCCCTGAGAGGGATCCACGAAAACTAACCACCGAAGCAGTTTACCCTATAGCAATCCATACGTGGGTTGCCTTCACAAAAGTAGCGTATACATTGTGACATATTATATTTATCATTTTTCTTGCACTTAGTGGAATTCTTTCTCTGTCACATCTGAACTAATCTATAGCTACATCATTCTTACATCTTTAACACATAGGTTGTGTTAGCCATCAGTAATAATTTTGTCATAGAAAATGATGGCTAAAATAGGCCTTGAGCCTTCAAGAGATCATTTTCATGGAAAATCACTCATTCTTGGAGTCTGTTGTTCCCTAACAGTGTTGTTGCCTAATGCTCTTCCCTCCAAAAGTCCTACCAGAAATTTTTTGTTCCCTTTTGAAAACTATTTCCTTAACAGCACCATTCTCATCATTTCATTCACCCACTTTTGCACTTATTTCATCCTCCATTTTCCCTGAAAAAACCCCACTTTCCTCCTTCTAACTTTCCCTTCATTCTCCTCAAAAGTCCTCGAAATCCCTTTTCAACCATGAAATCCCATTGTTTTTGGTTTAAAACCCTTCCTTTTTACTCTATCGAAACTTGACAAAAAACTTAAAAAAAAACTCGAAGAGATGCATAAAATCCCTCAAAAAATTCTTCTGCCCTTTCAAAGGCCTTGAACCCCTTTTCTGCCCAAGTACTGGCTCCTTTCCGCATAAGACCTTGTGCCCACAACTAGGCGCTAGCCCCATTGCATCGAGCATTTTCATCGCATCAGCCTTTGTTGTCCCTCATCTCCCATTTCTTTTGTTTCCCCCGATGCGATATCCTGACACGATAAGCACATTTCTCTTAGACCCGAGTTACACACCCCTCCACATGACCATGTCCTGGCTCCATGGTTCCTAGCCTTCGTCGCATCACTCCATCAGCTTATCCCTTTCCTTTTTCTTTTCCCCACCATGGAAAAATTTTGATGCGATAAGCTCCCCCCTCCTCAGCCCCTGGTCACCTTAACCCTCCACGCGACCATTACCTAGCGCCTATGCTAAATCCCCATCGCATCAGCATTTTCATTCAAAACATGCCTTTTTCTTTTTATTTTGGATGCTCTGATAACAATACCCTACTAAGATCTACACCGTATATCCATATGATCTAACGGCTCTCGTTCGCCCCAATAACCCAACTTTTCTAGGCTTACCATTTACTATGTGAAGGACCCATCCTATTACACCCCGACACCTATCCCCCACTACAGTCTCCGCCCAAGTAGCTTTTTCATCGTGGTTGGTCCGCACCGTCTGATCTCATCCCTTTCATCCAATGGGTGTGGTGGCATATCGCGGGATTTTCGTATGTGAAGTTGAACACTCCAAAGTCATGCAATACCGGTGGTATTGGAAAAGCCACGCGGCGCGATGCAATTGGATTATGTTCCCTCCAGTCAAAACCAATTACCGCCCGAGGGTTGTGTGAAAGCCACCCATGGCATTTCAAAAACCACTTTTACCTGAATTCGCACCAAATACAGTTTAAAACCAAATTTGTACTATTTTTCCTCAAATAACGCCTCCGCTTGCATATTCCTCTCCTTCTCACTACTCCATCCACCTCCACGAATCTTGCAAAGCAGTCAGCCATTAAAACGTAGGGTTTCATTTAATTGTTGTTTATGTTGCAGGTTTTAAAAGAAGCTTAAGCGTTAAAAGGTCCTCCACAGCTAGATCATTAGCAGAAACCCCCCAAGTTGATGATCCTTGGGGTTTAAAAGTGTAAAACGAGATTTACGGGGTTTATTGGTGGTTATCAGTTCTCTATTAAAAATGATAAAAAAAATGAAACCCTTAGTGCACCCAGATACCTGTTCATAAAAAAGAAGATAAATACAAAGGATTAATAGACAAAAGCACAGTTAAAACAAACGGATTAAAGGTTAATCTAGTTAGCAGAAAGGACAAAAAGCCCAAAGATGATTGGAAAAATACTTAAAGCACAAATTAAAGATTAATATCAGTGATTAAAGAGTTAAAGAGACAAATCAGTCAAGAAAGCCTCCAAATGCCACATCATTGAGGCAATAAAAGCCAAAACTGCCACCTACAGGTTTATTTTCTTAAAAGAAGGCACCATGAATGCACAGTTAGGGATATTTTTAGAGAGACAGCTCAACATTAACTGCCAACCTACCAAAGACCCCCAAAGTCAACAAAGGTTACTGAAGTTGATGAAATTTAATCTAATATTCAATTATAAGAGTTAATTCATGTAATTACTTCTCCATTTGTCCCTTCAAAGGCCAAGAGGCTCTTACTCTACATTAATTGATCTAATGAACCCTTCTTACACTCCACCTCCTCGTTCTTCTATAAATAATTCTGTAGAATAAGGTATAGAGGTTGGTCCCTGGATATCTGTTGTATGTAAATAGCTTTTGGAGTTGTTGTAGCTTTGTTAGAAATTGAAGAATACATAAGCTAAGATGAGAAGTTTGAAGCTGTAAAGACCCACTGGACTTGAAGATTGTAACTGGTTTGAACATCAAATACAAATAGTTGATTTATGGGATCCTGGTCTATGTCAATGGTGATGTGTTTCTCACTGTAATTGTCAATTTTCTTTATGCTTTCATTCTGTCCACTTTTCTCTGATATAGAACAACATATATAGATTAGGATTTACTTCTGAAGTACCCTAAATCTCACTGATAAATATTTATCCTTTATGTTTTCTACTGATTGTTAATTTGAAGGTAATTCAATAGAGTACAACTAGTGAAGTGTTGGTAGGCCCATATTTCTTGAGTACAACTTGAGATTTTACCTTTAAATGTTCCTGAGCAGTCTTGTAATTAAAGCTAAGCTAGAGAAGTCTATGGTTAGTGTTGTCCTCTAGTTTGTCTCCAACGATTGCTTTGAAAAGTTCCCTTAAGAATATGCTGAAAGCAGGCTAAGTTAAAAGTCTTTACTTGATCTTAAGTTGTTCTCTATTTTTAAATGTTTTCCCTTGAAAGTATATCAAAAGCAGGCTATTTTAAAAGTACTTACCTGATCTTAGGTTACTTTTGTGTTTTTCTCTTTTAAGAGTATGTTGAAAGAAGACTAGCTTAAAACTACTTACCCGATCTTAGACTGTTCCTTGTTTCTTCATGTGTTTTACTTCTTTCACTTCAGTTATTATTATTTTCATTCCATAAAATCAACTTAAAGAGATTATTTGACATAGATGAATTACCCCATGGACCACTCTTGAACCTTGTTGTTCAATTAAAACCTCTTATGACTCCATAGCCCAATGGATTGATGATGTTACTTGCTTTTCTTATCAGCTGAACCATTCCTTCATTTTCTTACACCTTCACCCTTCATACAAACCTCCTTCATCTTCATGTTATCCTGCCCAACCAAAACAAAAAAAACAACCTCGTTCTTCATAACTAGCCTAAAATCATACTTGAAGCCTTAAAGATCATATTTTTGAACACATATATAGAGAGATCCCTCTCTAAATCTAGGATGGCTAGGTCCTCGGATTCCAAATTGGTTTTGATATAGGCTCTACAGTGTTTGTACTTGCCAATCTTGTAAACTACAGAGACCTAACATACTGGCGACCATACTGGGGAACTTCTGAGTAAAATCCTTAAAAATACACACTCATTATTCAGTGCAGTATAAGTAGCTTTCTTCAAGCACTACCAAGCATGTTGGTAATCATGATAGGACTTGTCTGAATCAGTGGAAATCTAAGTTATTCTTAGGATTCTAACAGACCCTTATCAAACCTTGAATAAAAAAACTAGCTAAGTCACAAGAGTAAACTATATTTGTCTCATCACCGTAGCTAAGTGTTGAAACATATATAGGACACTCTCATAACCCCTAGGACTATAAAAAACTCAAAAAACCCAAAAAAATTTCAGATTGGTATTCAAACCTATTAGTGGTGGTGGACCATAAAACATTTACCTTTTAAAAAGCTAAAAAATTTCCACCTAGTGACTCCACAATTATGAATTGACCTAAAGACTCCATCGGGAAACACATTTCGATCATAATATCATACAAACTCAGTTAAGGAAATTTTCAGGATTAATTTTTCTTGTTAAAATATTAGTTAGCCTATTAAATATTGTCATACTCGATTAAAATTTTCTTATCATTTAGGTCTGAAAGCACAACATAGTGGCTTCTAGAAGAATTTATACTAGAGCCTATCCTGACCCAAATCCTCCTAAGATAGTTGATAATCCAGAAAGTATGCTTAGGAAATATCCTAAGCCTAAAACTTCAACTGTTGTCAGACCAATCCATAGAGCTAATTCTGTTCCCGAAAACCTTGCAACTCTACAAGATTCACAAGTTGACTTAAGAAACCCATTCAGAACTAGGTCACTTGATGATATTGATCAGATAGACTTTGAGCCTTCACACTCACCCCAACATAGTGGTGAACATCTAGGTAGTAGAGAAACTACCCCACTTGATTTGCATTTCCTTCATAATTTTGGTTTCTCTCATCCAAGATCTGCTCAACAGTCTCTTGCTGGTCCACCCACTTATGTTTCCCATACACCAACTTTTCTAACCACTCCATTCCACCAACCCCCTCCTGTCTTACATCCTCCACCTGTAAACCCCCCATTTTTTCCACAACCTCCTATCATGGCAACATGGTATGCTCCCCTAGTCCTTCCTTTACCTTTAGTCAATCTGGCACAAGACTATCAGTCCAAAATTCCATTATATGATGCAAGTGGTTCTACTACTACTTCACAGCATATGGACAAAATGAATGACTATTTTGACAGAAATGAGATTGATGATGAAACTGTCAAGCTCAGATTGTTTGCTCAGAGTTTAGGGGGAGAAGGAAGAAAATGGTTCAAAATTTTGACCCCTAATAGTATTAATGACCTCCAAGCCCTCCATCACTCATTCCTAAACAAATGGGAAATCAGAAAAAACCCTCTCCAAATACTTTCAGACTACAACAACCTGAAAAGAAACACTGGGGAAAGTGTTCAAAATTATTTCACTAGGTTCAATAGTGTTTATAATGCCTTACCCCCGGAAGTGAAACCTCAACAAGACTCAGCTTTGACCAAATTTACTGAAGGATTTAATCCTGAAATGGCATATCAACTAAGAGAAAGAGATCCTTTGACTTTGGAAGACATGCAAAAGGGAGCTCTTGCAGTGGATGTAAATCTGATCGAAAAGAGAGCTAGGATGAGGAATGAAAAGAAAGTATAATTTAGGGAGGGAACTACACCTTCCACATCTAGATAAAAAATGGAAATAATGATGGAGGAAATGATGAATAAAATTAGCATACTTGAGAGAGCACAATCTAGGGAAAATCAATCAGCTCCCTAGAACAGAAATCAATGTCAAAATTAGAATCATAACTTTAGGAGAAATCAACCTCAAAACAGACAAAGAGAGGATCATCAATAGATTAGACCTCGTTTCCAAGAAAATTATGTTAATGAGGATGAAGAGACAAATTAAAAAATAGACGATGACAACATGAATATGTTGGGAGTAAGTAATGAGGATTCTGATCTCATTTATTAGAGAAAACAAGGTCTATATACACCTTATGATGAAAAAAGACCAGAAACTGATTATGACGAAGAATACTCTGAAAACTCCATCATAGGATCACCTAAACAATATGACCTGAGAAGTAAAAATAATCAAAAAACTCCCATGAGAAAAACCTCTGATAAATATGCTAAAAATAGCCCTGAAAATGTTGCCAAAAGGACAGAAGAAATTCATAAAACAGTGGTTGTAAATTATGATTTAAACAAAGGGAAAAACACCCAAGCCAACGAAAAATAGAGTGTTAACCCCAACAGCACTATCACCTCAGCTAATGCTCCTGAAAAAACTATTTTAACTATTGTTAATATAAAAAATCAGTAGGCCAATTGTGTTGAACAAGGAGTGACTAACAAGGCTGATTTTAACATTTTGAAAAACCAAATTCCTTTCAGCCTAGAAAATGAAATTTCTAAAATAAAGATCTCTGTCCCACTCACCGAATTAGTCACTCAAAATGTTTATAGAGGTTAGATTTTGAAATTTATAAACATATAGGATGTTCATGACACAGTTAACTTAAACGATGATACCCCAGAGCTCATTTTTGGACCAAAAATTGAAGGAAATTTTCAAGAAGGAACCACCCCTCCATTCTACATTAGCTTAAACATCCAGGATAACATTTTTCACAATGTCATGCTTGATTCAGGAGCATCACACAACTTCATGCCCAAGGTGATTATGGAAAGATTAGGCTTAGAGGTAACTAGATCCTACAAATATTTATATTTCTTTGATTCAAGTAGAGTGAGATGCCTAGGCCTAATAAAGGATCTGTGTGTTAACTTAGCCCAAATACCAGCCAAGAATTTAGTAATGGACATTGTAGTGGCTGATACCCCCCAAATATGGCATGCTTATTTCAAGGTCATAGTGTGCCAAGTTACAAGGCACAATGCAGATGGATATGACTTATGCCACCATTCCTGTCTTCAGTCAACCTAGAAGACTCTATAGGGAAACACACATGAAATATATGGTGAGTAACCAAGAAAGACCGGAGAATTCTCCTCTTTATTCCATCCACACAAAAAAATTCGATGAATTCCAACTTATCTTTGTCACAAGAAACCAAAACGTTATGGCTAATGGATTAGCCTTTGCTGCTAGAACCTGTCTAACACCTTATGAAACCAAGAAATGCACCACCCAAGTCAAATATAGACCAGATGTCTCAGATAATGAAAAATATTGGAAAGTTTTTGATGGAGATAAAGAAATAGAAGACTTCTTACAATCCAAAAATGAATTTGAGACATCAAACATAGATTCAAATTATGAACAAGATTGTCCCACTGAAGAAAAACCTGTTTTTGAAGAAGAAAAATCTCCCGAGATTACTGAAATAAATCTGTGAACCAATGAATCCAAACAGATAACAGAAACTAGCATAGATTTAGAATATGAAGACTTAGAGGTGCTACAATCCAATGACCAAATTGTGCTAAGAGGACTGGTCCCTTTAGAGGAATTATTTGACTTGAATGATGTGGCCAAGAAACCAAAATTGGAACCCTTAGAAACTTAAGTGGAAGAATGCAGCATAGGCAGTAAGGAAAATCCCAAATTAATTAAACTGTTTAAAACTTTCCTAGCTCATATTAAACTGAAATACATTGATCTCTTTAAATAATTTTCTGATGTGTTTGCATGGAACTATGAAGATCTGAAATCATATGATACAAAAATAATTCAGCATAAGATACCCCTCAAGGAAAACCAGAAACCTTTTAAACAAAAATTTCATAGAATCAACCTTGTTCAATTGCCTCTGGAAGAGAATTTTTTTTTTAAAATGTATGATGCTAGAATTATAGTCCCTATTAGATACTCAGAGTGGGTGTCTAATATTGTATCAGTTAGGAAACAAATAGGAGAGATAAGGCTTTGCATTGATTTTAGAAACTTAAACAAAGCCTCATTAAAAGACAATTATCCCTTACCCAAGATGGATCATATCTTACAAAGGGTAGTTGGTTCTAGAATAATTTCTTTGCTAGATAGCTTCTCAGGATACAATAAAATTTTGGTACATCCTGATGATCAACTTAAAACAACCTTTACTACACCTTGGGGTAATCTCATGTATTTGAAAATTCCCTTTGGTTTAATGAACGTCGGTGCCACATTCTAGAGGGGCATGGATATTGCATTTTCAGAAGAAATAGGTTACTTCATTGTGATTTACCTTGATGATATAACAATTTATTCTAAAATAGATGAACAACACCTTATACACTTGAGAAAGGTCTTTGAAGAGTGCAAAAAATTTGGACTATCCTTGAATCCAAAGAAAACCTTGTTTATTTTCCAAGAAGGTAAACTTCTTGGGCATATCATATCAGAAGAAGGAATAAGGATAGATCCAAAGATGATTGATGGCATTTTGCAAATTATCCATCTTAGAAACATCAAGGAACTTCAATTTTTCATTGGAAAGATTAATTTCTTGAGAAGGTTCATACCCAATCTAGTTGAACTCCTTAGAAACATAACAAACATGGTTAAAAAGGAAAAAGGAGTTAAATGGACCTTAGAAGCGAAGAAATCATTTGAAATGGTAAAATAAGCACTCACCAAAACACCAGTCCTTATTAGTCCTGATTTTTCAAAGGATTTATTTATCTTTTCATTTGCATCAAAACACACAGTAGCTGTTGTTCTATTACAGAAAAATTTGAATGGACAAGAGCAGCCCATTGCATTTTTCAGTAAGGCATTAAGAGATTCACCTCTAAAGTATAACATAATGGAAAAACAAGCATTTTCCTTGGTCGAAGCCTTAAAGGACTTCAGAGTCTATATTTTACACTCCCACATAGTAGCATTTGTACCTCATTCAGTTGTGAGAGACATATTGATCCAAGATCCAGATGGAAAAAGAGGAAAGTGGATTGCTGTGATTTTAGAATATGACTTAGAAATCAAACCCACTAAGCTCATAAAAGGTCAAGGTATAGCAAAACTCATGGCTAAATCCAACTTTCAAGCTCTTGATATAAACATGTTTAATGCATTAGATGAACAAGAGGAGTTTTCAATTTCAATTATTGAAGATCATTTTATGAATTCATCTTGGTATGCTAAGATTTTGTATGTTTTTCTCAATCTAAATGTCCCTCCTGGTTTATAAAAAAAAAGGCAAGATTCTTAAAGTTAAAATATGTAAGTTACTGCATTTTAGATAAATGTTTATATTGGAAAAATGCTAGTGCATTATTACTTAAATTGTTTCCTGAGAATGATGCAGATAAGATCAAGCATGAGTTTCATGAAGGAAAATGCGGAGGCCACCTCTATTGGAAGCCAACTACTAATAAAATCCTTAGATCTAGTTACTGTTGGCCCACTCTCTTTCAAGATGTCCACAAAATGATTATTGCCTGTCATAAATGCCAAATACTTGAAGGAAAAAGAAAGCTGCTTCCCTTACCTCTGCAACCAATCACTGTTGAAGCTCCTTTTCAGCAGTGGGGTATAGACTTTATTGGGGAAATCCATCCTCCCTCATCTGCCCAACATAGATGGATCCTCATAGCAACAGATTATTTTACCAAGTGGATATAAATCATCCCATCTAGGAATGCCACAGACTCAGTCATCATCTCATTCCTCGAAAACCTCATACTTTCTAGATTTGGTTGTCCTAGAAAGATCATAACTGATAATGCTACTGCATTTGGGTCTAAAAAGATGGTAGAATTCTGTCAAAAGTATCAAATCATATTGGGTCATTCCACAGCTTATTACCCTCAAGGTTGGTAGAGTCCTCAAATAAGAGCTTAGTAAACATTATCAGAAAGTTGCTGGAAGATAACAAGAAATCATGGCACAGTAAACTAGTACATGCTTTATAGGCAAATAGATTGACAATTAAAAAGTCCATTGGAATGTCTCCCTACTAGCTAGTTTATGGAACTAATGCAATATTTTCAACCAATTTAGGAGTGCCAGTAATGAATTTGATCCAGTAAGTGCAGTCTGAAGATGATGATGTACAAGAAGGATAAACCAGACTATACATTTACAACAAACCAGGAAGGAAGTATACATTAGAGCACAGCAACTACAATAAAACATCAAGAAGTTGTTTGACGGAAGGACCAAGGAAAGTGATTTCAAGATTGGTGATAAAGTTTTGAAATGGGATTCAAGAAGAGAAGATAAGGGAAAACATGGAAAATTTGATAACTTATGGCAGGGCCCTTATCTTATCTAATCTACTATTGGAAACAATGCATTTTTTCTGCAAAAATTGGATGGAGCTGAATACTTTGGAGGTAGTGTCAATGGCAGGATGCTCAAACATTATTTTTGTTAGCTGATTTATTTTAAATTTTAGAGCTTTTTTGTTTCATTGTATATAACATTGCTTTTGAAATTGAAGAAGAGAAAATAAAAAAACAATAGAAAAGAGAAAAGAGGGCAGAAATAAAACAAGAAAGGTATAGCCCCATACCAAAAAGAAAGAAGACATTTGAAAGTATGCAAACTTAAATACCACTCCCAAAAAGAGCACTGTTATTTTAGTCATACAAGCTAGTCATGACTAGATAGATTTTAATTTTCTGCTGATAGGTTAGTGAAGAAAGATTTGCCAAAATGTTCAACATTGGCTTATCAGTAGAATGCATTAGGATAGAAAAACAATGGTTCTAATATGCTCAAAATCTGAACCAAGAAAAAGGAAAGCATAGCTCAAAAAGATCAAAACTTGAGCTGAAAGAAAAGCGAAGGAAGCTTTTTTATTTTCAGATCTTAAGCCTTCACAGTTTTGTTTCAAATTTCTACAAATAAAGTCTATGTGCAGCTTGTACATACAGCCATAGACATTACAACAAATCAGACAGCCTAATCCTGATTTGACTGTGTTTTAAATTTTTGTTTAGAGGGTAGAGAATAAAATCTGCCAAATAGTCTAATCCTGGCAGATAGTAGCTTAGGTGGAGAATTTATGAGTTCAACAGTCTAATATAAACTCATGAAAAAAATAAGGGTAGAGTTAGATTAGTTTTTCCTGCTTTCAAAAAGAATAGAATGTTGATGATTAAGGTCTACAAGTCCAAAAGCACCTTCTGAAGAAAAAATATTAGGAATTAGGCTGTGTAGGTAGAATGATTGGGAGAATTTGTTTGTTGTTATGAAATATTGATCATCTTTCTAAAGCAGCATAATTAATTAGGAAGAGGTTGTCATGAATAAGGCATAGGTATACATCCCAAAGATCAATTTCTGAAGATTCTTGACACCTCCAAGGAGCTGCCATCCCAAAGTCGAGCCACTGTTAGCCATCAGTAATAATTTTTTCATAGCAAATGATGGCTAAAATAGGCCTTGAGCCTTCAAGAGATCATTTTCATGGAAAATTACTCACTCTGGAAGTTTGATGTTCCCTAACAGTTTTGTTCCCTAATGCTCTTCCCTCCAAAAGTCCTACTAGAAATCTGTTGTTCGCTTTTGAAAATTGTTTCCTTAACAACACAATTCTCATCATTTCATTCACCCACTTTTGCCCTTATTTCATCCTCCATTTTCCCTAAAAAAACCTCACTTTCCTCTTTCTAAATTTTCCTTCATTCTGCTCAAAAGTCCTCAAAATCCCTTTTGAACCATGAAATCATGTTTTTTTTTGTTTAAAACCCTTCCTTTTTACTCTATCAGAACTTGAGAAAAAACTGAAACAAAAACACCCAAGAAATGCATAAAAACCCTCTAAAACTTCTTCCGCCCTTTTAAAGGCCTTAAACCCCTTTTCTGCCCAAGTACTAGCTCTTTTCCACGTAAGACCGTGTGCCCTCAACCAGGTGCTAGCCCCATTGCATTGGTCATTTGCATCACATCGGCCTTTGTTGCCCCTCATCTCCCATTTCTTTGGTTTGCCCCGATGCAATATCCCGATGCGATAAGCACATTTCTCTTAGACCCGAGTCACACACCCCTCCACATGAACATGTCCTAGCTCCATGGTTCCTAGCCTTTATCACATCACTCCAACTGCTTATCCCTTTCCTTTTTCTTTTCCCCTCCGTGGCGATGTACGGATGCGATAACCTCCGCCTCCTCATCCCCTAGTCACCTTATCCCGCCACGTGACCATTACCTAGTGCCTATGCTAAACCCCCATCGCATTGGCGTTTTCATTCAAAACATGTATTTTTCTTTATATTTTGGTTGCTCCGATAACAATACCCCACTGAGATCTACACCGTAGATCCATAAGATCTAACGACTCTCATTCGCATTGATAACCCAACTCTTCTGGGCTGACCATCCACTGTGTGAAGGACCCATCCTATCACACCTTGACACCTATCCCCCACTGCATTCTTTGCTCAGCAGATTTTTCATTGTGCTCATTTCACACTGTTCAATCTCATCCCTTTCATCCAACGGTTGTGGTGGCGTATCACGCAATTTTCACATCGAGAGTTTAACACTCCAAACTCACGTGATACCGGCGGTATTGAAAAAGCCACATGGCGCGATGCAATTGGATCGTGTTCCCTCTAAGAAAAACCACTTACCACCCTAGGGTTGCACACAAGCGTTAAAAGGTCCTCCACAGCTAGATCATTAGCAGAAACCCCCCAGGATGACAATCCTTGGGGTTTAAAAGTGTAAAAGGAGATTTACAGGGCTTATGGGTGGTTATCAGTGCTCTATTAAAATTGATAAAACAAATGAAATCCTCAGCGCACCTATATACCTGTTCATAACAAAGAAGATAAATAAAAAGGATTAATAGAAAAAAGCACAGTTAAAACAAAGGCATTCAAGGTTAATCCAGTTAGCAGAAAGGACAAAAAGCCTGAAGATGATCGGAAAAATACTTAAAGCACAAATTAATGATTAATATCAGTGATTAAAGAGTTAAGGAGACAAATCAGTCAAGAAAGCATCCAAATGCCACATTAGTGAGGCAATAAAAGCCAAAACTGCCACCTACAGGTTTATTTCCTCAAAATAAGGCACCATGAATGCATAGTTAGGGATATTTTTAAAGAGATAGCTCAACATTAACTGCCAACCTACAAAAGACCCCCAAAGTCAACAAAGGTGACTAAAGTTGATGAAATTTAATGTAACAATAAATTATTAGAGTTAATTCATGTCATTCCTTCTCCATTTGGCCCTTCAAAGGCCGAGAAAATCTTACTCTGCATTAATTGAACTAATGAACGCTTCTTACACTCCACGTCCTCGTTCTTATATAAATACTTCTGTAGAAGACAGTATAGAGGTTGGTCTCTGGATATCTGTTGTATGTAAATAGATTTTGAAGCTGTTGTATCTCTGTTATAAATTGAAGAATACATAAGTTGAGATGATAAGTTTGAAGCTGTAAAGACCCACTGGAATAGAAGATTGTAACAGGTTTGAACATCAAATACAAATAGCTGATTTATGGGATCCCGGTCTATGTCAATGGTGATTTGTTTTTCTCTGTAATTGTCAATTTTATTTATGTTTTCATTCTGTCCACTTTTCTCTAATAAAGAAAAGAAAATATAGATTAGGATTTACTTTTGAAGTACCCTAAATCTCACTAATAAATCTTTATCCTTTATGTTTTCTGCTGATTGTTAATTTGACGGTAATTAAGTAGAGTATAACCAATGAAGTGTTGGTAGGCCCATATTTCCTGAGTAAAAATTGATATTTTACCTTTAAATGTTCTTGAGAAGTCTGCTAATTAAAGCTGAGCTAGAGAAGTTTATGGTCAACCATGTCCTCTAGTTTGTCTCCAACGGTTGCTTTGAAAAGTTTCGTTAAGAATATGCTAAAAGCAGGCTAAGTTAAAAGTATTTACTTCATCTTAAGTTGTTCTCTGTTTTTAAATGTTTTCCCTTGAAATTATATCAAAAGTAGGCTAGTTTAAAAGTACTTACCTAATCTTAGGTTACTTTTATGTTTTTTTCCCTTAAGAGTATGTTGAATGCAGGCTAGTTTAAAACTACTTACCTGATCTTAGATTGTTCTTTGTTTCTTCATGTGTTTTACTTCTTTCACTTCATTTCTTATTGTTTTCATTCCATAAAATCAACTTAAAGAGATCCTTTGACATAGATGACTTGCCCCATGGACCACTCTTGAACCTTGCTATTCAATTAAACCCTCTTATGACTCCATAGCCCAATGGATTGATGTTGTTCCTTACTTGCCTTATCAGCTGAACCATTCCTTAATTTTCTTACAATTTCATCCTTCATAAAGACCTCCTTCATCTTCATGTTATCCTGCCCAACGAAAATAAAACAAACAACCTTGTTCTTCATAACTAGCCTAAAATCATACTTGAAGCCTTAAAGATCATATTTTTGAACACATATATAGAGAGACCCCTCTCTGAATCTATGATGGCTAGGTCCTTAGATTCCAAAGTGGTTTTGATATAGGCTTTGCAGCATTTGTACTTGTCAATCTTACAGACTATGGAGATCTAATAGGTTGCTTATCATAGGTAAATCATCAAGTAGGTTTCCATCAAGGACAGCTTCATCAAGTAGGTTGCCATCAAGGACAACGCATTACATCATATTTCCCATAATCTCCCCCTTTGGACTTGATGGCAACCATGTTGGTGTTCGATCACCATAATAGATAAATACAATAATCATAACCATTATTCAAACACTAAGATATTCTCCCCCTTTGACATTAAGGGCAAAGGGTCGATCAAAACCAAAACAAGGTTTCTCTTCCCTTGTAGAAAGATGAGTTCTGTAGATCTAAAGTGCACTGAATTTACCATGCTCCCCCTGAGTTCATGCTGAATCTTTAGATAGATATTTCAATGAATTACATGACTCTATAATTCAACCAAGTATGACCATTCCTATCACCAATGACTCATACTTACATCAATGATCCAACCAAGTGGAATTACATATTTGACTGAACTAGCCAACCAAGTGGGTTTACAAATTTGACTCAAATACCCAACCAAGTCGGTTTACAAATTTGACCAAGTCATTACATGACTGAATATAACAATTTACATCATAGATCTCAACATGAACTTTTCATCAAATGACTTTTATAAATAAAAATAATGAATCTCAATCATGAGATCAGACCATAGCAACCACTTAGAATGCCAACAATGCATACTTTCCCATAGGAAAAGTGCTCCCCCTTAGCTTGTGCACCCTGAACACTTTCAACAACAAATCATCAAAGCATATTCATAAAAAATATTAGAGAGTGGAATAGAAATGTAAGAACTGGAACATCACCAGAGATACCCAATAGCACCGCAACTATTCTTAAAATGCTGACCCCGAAAATTATGCCAGCAAATAGCCATAAACAATTTTCTGTATATAAACTCACATATATACATGACTGTCCTTTATGAAATCCGCGTATCCAATTTAATCTTCTGAATTTAAGCATATCTGATCTTTTGAGCAATAAAGACAATTCCCAACTTTTTTCTGAAATATTCAAATGCTTCCCTAGGAAGAGGTTTAGTAAATATATCAACAACTTGTTCTTTAGAGGGAACATACTCCAAATTTACCTTTTGTTCAAGCACTTGTTCACGTAAGAAGTGATACTTGATAGCAATGTGCTTGGTCTTGGAATGCATAATAGGATTCTTTGAGATACTGATGGCAGTTGTATTGTCACACATAATGGATATGTGAGGTGAACATTTGATTTGAATGTCTTGTAAAATTTGCATCATCCAAAGAAGTTGTGTGCAACATGATGCGGCAGCCACATATTCTGCTTCTGCTGTAGATAAGGCCATAGAGCTCTGATTTTTTCTGAACCACAATACTAATCGGGGCCCCATATAGAATTCACCTCCACTAGTGCTCTTCTGATCATCAACATTTCTAGCCCAATCTTCATTTGTGTAATCATGAAGAGTGAGATTAGGATTCTTTGGATACCATAGTCCAAAGTCTTGAGTTCTTTGTATATACTTGAATATTCTTTTGACAGCCTAAAGGTGACACTCTTTTTTATTATCTTGAAATCGTCCAACAATCCCAACTGCATCCATAATGTCTGGTCTTGTCCCTATTAGATAAAGTAGACTTCCAATCATGGATCTATATTCTGGTTGATTCATTGCAGGAGAATCATCATGAGAACTGAGGTTACACCCGGTTATCATTGGTGTACTTATAGGTTTGTAATCTTCCATCCCATACTTCTTCAAAAATTGCTTGAGGTATTTCTCTTGAGATAAAAATATGCCATCGGTTGCTTGTTGCACTTGCAAGTCAAGAAAAAATGTTACTCCCCCAAGTAAAGACGTTTCAAATTCTTGTTGCATAACAGAAGAAATTTTTTGACTCATGGACTCTTCATTACTTCCAAAAATGATATCATCAACATATACAACCATAATCAATAGTTTATCATTTTTAGTTTTTGTTTATAAGTTGCTATCAGTAGAACCCTTTGAAAATCCTTGTTGATGAAGATATTTGTCAAGACGATAATACCATGCCCTTGGAGCTTGTTTAAGACCATATAAAGCCTTTTTAAGTTTAAAAACAAGTTTTTCGTCATTTCCAAAAATGAATCCTTCTGGTTGTTCTATATGAACTTCTTCTTGTAGATAACCATTGAGTAAAGCATATTTAACATCCATTTGATAAACTTTGATTTTTTGAAGGCTTGAAAAAGCAAGAAACATTCTGATGGCTTCAAGTTGAGCTACAAGAGCAAATTTTTCTTCAAATTCTATACCTTCTTGTTGAGCATACCCTTTACAAACAAGTCTAGCCATGCTTCTAATAACATCTCCATTTTCATTTAACTTGTTTTTGAATATCCATTTTGTTCCAATAAAATTTCTATCATGAGGTCTTGGAACTAGTTCCCAAGTATGATTCTTTTCAATTTGATCAAGTTCTTCATTCATGGCTTGAATCCAACATTCATATTTGCTAGCTTGATTGGCATTCTGTGGTTCAATGGTGGATAAAAATTCTAGATAGAAAGTAGATCCTACAAGAGTTGTTCTTGTTTGGACACCTCATCCCTTTTCTCCCAAAATTGGAGATTTTGGAAGATTCTTTTAAATATACCTGGATGGAGCCTTTTCAGATAGATCTTTTTCTTCTGCTTCATTGGGTTCACCTTCTATATTATTTAATGCAAGAAGATATACATCATCATCATATTCATTTGTTGTTTGTATTTCCCCTTTTGGAGTTGAGAGAGATTCATCAATTACAACGTCAATGCATTCAAAAATCTTCCAAAGTATTTTATTGTAGCATTTATATGCTTTACTTCTAGAAGAGTAACCAAGAAATATTCCTTTATCTGCCCTAGGTTCAAACTTGCCAAGTTTTTCATTATTGTTCTTGATAAATCATTTTCTTCCAAAAACTTTAAAATGCTTTATAGTGGGAAGATTACCATACTAGAGCGCATATGGAGTTTTATCAATTTTTACATGAACATGTTCTTTGTTAAGAATATTTATAGCAGTATGTGCTGCTTCTCCAAAAAATGTGTCTGGTGTTCCTGAATCATCAAGCATAGCTCGAGCCATCTTTTGAACTGTTCTATTCATTCTTTCTACGCCATTTTTTTGTGGGGTACCAGCCATAGACAACTGTCTTTCTATGCCATGTTGTTCACAGAAATCCAAGAATTCATCTGATATATATTCACCTCCTCGATCGGATCTAAGACACTTGATTTTTATATCTAATTCATTTTCAACGAGTGCTTTGAAGCTCTGAAAATTTTCGAATGCTTCATCATTGTGTTTTAACAACCCAATCCAACACATTCTAGAGAAATCATCAATAAACAAAATATAGTATTTTTCTCCACGTGGTGACCTTTTCCTCATAGGTCCACATATATCAGTATGAATAAGTTCAAGAGGCTTACTTGTTGATCCTTCTTTGGCACTAAATTTCACTCTGGTTTTCTTACTGAATTGGCAAGATTTGCATATTGTATTCTTAGGTAGAGTAATATTGGGAAGATCATGAATAGCTTTGAGTCTGCTAGATTTGTTGATTTGAGAGAAGCTCAAATGCCCCAATCTTCTGTGCCATAACCAATTTTCTGAAGATTTACCCAAGTAACATTGTTCTTTACAACTTTTCAATACATACAAGTTTCTTGGTGTTCTATTTCCTTTTATAACTGTTTTTTCAGTATCAACATCACGTACCATACATTCTTTTGAGTAGAAAACAACTTCAGTTCCTTGATCACACATTTGACTTACACCTAATAGGTTATGCTTTAATCCATCCACATACATAACATTGTTATCTTTCACCTTTTATTTTAAGAAAACAGAATATTTTCCCTTAATGACATCACGAGTATCATTTCCAAAAGTGACATTATTTTCTCTTTCTAGAGCATTATGTGAAAGAACTTTATTTCTGTCACCTGTCATGTGTTTTGAGCATCCACTATTAATGTACCATTGATTTTCTTCTCCTTCTGCAAATAGAGCTATGCCATAGTTCTCAACCTGTAATTCCTTCTTTCTCCATACTTTTGAAATTGAAGGTATATGCTCTTTTGGCTGAAGTTTACTCCTGCATTCAGTTTCTTCATGACCAAAGTTATGTCAATAAGCACATTAAATTTTATTTTGAAGAGGAGAAAAGTTGTTATATGCATTCTTCTTTATTCCAGTATCAATTCTTTTCTTTCTTTCTTCTCTAGAAATGATGGTTTTGTATGCAACACATTGAATGGCTTTATGACCAAAATTATGACATGAGAAACATTGTCCATTGAAGAAGAAATTTCTACGATCATAGAACATTCTATTTGTGTTTACCTATTGGTTGGTATTTCTCTGAAAGGTAATCCTGTTAGTGTTCTTTGTATTGAGGTGGTGATGCTTTACCTGTAAAGTTTCTTTGTTTCCTTCCTGAGTGGTAGAATGTTGTAGGTTGGTTGTAGCTTCTTTTAGATAGTTTGGTACTAAAGACTGAGAAGATTCTCCGACATATCCAAGACCTTTTTTCATAAGAGGAGAATGTTGTACCTTGATAATTTCATCTAAGGCTTCAGATCCTTTAGCAAATCTAAGATTCAAAGTCTTTACTTTCTCAATTTATTTTCTTACACTTACTATTTGACATTCTAATTTCTCATTGTGTTTCTCCATTTCTTCAAGCTGATTTTTTAGAGATTCTATGGATATTTTTTTTTCTTCCAAACGTATTTTGAGATGATTGATTTCTTCAAGAAAATCATTGTCTTCTAGAGAATCCATAAAGGTTTCCTTTTCCTCCCTAGACTCTTTTTCAAATTCCCTGAGAATTCTAAGATCTTGATCAGATTCTTCCTCATTGTCAGATAACCCATCACTATCTTCATGAGTATGATAAATTTTTCTAGTGCTAAACCGATTCTTATTTCTTCTTGCTACTTCCTTTCCTTTTTCATTTGCTTCTTTATGAGGACACTTAGCAGCATAATTACCAAGTCTTCCACAAGAAAAAAATTTGAAAGGAAGCTTACCTCTGAACCTTCCAGTGCGAAGTTGGAGTTTCTTTACAAAATTTACCTCATCTTCTTCTGAAACATACCCTGATCCTTATATTTATTGTACTTATTTCCTTTGGTAGAAGCACTAAATATGGCTTCTTTGACTTCAGATGATCCTCCTTTTCTCATTTCACATATATTTAGAATAACATGAAGTTAAAAAATAGTAAGACTTTGAAGATCTTGCTTCTCTTGAATAACAGACACTTTTGACTCAAATTTTGAAGTTAGAGATCTTAAAACTTTTTCAACCAGAGTAGTGTCAGTTATGGTTTCACCCAAATTTCTCATATGATTTACAATATCATCTAGACGTAAAACGAAACTGGCAATGCTCTTGACATTATGCATCCTTAGATTTTCATACTGAATTCTGAGAGTTTGGAGTTTAGCACTTTTTACCTTTGTATCACCTTCATAGCCTAGAATGATTTTGTCCCATATTTCCTGCATGACCTAGACAAATTCTAATTCCATTAGACTCCCCAATAGTTCATTCACTGCCTTTGTAGTTGTTTCATAGTTCTTTCTTGTTGTTGCATCTGTTGGAAGTGAGGATGGATATTGATAGCCTCCTTCAACAATAGCCCATACATCTGCTCCAAGAGACTGAAGATAGGATCTTGTCCATGTTTTCTAGAATATTAAATTGTTTCCATTGAAGAGTGGAGGCCTAGTAGATGTTGTCCCGTGTTGATTTTTCATCTTAGTTCATCTTCCTTCTAGCGGCTAAGCTTCTTCAGAAGGACCTGCTTTGATACAAATTGTTGGAAAAATACTGAGAGGGGAGGGGATGGGGGGGGTTGAATCAGTATCTAGAGCTCATATCTATAATTTAAACTTTTATTTTTCAAACTTGCATATGCGGATTTTATGAACTGAACTAACGTATACACGTGGATATGCTGAATGGAAGTCGCGTATACTGATATAAATTTCTAGTTTATAAAGTACCTCAGGAAAAGAATTTAAAAAATATTTACCAGTTATGCATCAAGTTATACAATCAGTGAGTATGTGCATTAATAGCAATATAAAACATCGCACAAGTGGAATACTCATGAAAACCAAGATTTAAGGTGGAAACCCAATTCGGGAGAAAACCATCACTGCTGTCATCTTTGTATTCAATACTTATTATATGAAAACTATTTACAAAATCGTATTGATGCAGACTCATATTAGTACGCAGGCTTCAACCTACAAAAGGATGCAACCTTCACTCATTTACCAGTTGATACTGGAAGGGAGCTCCAACCCCCTTTCTTCTCGTTTACCAACCACTCGTGAAAGGGAGCTTCAACCCCCTGAACATAACACCAGCCTCTACTGGCAAGAAGCTTCTACTTCCATACTAAAGGATGCAACCCTTAGACCCACTACAGACCACGTTTCATCAATTTTCATACTGGATCAAACAGCTTCAACACAACCCTTTATGAACAATCATAAACTTTGCCCAACACTTCAATTAGAATAGTGAAAACACTATGACTAGAACCTCAAAAATAACCCAGACTTCAAAATAGATATGCAGATACAAAATCAACCCTGAATAGTCATTAATTCAAATAGCATACGCTACTTTGCATGACTAAAGCCGCATACATACGCGCTTTTCTACCCATCAACTCATGTATCCTTCTAAGTATTCTTCAGAAAACCCTAACTGCCATACGCGCATCTTATGAATCGAACCCGCGTATATATGCTATTTTACAGAAACCAAATAGGGTATAGATCTGTAAAAAATAAATTTTGTAGAACAAACCAGATCTATAAAACTTACCCAGATTTATTCATTTTATTTAGCAGACTTGTGCTGGTTCTTCATCATTTTTTTAGTAGATCATACTAGATATTCATCATCTTCAAATCTAAAGATTTTGAAACATCATTATATCCATGGGTGCATCATAGGTTTAGATATATCAATTAAAAGTAGAATTCATCCATGCAAATATTCCTTACAGAAGTTTCCATTCATTAACAACCCTTACTCATGCACACCTTGCACTATGATCTTCTTCTCCTTAAATAGATTTAGCTTTTACCAATACCAAGAGTCAAAACCACTCAAATTCCAATGGTATTCTTAGATGGAATCAAATAGAAAATTCAACGATCAATACTATAGGCTAATGCCATGGTAATGTCCCTTGGTATCATAATTTTAGAGCGCAAAAGGCATACGCGACTTGGAGCATTCGTTTCCACATGTATATGCAACTTCTCTTCACAAAAACTACGTATATGGTAACCCTAAATGTATATGCGAGATTCCCTCAGAAAAGTGGCGTATACATTGCATCCATACACGGGTTTCATTCACAAAAGTAGCATATAAATTGCATCCATACGCGAGTTTCCTTCACAAAAGTAACGAATACATTATGACATATTATATTTATCATTTTTCTGGCACTTACTAAAATTATTTTCTCTATCATATCTAAACTAATCTATAGCTACATCATTATTACATCTTTAAAATAGGTTTCTTATCATAGGAAACTCATCAAGTAGATTTCCATTAAGGACAACTTCATCGACTAGGTTGCCATCAAAGACAACACATTATATCATATTGCCAACAATCTCCCCCTTTGGACTTGATGGCCACCATGATGGTGTTTGATCACCATAACAGTTAAATACAATAATCATAACCATTACTCAAACACTAAGATATTCTACCCCTTTGACAACAAGGGAAAAGGGTGGATCAAAACCAAAACAAGGTTTCTCTTCCCTTGTAGAAAGATGAGCTATGTAGATCTAAAGTGCACTGAATTTACCATGCTCCCCCTGAGTTCATGCTGAATCTTTAGACAAATTTTTCAATGAAGTACATGACTCTATAACTCAACCAAGTATGACCATTCCTATCACCAAGGACAAATACTTACATAAATGATCCAACCAAGTGGAAATACATATTTGACTGAACTAGCCAACCAAGTGGGTTTACAAATTTGACTCAACTACCCAACCAAGTGTGTTTACAAATTTGACCAAGTCATTACATGACTGAATATAACAATTTACATCGTAGATCTCAACATTACCTTTTCATCAAATGACTTTTATAAACAAAACCAATGATTCTCAATCATGAGATCAGACCATAACAACCACTTAGAATGAAAACAATGGATCCTTTCCCACAGGACAAGTGCTCCCCCTTAGCTTGTGCACCCTGAAAAATTTCAACAGAAAATCATGAAGGCATATTCATAAAAAATATTAGAGAATGAAACGGAAATGTAAGAACTAGAACATCTCCAGAGATACCGAACAACACCGCAACTGTTCATAAAATGCTGACCTAGAAAATTATGCCAGCAAATACCCATATGTGGTTTTCTGTATTTAAACTCACGCATATACGCGACTGTACTTTATGAAATCCGTGTATCCAATTTAATCTTTTGAATTTAATTAGATCTGATCTTTTGAGCAGCAGAGACAATTCCCAGCTTTTTTTTGAGATATTTGAATGCTTCCCTAGGAAGAGATTTAGTAAATATATCAACAACTTGTTATTTGAAGGGAACATACTCCAACTTCACCTTCTGTTCAAGCACTTGTTCATGTAAGAAGTGATACTTGATAGGAATATGCTTGGTCTTCGAATGCATAATAGGATTCTTTGAGATACTAATGGCACTTCTATTATAACACATAATGGATATGGGAGGTGAACATTTGATTTGAATGTCTTGCAAAGTTTGCATCTTCCAAAGAATTGGTGTGCAACATGATATGGTAGCCACATATTTTTCTTCTATTGTAGATAAGGCAATATAGCTTTATTTTTTGCTGAACCACGATACTAATCGGGGCCCCATATAGAATGCACCTCCACTAGTGCTCTTCCTATCATCAACATTTCCAGCCCAATCTGCATCTATGTAAGCATGAAGAGTGAGATCAGAATTCTTTGGATACCATAGTCCAAAGTCTTGAGTTACTTATAGATACTTGAATATTCTTTCGATAGCTTGAAGGTGACACTCTTTTGGATTAGCTTGGAATCGTGCAACAATCCCAACTGCATGCATAATGTCTGGTCTTGTCCTGGTTAGATAACGTAGACTTCTAATCATGTATCTATATTCTAGTTGATTCACTACAAGAGAATCATCATGAGAACTGAGGTTACACTGGGTTATCATTGGTGTACTTAAAGGTTTGCAATCTTCCATCCCATACTTCTTCAAAATTTGCTTGAGTCATTTTTCTTGAGATAAAAATATGCCATCAGTTGCTTGTTGGACTTGTAAGCCAAGAAAAAATGTTAGTTCCCCAGGTAAAGACATTTCAAATTCTTGTTGCATAACATAAGAAAATTTATGACTCATGGACTTTTCATTACTTCCAAAAATGATACCATCAACATATACAACCACAATAAATAGTTTATCATTTTCAGTTTTTGTGTATAAGTTTCTATCAGCAGAACCCTTTGAAAATCCTTGTTGATGAAGATATTTGTCAAGAAAATAATACCATGCCCTTGGAGCTTGTTTGAGACCATATAAATCCTTTTTAAGATTACAATCAAGTTTTTCATCATTGCCCAAAATTAATCCTTCTGGTTGTTCTATATACAATTCTTCTTGTAGATCACCATAGAGGAAAGCAGATTTAACATCCATTTCATAAACTTTGATTTGTTGAAAGCTTGAAAAAGCAAGAAACATTTTGATGGCTTCAAGTCTAGCTACAGGAGCAAATGTTTCTTCAAAGTCTATACCTTCTTGTTGAGCATACCCTTTATAAACAAGTATAGCCTTGTTTCTAATAACATATCCATTTTCATTTAACTTGTTTTTGAATATCCGTTTCGTTCCAATAAAATTTTTATCATGAGGTCTTGGAACTAGCTCCCAGGTATGATTCTTTTCAATTTTATCAAGTTCTTCATTCTTTGCTTGAATCCAACATTCATCTTTGCTAGCTTGATTGAAATTCTGTTGTTCAGTGGTGGATAAAAATGCTAGATAGCTAGTAGACCCTACAAGAGTTCTTCTTGTTTGGACACCTGATCCCTTTTCTCCCAAAATTTGAGATTCTAGATGATTCTTTTGAACATACCTGGATGGAGCCTTTTCAGATAGATCTTCTTCTGCTGCTTCATTGGGTTCAAATTCTATATTATTTGATGCAAGAAGATATACATCATCATCATCTTCATTTGTTGTTTGTATTTCCTCTTTTGGATTTGAAAAAGATTCATCAATTACAACGTCAATACATTCAACAATCTTCTGAAGCATTTTATTGTAACATCTATATGCTTTACTTCTAGAAGAGTAACCAAGAAATATTCCTTCATCTGCCCTAGGTACAAACTTGCCAATTTTTTCATCATTGTTCTTGATAAAACATTTGCTTCCAAAAACTTTAAAATGCTTTATAGTGGAAATATTACCATACTAGAGCTCATATGGAGTTTTATCACTTTTTACACAAATATTTGCTTTGTTAAGAATATTTACAGCAGTATGTGCTACTTTTCCCCAAAATGTGTCTGGTGTTCCTGAATCATCAAGCATAACCCGAGCCATCTGTTGAACTATTCCATTCATTCTTTTTGCTACGCGATTTTGTTATGGGGTACCAGCTACATAAAATTATCTTTTCATGCCATGTTTTTCACAGAAATCAAAGAATTCATCTAATATATATTCAACTCTTCGATCAGATCTAAGACACTTGATTTTTACATCAAATTAATTTTCAACTAGTGCTTTGAAGATCTGAAATTTTTCGAATGCTTCATCTTTGTGTTTTAGCAACCCAATCCAACACATTCTAGAGAAATCATCAATACACAGAATATAGTATTGTTCTCCACAGGGTGACCTTTTCCTCATAGGTCCACATATATCAGTATGAATAAGTTCAAGAGGCTTACTTGCTGATCCTTCTTTGGCATTAACTTACACTCTGGTTTGCTTACCGAATTGGAAAGATTTGCATATGGTATTCTTAGGCAGAGTAATATTGGCAAGATCACGAACATGTTTGAGTCTGCTAGATTTATTGATTTGAGAGAAGCTCAAATGCCCCAATATCTTGTTCCATAACAATTTTTTTGAAGATTTACCCAAGTAACATTGTTCTTTACAGCTTTTCAATACATACAAGTTGCTTGGTGTTCTATTTCCTTTTATAATTATTTTTCCACTATCAAGATCATGTACCACACATTCTTTTGAGCTGAAAACAACTTCAGTTCCTTGATCACACATTTGACTTACACTTAACAGGTTATGCTTTAATCCATCCACATGCATAACATTGTTAGCTTTCACCTTTTCTTTTAAGAAAATAGAATCTTTTCCCTTAATGACAACAGGAGTATCATTTCCAAAAGTAACATTCTTTTCTCTTTCTAGAGAATTATATGAAAGAAGTTTATTTCTGTCACCTGTCATGTGTTTTGAGCATCCACTATCAATGTACCATTGATTTTCTTCTCCTTCTGGAAATATAGATATGCCACAATTCTCAACCTGTAATTCCTTCTTTCTCCATACTTTTGAAATTGAAGGTATATTCTCTTTTG
The DNA here is from genome assembly GCA_034641835.2 of Pinus albicaulis. Lineage (NCBI taxonomy): Eukaryota > Viridiplantae > Streptophyta > Pinopsida > Pinales > Pinaceae > Pinus > Pinus albicaulis. The sequence continues at coordinate 830,620,568 of CM076576.1, forward strand.
GCTGAATTTTGCTCCTGCATTCAGTTTCTTCATGACCAAAGTTATTGCAATAAGAACATTCAATTTTATTTTGAAGAGGAGAAAAGTTTTTATATGTATTCTTCTTTATTCCAGTATCAATTCTTTTCTTTCTTGCTTCTCTAGTGATGATGGTTTTGTATGCAACACATTGAATGGCTTTATGAACAAAATTATGTCATGAGAAACATTGTCCATTGAAGAAGAAATTTATGCGATCATAGAACCTTCTATTTGTGTTTACTTGTTGGTTGGTATTTCTCTTAAAGGTAATCCTGTTAGTGTTCTTTGTATTCAGGTGGTCATGCTTTACCCGTAAAGTTTCTTTGTTTCCTTGCTAAGTGGCAGAATGCTATAGGCTCTCTGTAGCTGATTTTAGATAGTTTGGTGTTGAAGACTGAGAATGTTCTCCGACATATCCAAGACCTATTTCATAAGAGGAGAATATTGTACCTTGATAATTTCATCTAAGGTTTTAGATCCTTTGGAAAATCTAAGATTCAAAGTCTTTACTTTCTCAACTCCTTTTCTTAGACTTACTATTTCACATTCTAATTTCTCATTGTGTTTCTCCTTTTCTTCAAGCTGATTTTTTTAGAGTTTCTATGCATATTTTGTTTTCTTCCAAATGTATTCTGAGCTGATTGATTTCTTCAATAAAATCATTGTCTTCTAGAGCATCCATAAAGGTATCCTTTTCTTCCATAGACTCTTTTTCAAATTCCATGGGAATTCTAAGATCTTGATCATATTCTTCCTCACTGTCGGATAACCCATCACTATCTTCTTGTGTATAATAATTTTTTCTAGTGCTAAACCGATTCTTATTTTTTCTTGCTACTTCCTTTCCTTTTTCATGTGTTTCTTTATGAGGACACTTAGTAGCATAATGACCAACTCTTCCACAAGAAAAACATTTGAAAGGAAGCTTACCTCTGAACCTTCTCGTGCCAAGTTGGAGTTTCTTTACAAAATTTACCTCATCTTCTTCTAAAACATTCTCTGATCCTTCTGTTTCTTGTACTTCTTTTCCTTTTGTCAAAGCTCTATAGATGACTTCTTTGACTTCATATGATCCTCCTTTTCGCATTTCACATGCAGTTAGAATGCCATGAAGTTGAAAAATAGTAAGACTTTGAAGATCTTGCTTCTCTTCAATAGTAGACACTTTTGATTCAAATTTTGAAGTTAGAGATCTTAAAATTTTTTCAACCAGAGTAGTGTCAGTTATGGTTTCACCCAAATTTCTCATACAATTTACAATATCATCTAGATGTAAATATAAACTGGCAATTCTCTCCTCATTATGCATCCTTAGATTTTCGTACTGAATTCTGAGAGTTTGGATTTTAGCACTTTTTACCTTTGTATCACCTTCATATCTTAGAATGATTTTGTCCCATATTTCCTTTACTGTATTCAACTGCATGACCTTGAAAAATTCTGATTCCGTTAGACTCCTCAATAGTGCATTGACTGCCTTTGCATTTGTTTCATAGTTTTTTCTTGCCGTTGTATCTGTTGGAAATGAGGCTAGATATTGATAGCGTCATTCAAAAATAGCCCATACATCTACTCCAAGAGACTGAATATAGGATCTTGTTCATGTTTTCCAGAAGATTAAATTTTTTCCGTTGAAGAGTGGAGGCCTCATAGATGATGTCCCATCTCGATTGCTCATCTTGTCTGATCTTCCTTCTAGCGGCTAAGCTTCTTCAGAAGGACCTACTTTGATACCAATTGCTGGAAAAATACTGGGGGGGGAGGTGAATCAGTATTTAGAGCTCATATCTATAATTCAACCTTTTCTTTTGCAAACTTACATACGTGGCTTTTATGAACCGAACTTGCATATACACATGGATATGCTGAACGGAAGTCACGTATATTGATAAAAATTTCTATTTTATAAAGTACCTGAGGAACAAAATTTAAAACATATTTACCAATTATGCATCAAGTTGGACAATCAGTGAATATGTGCAGTAACAGTAGTATAAAATATCACATAAGTGGAACACACATGAACACAAAGATTTAAGGTGGGAATCAAATTCAGGATAAAACCACTGATGTTGTCATCTCTGTCTTCAATATTTATTATATCTAAACTCTTTAAAAAATTTTACTGATGCAGACTCATATCAGTACGTAGGCTTCTACCTGCAAAAGGTTGCAACCTTCACTCGTTTACCAGTTACTAGTCGAAGGGAGCTTCAACCCCCTTCCTTCTCATTTACCAGCCACATCTGAAAGGGAGCTTCAACCCCTTGAACATAACACCAGCTTCTACTGGCAGGAAGCTTCTACTTCCATACTGAAGGCTTCAACCCTCAAACCCACTACAGACCACGTTTCATCAATTTTCATACTCATTCAAAAAGCTTCAACACAACCCTTTTCCCAACACTTCAATTAGAACATTGAAAACACTGTGACTAAAACTTCAGAAATAACCCATACTTCAGAATAGATATGCAGATACAAAATCAACCCTAAACAGTCATTAATTCAAATAAAATACACTACTTTTCATCACTGAAGCCGTGCACATACACACTTTTCTGCACACCAACCCGTGTATATACACACTTTTACTAAAACCAAATAGCGTATAGATCTGTAAGAAAGAAATTTTGTAGAATAGACTAGATCTATAAAACTTACCCAGATTTATTCATTTTCTTCAGCAGACTTGTGCCAGTTCTTCATCATTTCTTCAGTAGATCATACTAGAGATCATCATCTTCAGATCTAAATATTTTGAACCATCATTATATCCATGGGTGAAACATAGGTTCAGATCTATCAAGTAGAAATAGAATTCGTCCATGCAAATATTCCTTAGAGAAATTTTCATTCATTAACAACCCTTACTCATGCACACCTTGCACTATGATCTTCTTCTCCTTAAATAGATTTAACGTTTACCTATACCATGAGTCAAAACCACTCAAATTCCGATGGTATTATTAGACGGAATCAAATAGACAATGCAACGCTCAATACTATGGGCTAATGCCATGGTAATGCCCCTTGGTATCATAATTTTAGAGCGCAAAAGACATACGCGACGTGGAGCGTTCGTTTCCGCGTGTATATGCAAATTCTCTTCACAAAAATTATGTATATGCTAACCCTGAATGTATGCGTGGATTGCATTCACAAAATTAGCATATACATTGCATCCATACACGGGTTGCCTTCACAAAAGTAGCGTATACATTGTGACATATTATATTTATCATTTTTCTATCACTTACTAGAATTATTTTCTCTTTCACATCTGAGCTAATCTGTAGCTACATCATTCTTACATCTTTAACACATAGGTTTCTTATCATAGGCAACTCATCAAGTAGGCTCCCATCAAGGACAACTTCATCAAGTAGGTTTCCATCAAGGACAACACATTACATCATATCGCCAACAAAATATTTACACGAGGTTCACTATAGTGAACCAAGATCTAAAATATTTACAGGAGGTTTATCTCATATATACAATGATTATTGGTGATTTTTTATATTTAATGTGATGAATGATTGATATGCCAATTGATTTCTTGATTAGCTAATGAATCAGAAAATGTATTTTCTAATTGTGGAATGTGAATGTATGTAACATAATTAAATGATATTTTCAACAAACTCGCTCTCATAAATAAATGATATAAAAATGGATCTCTAACACAATATATTTTGTTCAACTACAAAACCACCAGTTGTGAGTCGTAGTACACTACTAACGAACCAATACCAAGAGAAATTGCATCAGAAAGTAGATTGATCACAACAGTATATTATGCAACATTATTTGAAGTAGGACCAATACATACGCTCCTTGATACTAACAAAAAATCGGATGTATAGTAAATTACCCAAGTCACAGAAGCAAGATTCTGAGTATGTCGACCAGCACCATCAGTAAATCCAAAATGAATCATATCATCCATGAATCACCTGCCAAGGAAAATAAAAAATATCAATGTCACAAAAAATCCGATAGATAGATATGAAAAAAAAAATACAATATATACAACCAAATTAAATTCTAGGAAGAAGCCTAGGCATAATACTTTTTAAGCTACAACCCATTTCTGGGCTCCGCCAGCTCGTTTCTGTCAAAGTCAACCAAATCATAAGATTTATTATTAAGGACTCCTTTGAAAATTAACAAGTCATACCACATGGATTTAAATTTTCCTTCCCCCAAGCCATCCTTGTCTTGATCATAGAGAAAAACGAGGTCACCTTCAGAGAAAACCCAGGTTTAACAGTCTTATCATACTGGAACTTGACTCTTTTCTTATGAGACTCATTCATGGTGGTTGCCTCTCGACGCTGCTCATTGAGATGTTCCAAATGAACAAGGAGTTCTTTAACACTTGAAATGTATTAAAGAAACTCAAAATATAGCTTAAGGGAATGAATCTCACATTCCACATGGAATATTGATTCCAATCCATAAACCAGTTGAAGAGGAGTGAACTCGGTTGTAGTATTAACTGAAATCTGGTATGCCCAAAGCATAATATACAACATGACATGCCAATTGGACCTAAATTTATTGATTTTCCTTTGGAGGATAACCTTCAAGGATTTCTTCATGACTTAAACCTGCCCATTGGCCTAAGGAAAATACGGAGATGAATACTCCTACCATAAACCTAATTTCAGAGCCAATTCAACCATCATGGGGTTCTGAAAATGACTGCCATGGGCAATGAAAATATCTTTGGGAATATCGTAGCGATAAATGACTTGGTTGAAGACAAACATGGTTGTTTCTTCACTATCATTCGAGAAATTAGGCGTAGCCTAGACCCACTTCGTAAAGTGTTCCACTGCTACGATAATGTATTTATGACCGTTCGCTGAAGGTGAGTTACAAGTAGTAAAATAAATTCCGCACTTAGTGAACGAACTGACAGTCATAACTGGAAAGAGTAGAGTTGGATAAGCCTACATATTCTAAGTATAAACTTGAAAGGGATGACATTTATTGACCACCTCCACAAAATATTTGAAAATCGACGGTGAAAAATATCTTGCACACAAATTTTTTTGAGTTGTAGCAAGCCCAGATAAATGACCACTACAAGCTCCATTATGGAAATCATTCAACAGAACCAAAAATTATTTAAGAGTTAAGTAATGTATAAGGATTGAACCAACCCCACGATGATACAACATGTCACTAATGATAAGATAACTTTTCGCCATGTGACGCAATTTTCTACACCCATCTTTCAAAAAAGTGAAGGGAAACTTTGAAGTCTGGTGATAAACAATAATATATCCATACCAATCATCTTGTGAAGAAATGAGGAAAATATTTTCATCAGGGAATGACTCCTCATAAATAATCTCTTCTCCACCAGGCAACTTAGAGATCAACTCTGCAAATACCAATGATTTCTTAGATTTTTCAGACAGTAATTCGAGATCGAATTCTTGTAGAATGAAAATCCATCTATTTTTTTTACCCCCAATCACTTGCCTACTGAGAATAAATTGAAATGCATTGAAAAATGTTGAAACATAAATTTTGCGAAGGAGAATGTAATGCCTAAGTCATTGGAAAGCATGGAAAATTGCCAAAGATAACTTCTCAATCGGAGAATATTGCAATTCAGACCTACCAAGCCTCATATTAGATAATAAATAACATGATGATAAAGAGCATCATCCTCCTAAAGAAAAACCTTACCTATACTAAATTCTGTCATAGCGAGATACAAAAGGAAGTATCTGCAATAATCATGTGGTCTCAATAAAGGAGCAGAGGTTAATGCCTTTTTGAAAGCATCAATTGAACGTTGAGATAAATCATCCCATAGAAATGGAATTCCCTTCTTCAATAATCTCATAAACCATTTCATAACCTCAACATAGTTAACGATGAATCTCCTCAATAAATTAGCTTTCCCTTAAGGACTTTGAAGTTTACGAACAGAAGATGGGGGAGGAAACTGAAGTATTACCTCAACCTTGAATGGACCTACATGAATATCTTTTGTAGACACTATGAATCCCAACAATCAACCGGATATGATGGTGAAAACAAACTTATTCAAATTCAACAAGATTTTGTATTGCCAACATCTTTCATAAATTTGACAAATATTAGAAGGATGATCATTTCTCTTTCAAGAATGAGAAGTTAAATCATCCAAATAAGCTTCGATGATATGCTTGATTTCGTGGAAAGCATAAGACATGGCCTGCTAAAAAGTAGCTACAGTATTTTCAAGGCCAAAAGGCATCTTCTTGTATGCAAACCTACCCCAGGGGAAAATAAAATTAGTTTTGTTATAATCTTTAGGATGGATGGTAATATGATTATATCCCGAGAAATTGTCCATCAAGGAGACAATCTCATTCCCCACACAATCATCAATAATATAATCAATAAATGGTGTGGATTAATTATCTTTTAGACATGCTTTATTCAGATCTCTGAAGTCAATGCAGACATAGATCATTCCTTGTTTCTTTTCCACAAGGCACTACATTCAACACCCACTCAGTCAAAGGTACGGTGTATATGAAGCCTACCTTAATCTGCTTATCAACCTCGGCCTTGATAGTTGTGGCTTTCCTAGGGTTTGCTGGATAAATCTTCTGTCGTATAGGCTTAGAATTCTCATAAGTCTTGATCTCATGCTGGACAATAAATGGATCAATTCTATGAATTTCCTCATAGTACCAAGCGAACACATCACCAAAATTTTTAAGGAGATCGGTATAACTATGAAATTCTTCAAGGGAACAGTCAAATCTAATGAAAACATTCTTTATAACATTGGGATTCCTGGAAATGTTCACTAAAATCATCTCTAAAATGATAGCCACGTTCCATTCAGCAAAATTATGTACTTGAGCCAAAGGGTTTAGGATTCGGTGAACAGGACCAGTAGACATAAGGCTAGACAATCTTGACTCAACCTCTCACAAAGCAGGTAAAACATATGACTAATGATACAAATCATCCCACGGTCTTTCCACACCTGTAATTTCCTCAAGGATTTCCTCCTGAGATGGTAGAACAATATCGAGGCAGTCTTGAGCAAAAGATGAGTTAGGTGTCCAATCTGAAGCCAAATCTCCATCAAAATGCTCTGGTGAAGGAAAAATTGGATTGGAATCTATAGAGTGAATAATAGAGTGATAAGAAATATCTACTACAGATATAGGAATGTGATTCCACCCACTTGGCCTTCTTCTAATGTGGTGGTAGGAGAAAGTAAGTTCCAAGGGTTTGAAAAATATTGAGTTTGGAAGAACTCTCTTCGATTATAACCCCTCAAGGATGAAATGGAATTTATATGAACAAAAGGAGGTGGAAGATCAGATGTATCCATCAATGAGGTATACATTCTGACCCCTAGATTCTCCACAGGTTTCTTAGCATCATTCACCAAGGGAATAGTAGTGTGATAAGATGCATTAGGATCTATGGGAGAATAGTCCATCTGACCAACAATGTAAATTGTTACTTCATGGGGAAAACATAAGATACAAAATAAAGATGAAGAAATGGCCTCCATCTCATAAATCCAATTATGCCCTAATAGAATATTGTAGTGCAAATTGGCATCAACTATCTCTACTTCGATAATGACAACTTTACCTGCAACATGAATGGGAAAAGATGGAAGAATGCCATGTGATGTGTGAGAATGACCATCAAATGAAGTGAGGAGAGTGGTGAAGTAATGGCTTGAGAAGATCCAATGACTTTCTAACATGAGATATATATGACACATGTGGAAGCGCCCTCACCAACTACCATTCAAACAATATTGATTTTTTGATACGTAGATTTGATATGAAAATCCATGTGATGAGGAGGTCTCTTCTTAAGATTGGACATATTGAATGTGATCATAAGAGAGTTCTTTGGATCAATTTCCCCGATCTCAGTGAGAATCATATTCCTTTGCGTTGGGCATGACTAGAGTACCTCCAATGCAGACATAGCTTAAGGAATTTGACCCAAATATGCTACAATGGAGTATTTCTTGGTTGCCTTGGCATTAGGGTTGATATTGGAATGTTTAGCAAAACCTTTCGGCATGCGAGGTATAGTCTCAACTATGGGCCTCTCAATATGAAACAGCTCGGAAGTATCAGGAGCGGCCTTAGCCTTCGAATATTTGGCTTCACCATAATCATATGATCTCATGACGACATCAATGTGAGAACTCACCATATATACATTTTAAGGATTTCCCCTTCCTAGTTGTCCCCTGTGGGAGGTCAAGTATTTGCATTCGCGCCAGCAAGAATTTTCTACCCTTGGGGAAAAGGGTTAGTTAGGATAGCCTAGGAACTAGATGAACCCTGTTGAGCTAATAAGCGTTGAGCATCCTGAATCTTAGGGAAGAGATGAGTAATATGGTATCCAGCACATAACTTGCAAGGAAACTTAAATTTCTTCTTTGGCTCTCTCTTGCCCTCTCCAAAAATTATCGTTGGATTTTTTCACATTACCCTTCCCATCCTTATCTTCTCATTATTCCATACCTTCTTCTTCCCATCGGATTTTTGATTTAATTTGGGGTTAGAATATTAAACAAGCCTAATCGTTAATGGTTGGGAAGGAGTAGACGCTGATGGTGTAGCCTCAATAGAACAATAATATTGTAGAGACAACAATTGCGGTTGATTCAAATTGTTATTTGTGTTGTTATCGATCGAACTGACAAGCCCATCAGCATGAGGACCTAGATTTGGTTTGGATAAATCTATTTTGGAATGAGGATCATTAGGTAATATATTATTAAGGATCCCAGACTGAGAATAAATAAGTTCCTCAGTAAATACCCTAGAAAAAGATACAAACTTTGAGACTTATGGATGTAAGTATTTGAGGAACCATTAGAGAAGGAATTCATTGGGAATATAGGATTTAATGAGCCTCTTCCTTCTACTCCATTCCTAAATATGATTAGAAATGTGTGTTGCCTTATCTTACTGGAAATTAGCCAGAAGCTTAGTCTCAGCATCATAACGAATGGGAAACTGAATATGGTTAAAAAAATAGAAGCCAACTCACCAAACGAAGTAAAACTACCTCAAGTAAACTCAATGTACCATTTAGTATGATTTCGAGTTAAGTTGTGCTGAAATAATGTCAACTTAATCGAATCATGGATAAGGGAGTTTGGTGAACACCATAAATGGAAAGTGCTAACATGGTCGGCTAGATCCTCACCAGTCTTCCCTTTAAATTTTATAATATCGAATGAAATTTTAGTAGGAACTGAAGGCCAACCCAGGCTGTACCGGATAGGATAATTTGTCAATTTTGATAGATATGGAAAATTTAGAGTTTTCAGGAATGATAAGTGCAGAGGACCCTATTCTGAAAAGAATAGCCTGGATTTGCTGAGGAACCAAGTTGCCACATATTGTTCATAGAAAAAGCTGGACCATAAGAAAAACCTTGTGGCCCAGAAGAACTCAAAGTAGGACCTGCTCCCACTGCATAGTTACCATAAATAGGAATATTCCCCCCAATTGAAGTTTTAAATTAATATGAGACCCCTTGGTAAGGGTTCCATGCATTGGCGAATGGAGAGAAACCCTGAGAAGCACCTATGGAGGAGAAAGGGACATTCCCCTATTGACCATACATAAACTAATTCCCAGTTCCCAACCCATTGAAAGTAGGGTTCCAACCTTGAAAATCATTAGACCTTTGAACTCCTAGAAAATGATTAAAACTTTTACCTGGAGCGAAGAAAGGAAAAGAGCCTAAGGAAGGGTTTGAATGAGGGATATGACCACTTTCGAAGGGGAAACCCTGAAAATAAGATGACCCACTAGCCATGGAAGACATGGGCATGGAGAAAACAGATGCAACAGTGAAATAAACTGAATTAATTTCACTAGAAGACATCCCAAATGAAAAGGGAACAGTATGGGAAGAAAAAGCTTGGGTGGCCCCACTCGTAGACAAAATGGAGGTAGAACCGAAAATTGCAATACATAGAGTGATGCTCAAAATAGAAATCGTACCTCCTCCCTCTACCCAAAAAGGAGTATGCACACTGGAAGTACTCATAGCCAAAGTTGTGTTCCTAGTTATGGCCATCGGAAGAAAATAAGGAGAAAAATTAAGGTTAGTCGGTCTGTGAGATGGAAGACCGACATATAATAACACGTCTAGAAAGCTAGTGGGAAGAGGAGAGGAAGGAGTACCTCTAGGCTTACGAATTTCTTCAACCTAAAATTCTTCGTGCAGGAAAAATACCCGAGAAAGGAGTGGAGTAATCCTCTCTAAATCATGACTAGCACTGGGACTACCGTTAGAAATAATATCCCCAAGTGTAGGATCACTCTTTGATTCATTTTCAACTACTGGTTGGAAATCACTAGCAGAATTACTCCTACACCTTCTTGAAGAAGGCTCGACACTCACTGGAGAAATCCCACGAAGCTTCCTCTATCGATGAACCGACCTGTCAACCAATTTTAGTAACTATGATATTTTAAATAGACTCAAAAGATTACAAAGCTATGGAAATCTAGGAGAAAAGAGCACTCTATACAAAATTGTCCATAAGATTTAGCAATCAAGCAGCCCTCAGGTATTTCCGCTCTGGGTTATTAGGACCGGACAACAAAATACAAGAAAGAAAAAATTAAGACCTTCCAAAAATATTCTGTGGTAATTACGCCCCAGGCCTACTGGCGAAGGTAATAGAAATAGTTATGCTGATATCCTAACAAAAGCCTTTGCCGGTGCAAGTACCATTAGAGAACTTTTGAGGTCTAAAATGGGCCTCCTAAGAAAAATGTACAACCAAAATAAAATTTATAGGAACCAATAGGATTCAAGATGATAATGTCAACCATGGGGGATGATTCATCATTTTTTGGTAAAAAAGTAAAAGGATTAAAAAATAATAAAATAATAAAAAAATAAAACTACTTTTTCAACTTGTATTTTCAACGTATCTCCCGAAGGTCTTACTCAAATTTCGAGTGAGAGCAGTCATTTGATGCAAAATTTAATTCCTCATCCAAGGAGTACCAATGTTGCATACTTTTCATGGACCCTAGTATGTGAAAGATGAGAAATACATGAAAAAAATGATTGCAATCACGTATTTCATGTATTTCTCATTTTTTGTGTAGCAGGAAGCATCAAAAGTATGTGACATGGGTACTCCTTGGATAAAGAATCAAATTCTACATCTAATGAGTGTTCTCACTCAAAATTGGAGTAAACCCATTAGGAGATAAGATGAAAATATGAGTTGAAAAAGTAGTTTTTTCTTTTTTCCCTCTAAAATTTGATGATGTAATCTAATATTATTTTATTATTTTCACTATTATTTTATAATTTCCTTTGGAGGCCCATTTTAGACATCAAAATTCCCCTAATTCCAAGCTTTGCAATGTCACCCTCCATAAGTACTAATGATATTGATTCAACGTCTCCTTTAGGCACCACAGGTATTCTCTCCCGTATAGAAACTATGGACACCAGTTCGTATTGGCAGCCAGGCAAAACAGTCTTTGGTCAAGATCCAGTAAATAGGAGAGGCGGTATCTCTCTTCTCTTCCTTCAATTTCCCTCATGCTTGACTCTCTCGAAGAGATATTTTCCAGTCCACTTAAAGAGGCTAGATTTCACTCATTAATCAACTTCTATGTTTGAAATTTTGAGTGGCCTTGGAGAGTTAACTCTCCACTCACATATTCCAAGGCCCTACTAACCTAGAATAGTTGGCATATATTAATGACAACTCAAAAGTTCTAGTTCATTTTAAATTATGTGCTTGATTTTAATTTATGTTCTTTTTAAGTCGGGGGTAAATGGAGAATGAAAATTATGATGTTTTGACGCAAAAGAGAAATCAATAGAAACTTTCTAAATGCATATGAAAATTTTTCTTCGATGAAAGAGATTTCTACTCAAGTTCTATGAAACAACTAATTAAAACAAGAAATTTTCTTTTCTTTTCAAGATCGCGCTCACACACAAAAAATATATATTAAAAAAGACTAAATATTCTTATCAGTGCAACTATACTAATGCAAAACTAGCAATGACAAATGCATATTCTAGGACTACTTAAAAAATGAAGCAAATACATTTTTGAACAAGATAGTTTTGATCACTTTGATACAAAAGAAAATACAAGCCTTCAACCAAACAACCAAAAGAAACTTGATATAATAAGAGACAAATTAACTAAGGAAATTCTCTCAACACCAAGCAATCCAGACCCAAATTAGAAACTATAAACTTGCTCGAAAATTGATGAAAACCATAAAACAAAAACTAAAACAAAAGCAGAGGAAAATTTAATATTCCCAAATGGGGAATGCAACAATACAAGACAGATATGTAGGAAAATAAAGAAATTCATATAAAAGATAGAAGGAGACCAATAAGGAGACCAATAAGGAAACCTTTCAAATGTATTTACAAAAGAAAATTAGATGTACAATGTGGCCCATAAGATGCATAACTGGAAATACAAGTCACCAATAGAAGAAAATCCTCAAAAAGAGGTGCTGCAACCATACATATAGACTGAAAATGCCTTGATAACATTATTTTATTAGGCTCGAACAATTTTTTATTACACTTCAGATCTAGATAAAATGAGTGCATGAAAATTCAGATCTATAATAGATCCATACACTATATTGGCTCTTCTTCAAAATCACCTTGGGGTTTTCAGCATTACACCATGTACAAGAAGTAGATCTGAGATCAAAGTCTGAAAATCTGCAGAAATATGCAGCTATTCAGAAATATTTAGATCTGATCTGATATGAGAAAAAGAATGATCCTCTCTAATGGATCTGCAAGGTGAAGGGTAGATCCCAACACTTGAAAACCACTCCTCCAAATGATGTTCCAAAAAACCTTGCAACAACACTGATAGGAATAACACAACTCTGGAAGAAATATTTCGATGTAGGGTTTATAACATGATTGGCCACATGAAAAGATTATAAAATGAATCCCAAGCACTCAAATACTCTCCTCTCAATGGAGTAGAGGCCTCCTCCATTAAAAAATGGCACTGAAATGATCTAGATCTGAGTATATCTAGCCTCCACTTGCTGCATCTTCCAAAGAAAACCAAACCCTCAACAGGATATACGTTATAGTTGGAAGAAGAAGCTTGGCCTTAGGTAAGATAGTGGACTATGCAATACAAGACTCTCCCAAGAGCTACTCAATGGGAAGAGGTGGGATTCCCGATCAGGAACACCCAATGCTAAACATCATTATTCTCAGCTAAATAACAAGAGAATGAGATATGTCTAAACAGACAATATACTTAGAAAAATACAATATCCTCAACAACCCTCTCATGTTTCCATCCTATTCCTTCTATAAGTTAAGGGCTTGTAAACCCTAAACCACCTTCAATGAAATCACTTCTTTTACACAAGCCATCTCCATCTAAAACTTTGTTGTGCCTCATTGATGGCCACTCCTCAAAGACAACGTTGTAGATTGGTGAAGGCTGACCCAGTCAAAATACCTAGCCCCTTTCACACCTAAGGGTGCTTTTCTAAACAACCAAGATTTAGCCTTTTTACATTTGGCATTGATTTATTCATTGTTTAGGAGTTTTATGAACCTCCTTTAGACTTTTATTCTTTAAATAAAGAAAGAAAGAAAAAATGAATATTCCAATTAGCTTAGAACCAATTAGGAATATTACAGTCCTCCCCTCTCAAATGTTTCTTATCCTCAAGAAACTCATAAGGTGAGTGTTGCAACTCTTCTCCTCCTCCATTGGTGACAACAACATGTGATAAGCTTCCTCCATAAGCTAAGTGTTCACCAATCCATCCCTCCATGAATTTCTCCTCAAAAGTTCTCAGGAGATGTAAATAATCCATCCCATAAGGAGAAAATAACTCAAATTAAACAAACATGGCTGGCCCAATGCTCTCCCTGAAACATGTAGCATAAGACACATAGAGAGTCTCCATCCCATGAGGTACATACATGCCTTCCATCCTCCCTCCATACATTCCCATAAAAATTACAAGTACATCATTAATGTATGGGAGAAAAACAACATACATACAAATAGAAATTTGTCCATATGGAGATGGGTCACAGTTCGACATGTGGAACCAACACAGTGCATCTTATGTTTGCATCAGATCAAGATGTGGTAAGTGGTTTCCCCTCCACTTACTTGCTGCTCATGTTATCTCACTATGGCTGAAAGTGTGAGATATATTTGGTGCCTTAGAAAAGCACCCATCATGAAAAAAAATCTCCCTTTGTCCTCCAAGGGAGTGGCCAAGTTCATAACTTTTTGTGGCCCCAAGTTGGCCATGGATTTTATAACGTACAATACTGCTCCTTGGATTCATGGCCTACATATACATGGTAAAATAATGCATACAATCAGAAAGTAAAACCTGACTTACATGAGTATGCTCTTTACCAACAATCCTCCTCATACAAATGGAGTGGTGCATAGATCTATCTCCTGTATCAAAAGAAGAAAGAGAGGGCTGAATTAACTCTTTCAGAGGATTATGTTGTTGCTCCATCTCCACATGGTACATGAATCATTGAAAATGTTGATATATTTCTCCTTCAAAGCCCTCCCAATGGTAGCTCCTCATGATGATGTTGTTGAGCTTCATGGAATATGTGTGGCTGAAACAATACTCTTCATAAGCCCTTTGTAGAAACTTCTCCTTGATCTGGGAGGCTCTAGAAAAGAAGATCCTATCATGATCATAGATGAATCCATCTTGGACTAAATAGCCCTCTTCATGCAGCTTGTCATCAAGAATCATACAAGTGTGAAGATCCTTGGAATAATCCACCAACAGTTGGGATTTCCAGTATGGATCTAAATTCCCCAACAATGACAGCGTTGATGATCCATCAACTGAAATTTCTATCATGTGGTTGAACTCATCCTTGACATCTCCCATGCCAAAGGTATAATTTTGAATTCCATTCCTTCCATTCTTCTCCTCCCACAGCGCATAATCAGAAATGACAATGGGTAATGATGATGTTGGTAGAAGATCTCCCTCTTCCTTGAGCCTACCCAAGACTCCTAACATTGTATCATTGTATTCAAATGTCCCATCCCTCCTAGATCTAAGCTTATATAATCATTTTTTGAGATATCTCCCACAAAATCTGAATCACGTGGCCTCCCAGGTGGTTTTCCACTAGATAATAGTGTCCCCTGCAGAAATCTCATGAGCATGATAGATGGGCTTGTAAGTTCCTTTATTCAACTATGAAAATCCATCTCTGTTTTTTGCGTGGAAGTTGTATGTGAGGGATATGTATGCATGCCTCTGATTATTTGAGTCTCACCACTGTTTATGTCCACCCATTCCATTTTCAAAGCCTCCCAATCAGTGGTGACTTTTCCCAATGTAATCGGCCATTTAACACCGAAAATCAGATTGGTGTCAAGTATGTCAACCACAAAGAAGTGATCAACCAATGTATATGTTCCCATGGTGACTGAAAGTGATGGAACATAATGCATGCATTGCATTTTTCTATCTCCTGGGACCAAAACAAAGAATCCCTAAAAAGTATCAATGTGTATTTCCCTCCTTCACACTAGATGGGCATAGATGAAATTGTGGGTAGCCCCACTATCAATCAACACAGAAACCCTATGATTCAATATGGAACCTTGAAATCTTAAGGTAAATTACGTAGGTACTCCTCTCAAAGATGCAAGAGCCATAAAATAGGAGCAAAATCTCTATTTCCATCTCCTAATGGTGTTGGCTCTCCTCCTGCATTGTCAGCATTGTGACCTCTCCTTGGTTCCTCTTCTTTTTCCTCTTCATCATCAGAGAAGACCTATATGTAATGTTCTTTTCCAACAACACATCTATGTCCAGGTGCCCATGATTCTTGGCAAGTGAAGCACAACTTCCTTCTTCTTATATCTCTTTGGAATTCATCATCAAGAGGCTTCTTGTATGATCTCTCCTTTGAAGGAGCAACTTTTTCTTCCTTTCCTTTTGAAGGAAAAGAGGGCTTATGATGAAATCTTGCCTTTTCTTTTGAAAAGGCATCTTGAAGGTCTCTGGCCCTTTCAATAACATCATGCAGGGTAGTGGGCTTGGTATATTTAGCCAACCCATGAACAGGTTCATCTAAACCTTTAATGAACATCTACACCCTTCTTGTTGCAAACAAATCAAGAACCATAACAGATAATCTTAAAAATTCAGAAATGTAAGTTTTTGTATTACCTAATTTCTTTAAATTTGCAAATTTGATCCATGGTGCCTCGGGATCTCTTCTGTCAAACCTTTCCACCAACCTTCTACTGAACTCTAGATAAGAAGTCACATTGGCATGAACCAATGTAGGCAAGCCATGGAACCACCAGTCATGTGCTCCGCCTTCAAGGTGCAGTGCTGCAATCTTGATAGCCACCATCTCTGGAACCTTGTTCAATTGAAAGTAGATTTCAAGTTTCTCTTCCCAAGATTTGGCAGAACAATTGGATGACCCATCAAACTTGGGTAAAAATAATCTACCCATAGTGTGGTGTTGATCATGATTTTGAATGAATCCACTACCTCTACGACAATGCCATTCTCTTCCTTTGTCCTTTATGTGACAAAACTCCTAAAAACTCAAGTGATCTTTGAATCTCGGATTTTGAGACTTGTATTCTTCAAAATATCTTTCAAGGGATTCATTCTCTTGAAACCATTCATTTCCCACAGCCAAAAAGGTAGGCATGGTAGAGTGTTGGGAAACTTGTGGTTGATGCACTGGTTGATCATTTGAGTGATGAGATATTTCAGATCCTTCTCCAAGATGGAATCATTTAGGGGATTCTTTTATTCTATCCATTCTCATCTCTTTGATCTCTCTAGCAAGATCTTGCATGGCTCTCAAAAGGATCTTAGGAAAATCATTTTATTCTTCTTCACTTCCAGATACAGGGGCTTTACCCCTATCTTCATTGTAATTGGTTTAATAAAATTTATTTTGTCTTCTCTTTAGATACCTCTTCTCTTTGTCAGTAATAGGCTCCTTTTCTTCAAAAGACATATTGGCTTCTTAGAAAGCACAATTTGTGCCAAGATGATGCTCTGATACCACTAGAATATTCCCAAATGGGGAATGCAGAAATACTAGATAGATATGTAGGAAGATAATGCAGTTAATCTAAAAGACATCAAGAGGCCAATAAGGAGACCTTTCAAATGTATTTACAGCAGCAAAATAGATGTACAATGTGGCCCACAAGATGCATAACTAGAAATACAAGTCAACAATAGAAGAAAATCCTCAAAAAGAGGTATTGCACCCATACATATAGATTGAAAATTCCTTGACATCGTTATTTTATTAGGCTGCAATAGGTGTTTATTACACTTCATATCTAGAGCAAATGAGTGCTTGAAAATTTAGATCTATAACAGATCCATGCACTATATTGGCTCTTCTTCAAAATCCCCTTAGGCTTTTCAACATTACACCATGTACAAGCAATAGATTTGAGATATAAGTCTATAGATCTGCAAAAATATGCACCTATTCAGAAATATTCAGATCTAATCTGATATGAGCAAAATAATGATCCTCTCTAATGGATCTCCAAGGTGAAGGGAAGATCCCCAACACTTGAAAACCACTCCTCCAAATAATGTGCCAAAACACCCTACAATAACACCTACATAAATAACCCAGTTCTGGAAGAAATACCGCGCTTTAGGGTTTAGAACATGGTTGGCCACATGCCAAGATCATAAAATGAAGCTGAAGCACTCCAATAATCTCCTCTCAATTGATTAGAAGCCTCATCCACTGAAAAACAACATTGAAATGATCTAGCTCTGAGTAGATCTAGGCTCCACTTGCTGCATCTTTCGAGGACAACCAAACCCTTAATAGGATCTACGTTGTAGTTGGAAGAAGAAGCTTGGCCTCAAGCCAGATACTGGACTATGCAATATAATACTCTCCCAAGAGCTACTCAATGGGAAGAGGTGGGATTCCTGATTAGGAACACCCAATGCTAAACAACATTATTCTCAGCTAAACAGAAAGAGAGTGAGATATGTCTAAACATAAAATATACTTAGAAGAATACAATATCATCAACAACCTTCTCATGCTTCCATCCTCTTCTTTTATAAGTTAAGAGCATGTAAAACCTAAACCAACTTCAATGAAATCACTTCTTTCACACAAGCCATCTCCATCTAAAACTGCGTTGTGCCTCATTGATGGCCACTCCTCCAAGAAAACGTTGTAGGTTTGGTCAAGGTTGACCTAGTCAAAGTATCTAACCCCTTACACACCTAAGGGTGGTTGTTTAGACAACCAAGATTTAGCCTTTTTACATTTGGAATTGATTTATTCACTGTTTAGGAGTTTTATGAACCTCCTTTACACTTTTATTCTCTAAACAAAGAAAGAAAACAAAAATGAATATTCCAATTAGCTTAGAACTAATTAGGGATATTACAAAAAACACCAATGCCTTTTTATCGTTTTAGTTTTTAAGGAAGCAAAAAAATATCTTTGAGAAGAGAAAAAACTACCAAAGACTCCAAATCATAAAATTGAGTAAACAAGAAACTCAACATTCCCTAAGCTAACCATGTCACTTCATGATGGGACTCAATAAATGGAATGAAGTAACTAACTAAATAAAATGACTTGAAACAACAGTACAAAAATCCAGAAATCACAAAAGCTTCAAGAAACCAAGAAGACAACTTCAATATTTGCCAGAAAAGCTCATCTCAAGAAAAAAATCAAGCCTGACAAGAAAAAACCAAAATGTGAAGCAATAACAAGGCTAACCATGAGAAAACCGATACAAAATCACTGTTATGAAATGACAGAATAGCCAAGAACCTTATGAATAACTCCTGGTGCAAAAGCCAAAACTGTAACTTCACCAAGCAAGGAAAACCATAGGTTGACAAGGTTTTGAAGCAATAAAGAGAAAAATTGATAAACAATATATAGAAACACTATCCATACATATCAAAGGTTCTATAGAACTGGCCAAAAATAGGAAAAAAATACCTTAGAGGACTCCAAAAATCACTTTTTTCATTTGAAACTAACCATACGCAGAGTGGTAGTGTACAACCAGCGTGCATATGTGACTGTGTCTAAGGAAACTCGTGTATATTCATGTTTATCTGGACTAGAATGCGTCTATACACGACTCTGTGCACTAGAAATTGCATATAAAATAGGTAGCAAAGAAAAAATAAAAAATCCAAGCATGATCTAGAAGATCGAGACTTTTTCCTGGATGGATAAATAACCAATAAGAGTGGGAAAATGGCCAGATGAATCAGGGAACCAAAATCCAATGAAAACAACCCAAACTAGGAATTACATAGATGTAATTCCCAGTGAAGTCACCAATTATGCTACAGGTGAAAGTACCCTAAGGTCTGGGTTGAGGGATCTAACAGAGGAGAAGGCATACGACAACAAGAAGCAATGAAACAAATGGTCCTAATGCTTAAACTACTAAACTTGGGAGATATGACCTTACCTGTATGTCCTAAATTTTAGGTCATTCCTGTAGGGTTCAAACCCTTTGCTTCTCCATGTACTTAAAAACCCACAACTCACTCAAGAAAAAACACATAGACTAGTTTTACAAAATATATATCCTAAATTTTAGAGGTTAGATAATATAATCTTATAGAAAATAACAATATATTAAAAATTACAAAATCATTAACATGAATAAAAATAATTAAATATTATGACATTAGGAATGGGAAAAATCTTCTTTATTGATGTATGTAAAAAATGTGGAGAAATATCACCCAAAATCAGCCACAACTGGAAGCAAAATCGTCCTCCAGATCTGTCCAGGCCAAGCCTCAATAATATTATTCCGTAAATGTGCACACGGATATCACATAAAGGAGGTGAACATATCAAAGAAGGAAACAAGGGTTTCCTAAACCTGGGAAGTGCAGGAGGCATAGGGATAATTAGACTTGATCTGGGCTAAACAGACTATTGTATCAATATATTTCTCTCTCATCTGTAAGGCCTTCGCATGAGGTATATTTATACTTCCTCAAATTAGTTTTTTCAGTTGAGAAACAATTTGGCCACAGGCTGCTTTATGTGGGCTTCAAGTAAAACCTCTAAAACCTACCCAAATAATAGGTATTTTTTATATTTTTTAATATTTTAAATTATATACATTGGTCAAATATTAGTGGACCCATGAATACACACATTTTTTATAGGGAGAATCACGTATGGAATTCAACATTTTATTTTTTAATAAAATGACCAAGTCTAAATGGAAAGGGTTGCCTAAGGCCAATACATAAATCGTCAAGTATATAGAGGTGATAAATGATGTTATAACAAGGAGGAATGTCAACTACAACAACATCCATTACCATCTCTCTCATGGGTAACTAAAAGATACTTACTGCAAGGTATTTGATGACACCAAGGCATTGGAATTTTCAAGAATAAAAAGAGTACAAATCTAGGTATTCTCTAGTTACTCCTAGACCTACCTCATCCATGACTACCTTGGTCATTAAATTATGTGAGGTTGCAGAGTCAATTAGAAAATTATTTAGGATATAATCATGAATATTAAGATATAGATATAAGGGAGGGATAGAGTCATCTCTGTCTTCTACCAATGGACCTAAAATAACAGTGGGATTTTCATGTTGAAGGTCAAAAAAGTCAAAGGGTACTTTGGTAGGTGGAGGCTGGAGAGATTTCATAAAAGTATTTTTGAAATCATCATTTTTCTTGAGTTCTACAAGAGGAACAAAAACCTTAATATTTTATAACTCATTTTCAAAATTGAAAGCAAAGGACATCTTGTGAGAAATTCTTGCGTCAAGTGAAGGAGGGTTAGCTGCTTCTCACTTGCTTGGTTTAGCCACTTTCTTTTTTGCTAGAATTTTAACTCTATCCTTATTCATCTTTGGCTGTGCAACTTGATTTGAGTTATCATCAATCTTCTTTGATCTGAGTTTGTATATACTTTTATGGTCAACTGCAATCATGGAATTATCAGAAATCACTTCATTATTCTTAGTATATGACATGAAGTATTCATACTCTTCTTGTGTAAGCTGAATTAACCCTTCTTTATCTGTTAGAAAATTGATATCATCAACTTTCTCCAACCCTTCAACTTCCTCTTCATCTTCAAACACAACATTCTACAAAGGGGGCTACACTTTTTTTTCAACAACATCTCTTCATTCATGCTGCAAAATTTGAGGAATATTAGGTCTTTTAAATTCCTATTTGTAATGTTTCTAAATTAGCTAAGCTAATTGGAACATTAGAATTTTGTTTTATTTTTCATGTTTATCAATGATAGAATAATGGAGGACATGCAAAACTCCTTAGATCGAAAAATAAACACATGCTCAATGTGAACAGAGCTAGTTGCATAAAAACCACTTGTGTATGAACAGGGCTAAGCTATTTGACTGGGTTAATAGCACCAAATCACAAGATAGTCCAAGTGCATTGAATCTCCTAAGTGATCCGCGCAGTACTAGAAGGAGCTTCTAAATATGAAAGGGGCTAACTCAAGTGAAGTGGTTTAGGGTTTTTCACTTCTCATTTTTATAAAAAGGAAGGAGAGGGCTCAAGGGAGGGTTGTTGAAGACATTTTAAATTTGAGGTTGCTTGGGCAACTCGAGTTCTCTTGGATGTTTAGCCGAAGGGAAGAGGGTTTCCTATTTAGGAACCCTCTCTCCTTCCATGGAGTATCTCTTTGGAGGAGGTCAGGTCCATTAATTCACCTGCTTTTTCTTCATAAATTCTGAATCATTTTGTTGATTTGCTGTAGAAAACATAGATCTGCTCCGGCATTTTCATCTATTGCTGAAATCCCCAAGGGGAATATAATAAAGAGCCCTTTGGGCATTTTGATTTATTATGGATATATTTTTTCATGTATTTATTAGTTGAAGATCTATAATATAATAAAAATAAGCTTCCACCTCCTGTAACTAACGCTAAATAGTTTCTGGGTCATTCTCTTGTCTTGTAGCACCTCAATCTTGAGGGATTTTCAATGTAAAACTGTTGTTTAACCTTGCTTAATTCCTATTCCATGTTCTTAAACTCATTTTATGATTTTCCATACTTTTTTACATCTCACACCTTCATAAAATATGTTTCCCTTGCTTCATTAACTTTTTGCATCTTCCAAGTCATGGGAAATCAGGGATTTTCTTGACTAGTTGGGAAGGAGGAATTGTTTATCTTAGCAAATCAATTTTTTTTTTGCTGAAATTTGGCATGTATATACCTATTGACCCAATGTAATATATCCCAGAGCCATGACCCATATTTTTATGCATATTTTTTTATTATACTCATTGTAGTGCCAAAATCCTCACTTTTCCCCATCGTTTTTCCCATAAAAGTTGAGTAAAGGTTGTTTTAGCACTTGTAATTGGTTTAAAAGTGTTTTTAAGCACTTTCTGTGATATTTGAAGCAAAAATTCCTAAAAAATACATTTTTTAGGCATGTTTTCCTAAGAAATCCAGATTTGGAACATTACATTGGTATCAGAGCATGATCTTTGGCTCAGCCCGTGGCTTCAAGAAAAAGTGTTGAATCCATGAAGTAGGAATATTTCAAGCTCTATAGAAATAGTTTGCAGATGGCCAGGTAGCCTCTGGATCTCATCCTTTTCTCAAAGTTGACATATCTAGTAAATGCCCCTATAGTCAATCTCTGGAATAGAATCTTGATACTCATGAAGAGGGAAATTTACAGCAGTATCAGAGAAGAGAAGAGACATAGATCATAAAGAGAAATGAGATGAGTTATACCTCATCATATCTCAGATCCAGGAAGAGCCTCTTCAAAGAGGTTATATAGAAGAAAGAAGGAGGAAGAAAATGAAACTCCTAGAGGGTTTCAAGAAGCAGAAAGTTGCAGTGAGACCTGCAAAAGGTTTCAAGAAGGAGGGGAAGATCCATGCACTTACTATCCTCATAAATAAGGAGAGATATACAGAGAAAAGAAACAAGAGCATGGCTCCACCACTTAGAATAATGACAGAAGAGGAGATCCCCTTGCTCCTTTTCCAGGCCCTCAAGGGTATTGAGGAAGGTGTCAAGAAGATTGAAAAGGTGGAGAATTGTACCAGTGCTAGCACAACCTTGGAAGAGCAGCCTTCATGTTCCATAATTAAGTAAGAATACATAGTTGTAGAAGAAGCTCTTGCTTCTACATCTCACCGAGGTATGATTAAAAATCCATCTATTGTCATTTCAGCACATTGTATGGAGAGATCTTCATCTTTGCATTTTGCTGATTTTGAGCAACAGAGTTTCACTGCGATGTGCCAAAGCGTTGAGGAAGAAGAGAGGAACCATTCCTCATTGCAGCATTCACATGGTAGTTTCATTCAGGAAGCAATAAAGGATGGAATGATGGATGGTAGACATCTTGGAGTGAGAGACCCTTTTTCCCTTCTAGATGACTCTTTCTCAATGAGCACACCCTTGCTTAAAGAGAAACTTCTACTTGCAGTAAATCCAAGGCCCCTTTGGTTTTGGAAGGTCATGCATGAGGCAGAGACCTCGTGGGAAGAATTCATTGGAGGTGCACTTCAGCACATCATGGAGTGAAATTTCTTCAATAGTTTGATCCGGATCTTGGGGGGAGGCCCCCAAGATCTAAAAATTTGAAATAGATATGACCAGATCTGCAAAATTAGAATGCCAGAAAAAAAAAGAGAGAACACAAAGAAAATAAAACCACAAAGAAACTTGTTTTATTAAAATAGAGAATAACTGTAGAAGCTACATTGTGGCGGACAATCTGTCCTTTTACAAAGTGAGACTTGTTATTTATAGCCTTTTTTGAGATATAATAACATAGGTGGATACCATGGGCCAATACCATGGGTAGATACCACTTACAATACCATGGGTAAATCCCATGTGTGGATGAATACCATGGGTGGATACATACCATGGGTCACTTATAATACTATGGGTGAATAAATATCATGGGTGGATGAATACCATGGGTCGATGCCATTTACAATACCATGGGTAGATTCCATGGGTAGATAGATAATATGGCTAGATGAATAACATGAGTTGATGCCATTTTCCATTCGGATCATTCCTCCCTCCTTAAGAAGCAATGGTCTCCATTGCGTGAAGTTCCCTCCTGAGAATCCTTTGTTGAATATGAAGAACCACTGAAGAGAAGGGTTTTTTGTAGTTAACCCATAACCGTGATGAATGAAGATCCGAGGATAGAGATACCCTATAATGCTTGTGACCAACTGTGATATTGATAGTGTGTGGCCTAGCAAATGGACTTCGATGAAGTGTGGGTTTGTGGATGAACCAAAATCATGACAAACGAAGATCCGAGGATAGAGATACCCTGTAATGCTTGTGACCAACTGTGTGACTAACAGTGTACGGCCTAGCAAATGGACTTCGATGAAAATGATTTTGTGTAGTTGACCCATAACTGTGATGCTGATTGTTGATGAAGTAGCAGGTGCCTACATAGCTTGGGGTGGGAGAGCACGTCTCCAAATAACCCAAGCCGAACGCTGCTATGATCAAACTGATGAATGTGAAGCAGGTGCCTACTAAAGCGGGGTGGGAGGGCACGTCTCCAAAGGGAACCCGCTCCGAATGCTGCTCCAGATTTAAAATGAGCATAACTCGGTCAATATAACTCATAATATTTATTATAACCTATTTTTGGAAATGGAATGATCATTCTGCATCATCTCATGTGTTTGAAACCAATATCTGGAGACTCTAGATTCTCAGATTTGCGCTGGAAGTGGCACGCCGTCACAAACTTTCTGAAAAAAAGAGTTGATTTTAAATCAACGATAACTCTCACATCCGGACTCCGATTCAACCGATTTTTTTTTTGAACTTGGGTGATTTTTCAAGAGGAGCTCAGATCTATCTCCATTTCTCTGAAATTTTTCACTAAAAATGGCGAAAAATGACAAGAGAGCTGTCGTCCATGAATTGTCGTCAGAAAAATTGCTTCAACATTGCTGATTTTGAATCAGCGATATCTCCCTCATCCGAACTCCAATTTGTTTGATTTTTTGAATTTAGGTATTTTTTAAAAAAATTCAGATCTGGTCTTTTTTATTTTGAATTTTTTACCAAAAAAGTTTCAGGTCTGATCCCAAAAACTAACACTTCAAAACATTCATGAATTTTGCGCACAGAAAATTTAACATGAACATTGAAAGCTGAAATATGCTGAGCCTCATTCCCTTGGGCGTAACCTGGATAAAGTCTGTGATCCGGGATCTTGAAGGCCCCAAGATCTAAAAATTTGAAATGGATCTGACAAGATATGCAAAATTAGAATGCCAGAAAAAAGAGAGAACACAAAGAAAATAAAACCACAAAGAAACTTGTTTTATTAAAATAGAGAATAACTGTAGAAGCTACATTGTGGCGGACCATCTGTCCTTTTACAAAGTGAGGCTTGTTATTTATAGCCTTTTTTGAGATACAATACCATAGGTGGATACCATGGGCCAATACCATGGGTAGATACCACTTACAATATCATAGGTAAATCCCATGTGTGGATGAATACCATGGGTGGATGCATACCATGGGTCACTTATAATACCATGGGTGAATAAATATCATGGGTGGATGAATACCATGAGTCGATGCCATTTACAATACCATGGGTAAATTCCATGGGTAGATGGATAACATGGGTAGATGAATAACATGAGTTGATGCCATTTTCCATTCGGATCATTCCTCCCTCCTTAAGAAGCAATGGTCTCCATTGCGTGAAGTTCCCGCCTGAGAATCCTTTGTTGAATATGAGGAACCACTGAAGAGAAGGGTTTTGTGTAGTTAACCCATAACCGTGATGAACGAAGATCCGAGGATAGAGATACCCTGTAATGCTTGTGACCAAGCATTTGCTGATAATAACAACAGTTGTGTGCAGCCTAGCAAATGAACTTCAATTAAGTGTGGGTTTGTGGATGACCCATAACCATGGAAAACGAAGATCCAAGGATAGAGATACATATGATAACATGACCAAGCGTGAGATTGACAGTGTGTGGGCCTAGCAAATGGACTTCGATAGAAATGATTTTGTGTAGTTGTTCCTGTTGTGATGCGATTGTTGATAAATGGCAATTACCTACATAGCTTGGGGTGGAGGAGCACGTCTCCAAATAACCCAAGCAGCTTATTTTGCTATGATCAAGGCGATGAATATGTGAGTGCCTACTAAAAGCGAGGTGGAAGGCACGTCTCCAAGGGACGCTCCGAATGTTTTATCTGATTTAAAATGAAACTGTGGGTGAATATAACTAATAATATTTGTCTGTCTATTTTTGGAAATGGAATGATCATTCTGCATCATCTCATGTGTTTGAAACCAATATCTGGAGACTCTAGATTCTCAGATTTGCGCTGGAAGTGGCACGCCGTCACAAACTTTCTGAAAAAAAGAGTTGATTTTAAATCAACGATAACTCCCACATCCGGACTCCGATTCGACCGATTTTTTTTTTTTTTTTAACTTGGGTGATTTTTCAAGAGGAGCTCAGATTTATCTCCATTTCTCTGAAATTTTGTATCAAAAATGGCGAAAAATGACAGGAGAGCCGCCGTCCATGAATTGTCGTCAGAAAAATTGCTTCAACATTGCTGATTTTGAATTAGCGATATCTCCCTCATCCGAACTCCAATTTGGCCGATTTTTTTTTTGAATTTGAGTATTTTTTCGCAAGGAATCCAGATCTGGTCTTTTTTTTTGCAAATTTTTTACCAAAAGTTTCAGATCTGATCTGAAAACTCGCCGCCCAAAAACATTCATGGATTTTGTTGAAGATTGCTGCAAAACATTGAAGCTGAAATATGTTTCAAACCCTCATTCCCATGGAGTCGTAACCTTAATCTGATACCACTGATCCAGATCTTGGGGGGGAGGCCCCCAAGATCTAAAAATTTGAAATAGATCTGACAAGATCTGCAAAATTATAATGCCAGAAAAAAAGAGAGGACACAAAGAAAATAAAACCACAAAGAAACTTGTTTTATTAAAATAGAGAATAACTGTAGAAGCTACATTGTGGCGGACAATCTGTCCTTTTACAAAGTGAGACTTGTTATTTATAGCCTTTTTTGAGATATAATACCATAGGTGGATACCATGGGCCAATACCATGGGTAAATCCCATGTGTGGATGAATACCATGGGTGGATACATACCATGGGTCACTTATAATACTATGGGTGAATAAATATCATGGGTGGATGAATACCATAGGTCGATGCCGTTTACAATACCATGGGTAAATTCCATGGGTAGATGGATAATATGGGTAGATGAATAACATGAGTTGATGCCATTTTCCATTCGGATCATAGTTTGAGGAGGATCTTCCCTTCTCACATGAGCAGATAGTATATGGAAGACATCTTCGGATGGATAACATCTCTCATGACTGTGTTGGAAATTTCTTGAGCCATGCACATCATGGTGGGAGGTTTTTGCCTACCACCTATTGGGATCCTCATAGGGTCAAATTGATCCTCGAGAATATTTCATCTCAATATCCCATGAAATGAAAAAATCTGATTTGGGATGATTGCAGCCCTCATGGGAGGAGTACCAAGATGGATGATGGAAGTATGAGAAAGAAGCAAAGGATTTTGTTGCTTGGGATGTTCTTGATAGAGTAAGGGTATAATTTCTCTCATGGTTTTCATGATGTTGCAGGAGTAGAAGATGGCACTATCATAGTGCAAAGGGGTCACTCCTTGGCCTTAGATGTCTAAGAAGGATTTTCTTCATGGGAAGGACTTCTCATTTATAGTAGCATTATGGAAAATTCCTTTGAAATTCTACATGTCAAATATTGGAGTTGTTTGTTGATGGGAGCCTATTTCCATAGGCCAACAACGTTGTCACTATGGAGCTGGGATTTATTGATGGAGTATTCCCAGGATCACTTCTCATTCAATGCACTTGGTGAGCAAGAGGAGGTGAGGAAGATGATTTATTCTTCTTGTCTTGGGTTTCCAAGCATGGAAGAGAGGATTTGCATGCGAAGCTTGGTTCATTTCTCTTCATGGTAGTGTGCCAAACTACACTTGGGGGTTCACTCATGAATCCAAGTATATTCTTGCTCCCTACATATGGTGAGGACTTTTGCTTGCATTCTCTTAACATCTCTTGGCAGTGCATTGCTCCACAAGAGGGCAAGCTATTTATTGAGCTCCATGAGCTTCATTGGGCCAAATTGCATGATGGAGATAATCATCTATTATGTTTCCATGGGAAAATATGTTGTCCTTACATGTGGATTCTTTATTCATATGATTAACCATGCCACAGGAGGCATTTTTCCATATACTCTTCTTAAGCAACAGTTGAGAAGAATGCACTGTGAGGATTTGGGGGACTGTTGGTAATTTCTTGCATCACATATAACCTTTAGTATCTCCCTCATTATGATGATGATCATGTTTTCCTTTTTGCTGATATTGTCATTATGTCTATTGGGAGCATGATTGAGGAGGAGACGCATGAGATGAGTGGGTCCTTTGGGGAAGGAGATCCCCTCATTTTCTGCAGCATAGGTTCTAATGGGAACATGGGAGAATTGTGGCCACCATAGCCAAATAATTGCTTCTCTTGGAGGTGGTTCATGTATGTGATGGGGATTCCATGTGATGACTATCTAATATCCTTTACATGTGGAGTGTTTTGGGCCATCTGGTTTTGCAGCATTGGAGGAAGGATTTTTGAAGATCTAATCTCCATGATGCCACTTGAGGGCAATATCATTACAGCCCAAGATCAATTTTTACTCTACACTTAGCTCAAGTGGAGAGGAGAATAGCGTGGGGTAGGCCATTTTGTCTACCATGTGCAGATTTTCGGCCCACCTATTTTGTAGGAGCTCAAGGTGGAGGAACATTTTCATGGAGTTGACATGTCATGAGGTGACTCATTTTTGGTCGATGATTTCTTGAGGCTGGAGAACTCACATGGGGGATGTTATTTCCCAATACCCTTCAGATTCCATGCCTCAAGGGAGCCTGTAGGCAACACCTTATTGCCTTCTTGAGTATTTGACTGTTTCATGATTGATAGTTATTCAGCTAACTTGCATGCTTGGTATGGGCAATATGGAGATTCATTGTTGACACAACATCTCATTATTTGGAGGAGTTCATCATATGGGGATGCTATAGTAGGAGGAGGAGACATCTTTCAGTTCTATCCTTGTAATTTCTTGAGGACAAGCAACATTTGGGAGGGGAGGACTGTAATGTTCCTAAATTAGCTAAGCAAATTGGAACATTATAATTTTGTTTTATTTTTCATGTTTATGAATGATAGACTAATGGAGGACATGAAACACTCCTTAGATCTAAAAATAAATACATGCTCAATGTGAACAGGATTAAATATGAGTTGGTTCCATAAAAACCACCTATATATGAATAGGGCTAAGCTATTTGAGTGGGTCAATAGGACCAAATCACAAGACAGTCCAGGTGCATCGAATCTCCTAAGTGATTTGAGTAGTTCTAGAAGGAGCTTCTAAATATGAAAGGGGCTAACTCAAGAGAAGTGGTTTAGGGTTCTGCTCTTCCTCATTTTTATAAAAAGGAAGGAGAGGGCTCAAGGGAGGATTGTTGAAGACATTTTGAATTTGAGGTTGCTTGCGCAACTCGAGTTCTCTTGGCTGTTTAGCCAAAGGGAAGAGAGTTTCCTATTTAGGAACCCTCTCTCCTTCCATGGAGTAGCTCTTTGGAGGAGGATGTTCAACTTTGTCTACTATCCAGTATTTGTCCAAGCCTCTACGTCCAAATGTAATGCAGATCCTGTTGAGGGTTTGATTTATTTTGTAAGCTACAACAATTGGAGTCTAGATCTTTTCATATCTGGAGCATTTCAATACTTCTTTTCAGTGGAGGAGGGTTATAATCCATTGAAAAGATGTATTGGAAGATTGGAGCTTCATTTCAGATCTTGGCATCAGGGAAATGTTTTTTTCATGGTATAATGTGTAGTTCCTTCCCCATATCTGCATTATTGCTGAAGGAGCAGTGTTGCAGGGATTTTGGCATCATTTTGGAGCTAGATCTCTGATGTGAAGGAAGCCTCCTTGAATCAAGGGAGATCCATGGATTGGACAACCAATCCATGTCTATTTCAGGTCTGATTCATTCACTAAAGTTTTTTCTTCAGAAATTCTGAATCATTCTACAGATCTATTGCAGTAAACTCAGATTTGCTCCGGCATTTTCATGTATTGCTGAAATCCCCAAGGGGAATGTAATAAAGAGCCCTTTGGGAATTTTGATTCATTATAAATATCTATTTTCATGTATTTAACAGTTTCAAATCTGTAATATAATAAAAATAATCTTCATCCTCTTGTAACTAACGCTGAAGTTTTTCTGGGTCATTGTCTTGTGTTGTAGCACCTCAATCTTGAGGGATTTTCCATGCAAAACTGTTGTTTAACCTTGCTTAATTCATATGCCATTTTATTAAACTCATTTTATGATTTTAAATAATTTTTTACATCTTACACCTTCAGAAAATACGCTTCCCTTGCTTCAGTTAATTTATGCATCTTCCAATTCATGGGAAATCAGGGATTTTCTTGACTAGTTGGGAAGGAGGAACTGTTTAACTTAGCAAATCAAATTTGTTTTTGCTGAAATTTGGCATGTAGATCCCTATTGACCCAATATAATATATCCCAGAGCCATGACCCTTATTTTTATGCATATTGTTTTATTATACTCATTGTAGTGCCAAAATCCTCACTTTTCCCCACCTTTTTTCCCATAAAAGCTAAGTAAAGGTTGTTGCAGCACTTGTAATTGGTTTAAAAGTGTTTTTAAGCACGTTTTGTGATATTTGAAGCAAAAATTCCTAAAAAATAAATTTTTTAGGCATGTTTTCCTAAGAAATCTAGATTTGGAACATTACATTGGTATCAGAGCATGATCTTTGGCTCAGCCCGTGGCTTCAAGAAAAAGTGTTGAATCCCTGAAGTAGGAATATTTCAAGCTCTATAGACAAAGTCTGCAGATGGCCAAGTAGCCTCTGGATCTCATCCTTTTCTCAAAGTTGACATATCTAGTAAATGCCCGTATAGTCAATCTCTGGAATAGAATCTTGATACTCCTGAAGAGGGAACTTTACAGCAGTATCAGAGAAGAGAAGAGACATAGATCAAAAATTGAAATGAGATGAGTTATACCTCATCATATTTCAGATCCAGGAAGAGCATCTTCAAAGAGGTTATATAGAAGAAAGAAGGAGGAAGAAAATGAAACTCCTAGAGGGTTTCAAGAAGCAGAAAGTTGCAGTGAGGCCTGCAAAAGGTTTCAAGAAGGAGGGGAATATCCATGCACTTACTATCCTCACAAAGAAGGAGATCTATATAGAGAAAAGAAACAAGAGCATGGCTCCACCACTTAGAATAATGACATAAGAGGAGATCTCCTTGCTCCTTTTCCAGGCCCTCAAGGCTATTGAGGAAGGTCTCAAGGAGATTGAGAAGGTGGAGAATTGTACCAGTGCTAGCACAACCTTGGAAGAGCAGCCTTCATGTTCCATAATGAAGTAAGAATACATAGTTGTAGAAGAAGCTCTTGCTTCTACATCTCACCGAGGTATGATTAAAAATCCATCTATTGTCATTTCAGCACATTGTATGGAGAGATCTTCATCTTTGCATGCTGCTGATTTTGAGCAATAGAGTTTCACTGTGATGTGCCAAAGCATTGAGGAAGAAGAGAGGAACCATTCCTCATTGGAGCATTCACATGGTAGTTTCATTCAGGAAGCAATAAAGGATGGAATTATGGATGGTAGACATCTTGGAGTGAGAAACCCTTTCTCCCTTCCAGATGACTCTTTCTCAATGAGCACACCCTTGCTCAAAGAGAAACTTCTACTTGCAGTAAATCCAAGGCCCCTTTGGTTTTGGAAGGTCATGCATGAGGCAGAGACCTCGTGGGAAGAATTAATTGGAGGTGCACTTCAGCACATCATGGAGTGGAAATTTCTTCAATAGTTTGAGGACGATCTTCCCTTCTCACAGGAGCAGATAGTATATGGAGGACATCTTCGGATGGATAACATCTCTCATGACTATGTTGGAAATTTCTTGAGCCATGCACATCATGATGGGAGGTTTTTTCCTACCACCTATTGGGATCCTCATAGGGTCAAATTGATCCTCGAGAAGATTTCATCTCAATATCCCATGAAATGCAGAAATCTGATTTGGGATGATGGCAGCCCTCATGGGAGGAGTACCAAGATGGATGATGGAAGTATGAGAAAGAAGCAAAGGATTTTGTTTCTTGGGATGTTCTTGATAGAGTAAGGGCATAATTTCTCTCATGGTTTTCATGATGTTGCACGAGTAGAAGATGGCACTATCATAGTGCAAAGGGGTCACTCCTTGGCCTTAGATGTCTAAGAAAGATTTTCTCCATGGGAAGTACTTCTCATTTGTAGTAGCATTATGGAAAATTCCTTTGAAATTCTAAATGTCAAAGATTGGAGCTGTTTGTTGATGGGAGCCTATTTTCATAGGCCAACAATGCTGTCACTGTGGAGCTGGTATTTATTGATGGAGTATTCCCAGGATCACTTCTCATTCAATGCACTTGGTGAGCAAGAGGAGGTGAGGAAGATGATTTATTCTTCTTGTCTTGGGTTTCCAAGCATGGAAGAGAGGATTTGCATGTAGAGCTTGGTTCATTTCTCTTCATGGTAGTGTGCCAAACTACACTTGGGGGTTCACTCATGAATCCAAGTATATTCTTGCTCCCTACATATGGTGAGGACTTTTGCTTGCATTCTCTTAACATCTCTTGGCAGTGCATAGCTCCACAAGAGAGCAAGCTATTTATTGAGCTCCATGAACTTCATTGGGCCAAATTGCATGATGGAGATTGTCATCTATTATGTTTCCATGGGAAAATATGTTTTCCTTACATGTGGATTCTTTATTCATATGATTAACCATGCCACAGGAGGCAATTTTCCATATACTCTTCTTAAGCAACAGTTGAGAAGAGTACATTGTGAGGATTTGGGGGACTGTTGGTAATTTCTTGCATCACATAGAACCTTCAGTATCTCCTTCATTATGATGATGATCATGTTTTCCTTTTTTCTGATATTGTCATTATGTCTATTGGGAGCATGATTGAGGAGGAGACGCATGAGATGAGTGGGTCCTTTGGGGAAGGGGATCCCCTCATTTTCTGTAGCATAGGTTCTAATGGGAACATGGGAGAATTGTGACCACCATAGCCAAACAATTGCTTCTCTTGGAGGTGGTTCATGTATGTGATGGGGATTCAATGTGATGACTATCTCATATCCTTTACATGTGGATTATTTTGGGCCATCTAGTTTTGTAGCGTTGGAGGAAGGATTTTTGAAGATCTAATCTTCATGATGCCACTTGAGGGAAATATCATTACAACCCAAGATCAGTTTTTACTCTACACTTAGCTCAAGTGGAGAGGAGAATAACATGGGGTAGGCCATTTTGTCTACCATGTGCAAATTTTCAGCCCACCTATTTTGCAGGAGCTCAAGGTGGAGGAACATTTTCATTGAGTTGACATGTCATGAGGTGACTCATTTTTGGTCGATGATTGCTTGAGGCTAGAGAACTCACATGGGGGATGTTATTTCCCAATACCCTTCAGATTCCATGCTGCAAGGGAGCCTGTAGGCAACACCTTATTGCCTTCTTGAGTATTTGACTATTTCATGATTGATAGCTATTCAGCTAACCTGCATGCTTGGGATGGGAAATATGGAGATTCATTGTTGACACAACATCTCATTATTTGGAGGAGTTCATCATATGGGGATGCTATAGTAGGAGGAGGAGACATCTTTCAGTTCTATCCTTGTAATTTCTTGAGGAAAAGCAACATTTGGGAGGGGAGGACTGTAATGTTCCTAAATTAGCTAATAAAATTGGAACATTAGAATTTTGTTTTATTTTTCATGTTTATGAATGATAGACTAATGGAGGACATGCAACACTCCTTAGATCTAAAAATAAATACATGCTCAATGTGAATAGGATTAAATATGAGTTGGTTGCATAAAAACCACCTGTGTATGAATAGGGCTAAGCTATTTGACTGGGTCAATAGGACCAAATCACAAGACAGTCCAGGTGCATCAAATCTCCTAAGTGATCTGAGCAGTTCTAGAAGGAGCTTCTAAATATGAAAGGGGCTAACTCAAGTGAAGTGGTTTAGGGTTCTGCTCTTCCTCATTTTTATAAAAAGGAAGGAGAGGGCTCAAGGGATGATTGTTGAAGACATTCTGAATTTGAGTTTTCTTGGGAAACTCGAGTTCTCTTGGCTGTTTAGCCAAAGCGAAGAGGGTTTCCTGTTTAGGAACCCTCTCTCCTTCCATGGAGTAGCTCTTTGGAGGAGGATGTTCAACTTTGTCTACTATCCAGTATTTGGCCAAGCCTCTACTTCCAAATGCAATTCAGATCCTATTGAGGGTTTGATTTATTTTGTAAGCTACAACAATTGGAGTCTAGATCTTTTCATATCTAGAGCATTTCAGTACTTCTTTTCAGTGGAGGAGGGTTCTAATCCATTGAAAAGATGTATTGGAAGATTGGAGCTTCATTTCAGATCTTGGCATCAGGGAAATATTTTCTTCATGGTATATTGTGCAGTTCCTTCCCCAGATCTGCATTATTTCTGAAGGAGCATTGTTGCAGGGCTTTTGGCATCATTTTGGAGCTAGATCTCTGATGTGAAGGAAGCCTCCTTGCATCAAGGGAGATCCATGGATTGGCCAGCCAATCCATGTCTATTTCAGGTTTGATTCATTCACTAAATTTTTTTCTTCAAAAATTCTGAATCATTCTATAGATCTGTTGCAGTAAAACTTGAATCTGCTCCGGCATTTTCATGTATTGCTGAAATCCCCAAGGGGAATGTAATAAAGAGCCCTTTGGGAATTTTGATTCATTATAGATCTCTATTTTCATGTATTTATAAGTTTCAAATATGTAATATAATAAAAATAATCTTCAGCCACCTGTAGCTAACGTTGAAGGTTTTCTGGGTCATTCTCTTGTCTTGTAGCACCTCAATCTTGAGCGATTTTCCATGCAAAACTGTTGTTTAACCTTGCTTAATGCATATTCCATTTTATTAAACTAATTTTATTATTTTAAATAATTTTTTACATCTTAAACCTTCAGAAAATATGCTTCCCTTGCGTCAGTTAATATATGCATCTTCCAAGTCATGGGAAATCAGGGTTTTTCTTGACTAGTCAGGAAGGAGGAACTGTTTAACTTAGAAGAACGCATTTCTTTTTGCTGAAATTCAGCATGTAGATCCCTATTGACCTAATATAACCTATCCCAGAGCCATGAACCTTATTTGTACATATATTTCTGATTATACTCATTTTAGGGCCGAAATCCTCACTTTTCCCCACATTGTTTTGCCCATAAAAGCTGAGTAAAGGTTGCTGCAGCAGTTTTAATTGGTTGAAAAGTGTTTATAAGTATTTTTTATGATATATTAAGCACACTTTCCTAAAAAATTCATTTTTCAAGCATGTTTTGCTGAGAAATCCAGATTTGAAACATTACAGTGGTATCAGAGCATGATCTTTGGCTTAGCCTGTGGCTTCAAGCCAATGTAATGAATCCCTTAAGTAGGAATATTTCAAGATCTATATACGGAGTCTGCAGATGGCCAGGTAGCCTCTAGATCTCATCCTTTTCTCAAATGTGACATATCCAGTAAATGCCCCTGTAGCTAATCTTTGGAATAGAATCTTGATACTCCTGAAGAGGGAAATTTATAGCAGTATCAGAGAATATAAGAGAAATAGATCAGAAATATGAAGGATATGAGTTGTACCTGATCATATTTCAGATCCAGGAAGAGCCTCTTCAAAGAGGTTAGACAGAAGAAAGAAGGAGGAAGAAAATGAAAATCCTAGAGGGTTTCAAGAAGGAGAAAGTTGCAGTGAGACCTACAGAAGGTTTCAAGAAGGAGGGGAAGATCCATGCACTTCATATCCTCAAAAATAAGGAGAGCTATACATAGAAAGTAAACAACAGCATGGCTCCACCACCTGGAAGAATGACAGAAGAGGAGATCTCCTTGCTCCTTTTCTAGGCCCTCAAGGGTATTGAGGAAGGTCTCAAGGAGATTTAGAAGGTGGAGACTTGTACCAGCACTGGTACAACCTTAGAAGAGCAACCTTAATGTTCCGTAATGAAGGAAGACTACATAGTTGTAGAAGAAGCTCTTGCTTCTACATCTCACTGAGGTATGATTAAAAATCCATCTATTGTCATTTCAGCACATTGTATGGAGAGATCTACATCTTTGCATGTTGCTGATTTTGAGCAATAGAGTTGCACTGCGCTGTGCCAAAGCCGTGAGGAGGAAGAGAGGAACCACTCCTCATTGGAGAATTCACATGGGAGCTTCATTCAGGAAGCAATAAAGGATGGAATGATGGATGCTAGACATCTTGGAGTGAGAAACCCTTTCTCCCTTCCAGATGACTCTTTCTCAATGAGCACACCCTTGCTCAAAGAGAAACTTCTACTTGTAGTAAATCCAAGGCCCATTTGGTTTTGGAAGGTCATGCATGAGGCAGAGACCTCGTGGGAAGAAATCATTGGAGGTGCACTTCAACACATCATGGAGTGGAAATTTCTTCAACAGTTTGAGGAGGATCTTCCCTTCTCACAGGAGCAGATAGTAGATGGAGGACATCTTCGGATGGATAACATCTCTCATGACTATGTTCGAAATTTCTTAAGCCATGCACATCATGATGGGAGGTTTTTTCCTACCACCTATTGGGATCCTCATAGGGTCAAATTTATCCTCGAGAAGATTTCATCTCAATATCCCATGAAATGCAGAAATATGATTTGGGATGATGGCAGCCCTCATGGGAGGAGTACCAAGATGGATGATGGAAGTATGAGAAAGAAGTAAAGGATTTTGTTGCTTGGGATGTTCTTGATAGAGCAAGGGCATAATTTCTCTCATGGTTTTCATGATGTTGCAGGAGTAGAAGATGGCACTATCATAGTGCAAAGGGGTCACTCCTTGGCCTTAGATGTCTAAGAAGGATTTTCTTCATGGGAAGGACTTCTCATTTGTAACAGCATTATGGAAAATTCCTTTAACATTATCCATGTCAAACATTGGAGTTGTTTGTTGATGGGAGCCTATTTGCATAGGCCAACAATGATGTCACTGTGGAGCTAGGATTTATTGATGGAGTATTCCCATGATCACTTCTCATTCAATGCACTTGGTGAGCAAGAGGAGGTGAGGAAGGTGATTTATTCTTCTTGTCTTGGGTT
This sequence comes from Pinus albicaulis, assembly GCA_034641835.2. Classification (NCBI taxonomy): domain Eukaryota; kingdom Viridiplantae; phylum Streptophyta; class Pinopsida; order Pinales; family Pinaceae; genus Pinus; species Pinus albicaulis. Next base: position 830,658,028 of record CM076576.1, read on the forward strand.
TCCAAGCATGGAAGAGAGGATTTGCATGAAGAGCTTGGTTCATTTCTCTTCATGGTAGTGTCCCAAACTACACTTGGGGGTTCACTCATGAATCGAAGTATCTTCTTGCTCTTTGCATATGGTGAGGAATTTTTCTTGCATTCTCTTACCATCTCTTGGTAGTGCATTGCTCCACAAGAGGGAAAGATATTTATTGAGCTCCATGAACTTCATTGGGCCAAACTGCATTATGGAGATAGCCATCTATTATGTGGCCATGGGAAAATATGTTTTCCTTACATGTGGATTCTTTATTCATATGATTAACCATGTCAGAGGAGGCAATTTTCCATATACTCTTCTTAAGCAGTAGTTGAGAAGACCATGCTATGAGGATTCTGGGGACTATTGGTAATTTCTTGCATCACATAGAATGTTCAGTATTTCCCTCATTATGATGATGATCATGTTTTCCTTTTTGCTAATATTTTCATTATGTCTATTGGGAGCATGATTGAGGAGGAGATGCATGAGATGAGTGTGTCCTTTAGGGAAGGAGATCCCCTAATTTTATGTAGCACATGTTCTATTGGGAACATGGGAGAATTGTGGCCACCATAGCAAAACACTTGCTTCTCTTGGAGGTGAGCCATGTATGTGATGGTGATGCCATGTGATGACTATCTCATATCCCTCACATGTGGAGTTTTTTGGGCCATCTGGTTTTGCAACGTTGGAGGAAGGATCTTTGCAGATATAATCTCCATGATGCCACTTGAGGGCAATATCATTACAGCCCAAGATCATTTTTTACTCTACACTTATCTCAAGTGGAGAGGAGAATAGTGTGGGGTAGGCCATTTTGTCTACCATGTGCAGATTTTCAGCCCACCTATTTTGCAGGAACTCAAGGTGGAGGAACATTTTCATGGAGTTTCCATGTCATGAGGTGACTCATTGTTTATGGATGATTGCTTGAGGGTGGAGAGATCACATGGGGGATGTTATTTACCAATACCCTTCAGATTCCATCCCTCAAGGGAGCCTTTAGGCAGCACCTTATTTCCTTCTTGAGTATTTTATTGTTTCATGATTGACAACTATTCAGCTAACTTGCATGCTTGGGAGGGGCAATATGGAGATTCATTGTTGACACAACATCTCATTATTTGGATGAGTTCATCTTATGGGGATGCTACATTAGGAGGAGGAGACATCTTTCAATTCTATCCTTACAGTTGCTTGAGGACAAGCAACATTTGGGAGGGGAGGACTATAATGTTACTAAATTAGCTAAGCTAATTGGAACATTAGAATTTTGTTTTATTTTTCATGTTTATGAATGATAGACTAATGGAGGACATGCAACACTCCTTAGATCTAAAAATAAATACATGCTCAATGTGAACAAGATTAAATATGAGCTGGTTTCATAAAAACCACTTGTGTATGAATAGAGCTAAGCTATTTAACTGGGTCAATAGGACCAAATCAGAAGATAGTACAGGTGCATTGAATCTCCTAAGTGATTTGCGCAGTTCTAGAAGGAGCTTCTAAATATGAAAGGGGCTAATTCAAGTGAAGTGGTTTAGGGTTTTGCACTTCCTCATTTTTATAAAAAGGAAGGAGAGGGCTTAGGGGAGGGTTGTTGAGGACATTTCAAATTTGAGGTTTCTTGGGGAGCTCGAGTTCTCTTGCCTGTTTAGCCAAAGGGAAGAGGGTTTCATGTTTAGGAACCCTCTCTCCTTCCATGGAGTAGCTCTTTAGAGGAGGATGTTCAACTTTCTTGACTATCTGGCATTTGGCCAAGCTTCTATTTCCAATTGCAATGCAGACCCTATTGAGGGTTTGATTTCTTTTGTAAGCTGTAGCAAGTGGAATCTAGATCTTTTTAGATCTAGAGCATTTCAGTACTTCTTTTTAGTGGAGGAGGGTTCTAATCCATTGAAAGGTTGTATTGGAAGACTGGAGCTTCATTTTAGATCTTGGCATCAGGCCAATTTTTTCTTCATGGTATACTGCACATATCCTTCCACATATCTGCATTATTGCTGAAGGAGCAGTGTTGCAGGGCTTTTGGCATTATTTTGGAGCTAGATCTCTGATGTGAAGGAAGCCTCCTTGCATCAAGGGAGATCCATGGATTGGCCAACCAATCCATCGCTATTTTAGGTCTGATTCATTCACTGAAGTTTTTTCTTTAGAAATTATGAATCATTCTGCAGATCTGCTACAATAAAACTCATATCTGCTCCGACATTTTCATGTATTTCTGAAATCCCCAAAGGGAATGTAATGAAGCACCCTTTTGGGCATTTCGATTTATTATAGATCTATGTTTTCATGTATTTATCAATTTAAGATCTGTAATATAATAAAAATAATCTTCAGCCTCCTGTAACTGACGCTGAAGAGTTTCAGGGTCGTTCTCTTGTCTTGTAGCACCTCAATCTTGAGGGCTTTTGCATGTAAAACTGGAGTTTAACCTTTCTTAATGCCTATTCCATGTTCTTAAACTCATTTAATATTTTTCCATACTATTTTACATCTTACACCTTCACAAAATATGCTTCCCTTGCTTCAGTAAATTTCTGGATCTTCCAAGTCGTGGGAAATCAGGGTTTTTCTTAACTAGTCAAGAAGGAGGAACTGTTTAACTTAGAAAAACACATTTTTTTTTGCTGAAATTTGGCATGTATATCCCTCTTTACCTAATCTAACATATCATAGAGCCATATTATACTCATTTTAGGGCCAAAATTCTCAATTTTCCCTACCTTTGTTTTCCCATAAAAGCTGAGTAAAGGTTACTACAACACTTGGAATTGGTTGAAAAGTGTTTTTAAACATTTTTTATGATATCTGAAGCACACATTCCTGAAAAATGTGTTTTTCAGGCATGCTTTGCTGAGAAATCCAGATTTGGAACATTACAGTGTTATCAAAGCAGGATCTTTGGCTTAGCCTGTGGCTTCAAGCCAAAGTGCTGAATCCATGAAGCAGGAATATTTCAAGCTCTATATACAGAGTCTGCAGATGGCCAGGTAGCCTTTGGATCTCATCCTTTTCTCAAAGGTGACATATCCAGTAAATTCCCTTGCAGTCAATCTCTGGAATAGAATCTTTATATTCCTGAAGAGGGAACTTTACAGCAGTATCAGAGAAGAGAAGAGACATAGATCAGAAAGCTGAAGGAGATGAGTTCTACCTCATCATATTTCAGATCTAGGAAGAGCCACTTCAAAGAGGTTAGACAGAAGAAAGAAGGAGGAAGAAAATGAAACTCTTAGAGGGTTTCAAGAAGCAGAAATTTTCATTGATACCTACAGAAGGTTTCAAGAAGGAGGGGAAGATCCATGCACTTCCTATCCTCGCAAAGAAGGAGGGTTATATAGAGAAAAGAAACAAGATCATGGCTCCACCACTTGGAAGAATGACAGGTAGCCTCTATATATAGAGTCTGCAGATGGCCAAGTAGCCTCTGGATCTCATCCTTTTCTCAAATGTGACATATCTAGTAAATGCCCCTGTATTTAATCTCTGGAATAGAATCTTGATACTCCTGAAGAGGGAAATTTACAGCAGTATCAGAGAAGAGAAGAGACATAGATCATAAATCTGAAGGAGATGAGTTGTACCTGATCATATTTCAGATCAAGGAAGATCCTCTTCAAGGAGGTTAGACAGAAGAAAGAAGGAGGAATAAAATGAAACTCCTAGAGGGTTTCAAGAAGGAGAAAGTTGCAGTGAGACCTGCAGAAGGTTTCAAGAAGGAGGGGAAGATCCATGCACTTCCTATCCTCACAAAGAAGGAGAGCTATACAGAGAAAAGAAACAAGAGCATGGCTCCACCACTTGGAAGAATGACAGAAGAGGAGATCTCCTTGCTCCTTTTCCAGGCCCTCAAGGGTATTGAGGAAGGTCTCAAGGAGATTGAGAAGGTGGAGACTTGTCCCAGCGCTGGCACAACCTTGGAAGACCAGCCTTCATGTTCCGTAATCAAGTAAAAATACATAGTTAGAGAAGAAGCTCTTGCTTCTACATCTCACCAAGGTATGATTAAAAATCCATCTAACATCATTTCAGCACATTGTATGGAGAGATCTACATCTTTGCATGCTACTGATTTTGAGCAACAGAGTTGAACTGCGCTATGCCAAAGCAGTGAGGAAGAAGAGAGGAAACATTCCTCATTGGAGAATTCACATGGTAGCTTCATTCAGGAAGCAATAAAGGATGGAATGAGGGATGGTAAACATCTTGGAGTGAGAAACCCTTTCTCCCTTCTCGATGAATCTTTCTCAATGAGCACACCCTTGCTCAAAGAGAAAATTCTACTCGCGGAAAATCCAAGGCCCCTTTGGTTTTGGAAGGTCATGCATGAGGCATATACCTCATGGGAATAACTCATTGGAGGTTCACTTCAGCACATCATGTAGTTCAAATTTCTTCAATAGTTTCAGGAGGATCTTCCCTTCTCACATGAGCAGATAGTAGATGGAGGACATTTTCAGATGGATAACATCTCTCATAACTATGCTGGACATTTCTTGAGCCATGCACATCATGATGGGAGGTTTTTTCCTACCACCTATTTGGATCCTCATAGGGTCAAATTGATCCTCAGGAAGATTGCATTTCAATATCCCATGAAATGCAAAAATATGATTTGGGATGATGGTAGCTCTCATGGGAGGAGTACTATGATAGATGATGGAAGTATGAGAAAGCAGCAAAGGATTTTGTTGCTTGGGATGTTCTTGAGAGAGCAAGGGTAGAATTTCTCTCACAGTTTTCATGATGTTGCAGGAGAACAAGATGGAACTATTAGTGCAAATGGATCACTCCTTGGCCTTAGATGTCTAAGAAGGATTTTCTTTACGGGAAGGACTTTTCATTTGTAGCAGCATTATGGAAAATGCCTTTGAAATTCTACATGTCAAAGATTGGAGTCGTTTGTTGATGGGAGCCTATTTGCATAGGCCAACAGTGCTGCCACTGTGGAGCTGGGATTTATTGATGGAGTATTCCCAAGATCACTTCTCATTCGATGCACTTGGTGAGTAAGAGGAGGTGAGGAAGATGATGTATTATTCTTGTCTTGGTTTCCAAGCATGAAAGAGAGGATTTGCATGTAGAGCTGGGTTCATTTCTCTTCATGGTAGTGTTCCAAACTACACTTGGGGTTTCACTCATGATTCCAAGTATCTTCTTGCTCCCTACATATGGCGAAGACTTTTTCTTGCATTCTCTTACCATCTCTTGGTAGTGCATTTCTCCATAAGAGGGCAAGCTATTTATTGAGCTCCATGAACTTCATTGGGCCAAATTTCATGATGGAGACAACCACCTATTATGTGGCCATGGGCAAGGATGTTTTCCTTACATGTGGATTCTTTATTCATATGATTAACCATGTCAGAGGGGGCAATTTTCCATATACTCTTCTTAAGCAACAGTTGAGAAGACTACACTGTGAGGATTTGGGGGATTGTTGGTAATTTCTTTCATCACGTAGAACCTTCAGTATTTCCCTCATTATGATGATGATCATGTTTTCATTTTTGCTGATATTTTCATTATGTCTATTAGGAGCATGATTGAGGAGGACACACATGAGATGAGTGTGTCCTTTGGGGAAGGAGATCCCCTCATTTTATGCAACACATGTTCTAATGGGAACATGGGAGAATTGTTTCCACCATAGCCAAACACTTTTTTCTCTTGGAGGTGAGCCATGTATGTGATGGGGATGCCATGTGATGACTATCTCATATCCCTCACATGTGGAGTGTTTTGGGCCATCTGGTTTTGCAGTGTTGGAGGAGGGATCTTTGCAGATCTAATCTCGATGATGCCACTTTAGGGCAATGTCATTACAGCCCAAGATCAGTTTTTACTCTACACTTATCTCAAGTGGAGAGGAGAACAACGTGGGGTAGGCCATTTTGTCTACCATGTGTAGATTTTCAGCCCACCTATTTTGTAGGAGCTCAAGGTGGAGGAACATTTTCATGGAGTTGCCATGTCATGAGGTGACTCATTTTTGGTGGATGATTGCTTTACAGTGGAGAAATCACGTGGGGGATGTTATTTCCCAATACCCTTTAGATTCCATGCCTCAAGGGAGCCTGTAGGCAGCACCTTTTTGTCTTCTTGAGTATTTTATTGTTTCATGATTGATAGCTATTCAACTAATTTGCATGCTTGGGAGGGGCAATATGGATATTCATTATTGACACAACATTTCATTATTTGGAGGAGTTCATCATATGGGGATGCTACAGTAGGAGGAGGAGACATATTTGAGTTCTATCCTTGTAGTTTCTTGAGGACAAGCAACATTTGGGAGGGGAGGACTGTAATGTTCCTAAATTAGCTAAGCTAATTGGAACATTAGAATTTTGTTTTATTTTTCATGTTTATGAATGATAGACTAATGGAGGACATGCAACACTCCTTAGATCTAAACATAAATACATGCTCAATGTGAACAAGATTAAATATGAGTTGGTTGCATAAAAACCACTTGTGTACGAACAGGGCTAAGATATTTGACTGGGTTAATAAGACCAAATCACAATACAGTTTAGGCGCATTGAATCTCCTAAGTGATCTGCGCAGTTCTAGAAAGAGCTTCTAAATATGAAAGGGGATAATTCAAGTGAAGTGGTTTAGGGTTTTGCACTTCCATATTTTTATAAAAAGGAACAAGAGGGCTCAAGGGAGGGTCATTGAAGACATTTCGAATTTGAGGTTTCTTGGGCAACTCGAGTTCTCATGGTTGTTTAGCCAAAGGGAAGAATGTTTCCTGTTTAGAAACCTTCTCTCCTTCCATGGAGTAGCTCTTTGGAGGAGGATGTTCAGCTTTGTCCACTATCTGGCATTTGGCGAAGCTTCTACTTCCAACTACAATGTAGATCCTGTTGAGGGTTTGATTGATTATGTAAGTTGCAGCTAGTGGAGTCTAGATCTTTTCAGACCTAGAGCATTTCAGTACTTCTTTTCAGTGGAGGAGGGTTCTAATCCATTGAAAGGATGTATTGGAAGATTGGAGCTTCATTTCAGATCTTAGCATCAGGCCAATGTGTTCTTCATGGTATGCTACATATTTCCTTCCCCAGATCTATGTTATTGCTAAAGGAGCAGTGTTGCAGGGTTTTTGGCATCATTTTGGAGCTACATCTCCGATGTGAAGGAAGCATCCTTGCATCAAGGGAGATCCATGGATTGGCCAAAAAATCCATGTCTATTTCAGGTTTGATTCATTCACTGAAGTTTTTTCTTCATAAATTCTAAATCGTTCAACAAATTTGTTGCAGTAAAACTCAGATCTGCTCGGGCATTTTCATGTATCTAGGGGAATGTAATAAAGAGCCCTTTAGCATTTCGATTTATTATAGATCTATGTTTTCATGTATTTATTAGTTTTAGATCTGTAATATAATAAAAATAATATTCAGCCTCCTGTAACTAACGCTGAAGATTTTCTGGGTCATTCTCTTGTCTTGTAGCGCCTTAATCTTGAGGGATTTCCCATGTAAAATCGATGTTTAACCTTGCCTAATGCCTATGGCATGTTCTTAAAATAATTTTTTGATTTTCCATACTATTTTACATCTTACACCTTTATAAAATAGGCTACCCTTGCTTCAGTAAATTTCTGCATCTTCCAAGTCATGGGAAATCAGGGTTTTTCTTGACTAGTCGGGAAGGAGGAACTATTAAACTTAGAAAAACACATTTTTTTTGCTTAATTATTGCATGTAGATCCATATTTACCTAATATAACATATCCCATAGCCATGAACCTTATTTTTACCCAAATTTCTCATTATACTCATTTTAGATCCATAATACTCACTTTTCCTACCTTTTTTGCCCATAAAAGCTGAGTAAAGGTTTCTTCAGCACTTGGAATTGGTTGCAAAGTGTTTTTAAACACTTTTTATGATATTTGAAGCAAAAATTCCTGAAAAATTCATTTTTTAGGCATGTTTTCCTGAGAAATCCAGATTTTGAAAATTACACTATTAGGCTAATAAAATGAAACATTTCTAGTAGTAACTGGTCTTGCTTGCATAATGAGCTTGGAAATGTCAGTGGTCAATTACTTTACCATATCTGTCATCTCATCTAGCTTAGGATCTATGTCAAAAGTTCTGGAAGATGAAAGTTTAGCATTTTGCTTCCTTTTGTCTCTGTCATTCCCTCCTCTAAGCCTATTAGCTGCTAATACATTAGATTACACCTCTAGTGCATTGTATTTAATTTTTTTTAGTATTGTAGATCTTATTTCTCTCAATAATAAACAAGAAATGAGATTAAAGGCACCAACAGAAGTGATTTTGGCTGAAGCTTCAGTAGGTATTTTTCTATACATCTTATTGAATAAAATATATATATATATATATATATATTATATATATATATATATATATATTTAATAAATTATTATTATTGTTCCCCATAAAAGCTCACTATTGTTATTATTGAGCCCTTAAATTACTATTTTTATGTCAACTATAATTATATTATGACCCCTTAGACTCCTATATATAGAAAGGGGTTTTTGTCATTTAAATCATCCAATAATTGTTCATTTATGTAATGTAAAGGAGGTTCCCCCCTTGAAGAGACTAATTTTTAAGTCCTTTATCAATATATTATTCTATTCTGTGAGTTGGTTGCATAAAATTTGGCATCAAAGCATTGGATTCTATGGTTTCACTTCTTAAAAAATGTCATCTTGTTATTTTATCTATAAATTTCATTTCTACAAAGTTTCAGAAGCTTATTGCAGCTATATGGAGCCGAAATATTAGTGAACCTTGTGTACGAATTGTAGATATTGGTTCATTATATTTTTTAAGATATGATCTGAGGAAGTTAGGGTTTTTTCAAGCTTGAGAATTTCATCTCAAAAAGGTGACATAGCGAAAATAGTCATAACCTTTTTTTCAGACATCGATCTTGAATATTGTAAAAAGTGGTCAAAATTTGATGGAATGTAGTTTTTCTTGTAGAAATTTCAAGGAAAAATGTTGATACAGTGTCACATGGAATCACGTACAACTTCGCTCTACTTAACCAATACATAATCATGTCATCGTGGATGTAATAGCCCTGGAAAAAAATCAATGTAAAAAATATATAATAACCATGGTTAATGGGGCACATATTCAAGGTGACTAATCGGTAAAACATCCTAGTGGGTGTTTATTCAGTATATTATGGCCAAAGGAAATTGGAAAATGAAATGACAAAGCCTTTGGAAAGGCATGAGCCATTATTTGGTATTTATTAATGAAAATAATGAAAAATAGGATAAAAGGAAGGTGAAACATCACAGGTTGCATGTGACGAGGATAATGAAGGAAATAGAGGCCTCCTTAATAAAAATTCTTATGAGGATCAGTGGGTAATGTCTTGTTCAGTGACTTTTTGGAGCTCTATCATTATTGTCTCTCTCTCATACTCTTGGATACTTAAAGTATTCTTTGAGCAATGTTGGAGAGTGTGGATACTTTGTGAATTGGAGCAAGAGGGAAAAAAGAGTAGGAAAGTGAAAATAGAAACTGGAATTAGAAACTACAATAGGATTTGATCCAAGGTACGTAGTTGCATGAATTTTTTCCTCACTAGTTTTTGCATGCATATGGATTTTCCTAGAATTTCCATTTCCTGGATAGCCATGGTGTTGTAGGTTTATTCCATTGATTATTTCTAGTTGGTTCTCATAATTCCTTTATTTTCTGGGTAGAGTTACTAGTTCATCGAGCCTTGGTTGGACAAAAATTCAGGAATTCCATCAGACAAATCTAGGTAAAGTTACTCTTCCTGGAAACCTTGGCTGGAAAAGCACTTCAAAAGCCCTAGATGGGTGAATTACTAGCCCCGGAAGTCTTGGTTGGGAAAACACTTTAGAAGCCCTGTAAAATTTGGGGTTGAGTTACTATTACTTGAAGCCCTGATTGGAATAAAGACTCTGGATCCATGGAATAGCTTAGATAGAGTCCAATCCATGATGGTTGTGATGTTCGACCGTTAGGTGGCATCACTGGTTGAGGGTTGAGGCGGTTTGACCTTTGGAAACCTTGTATTGGTTGTGAGTGATGTGTTTTGTGAGATCCCATGTTCATGCTTGGAATATGGCACGGGGGTGATTGGATGTAGTGAGATGTAATATCCCAAAAGGGACTGCTCAGCAAAACAGGCCTGAAAAATGAAATTTTCAGGGATGTGTGCCTCAAAAACCAATATCAGCCCTTGGATTCCTTAGATCTGATAATCTAAAACCCAATTCCAAAAGGAGATCAGAAGCCAAACAAACTAGGTGGGGCACACAGGCCTCCCACACTTAGTATGGCTTGATAATTGTCCAATGAGGGACTACAACAATATATAAACACTTTATTGGAATAGAAGCAGGCTAATAATGCATGGGATGTGTTAATAAAAACTTTAATATCAATAATATATGCAACATAAATGAAAGTGATCTATCCCTTCAACCAAAGGTGGGGAAAAACAGTGATTTAAGCCCTAAAATGGTCATTTTCAGAAAATCTGCATAAAAAAGAGAGGAAAGTGATGGTTGGATCTGTTAACTTAGGTCATGAGGGACTCCCATACCAAATTTCAGCTTAAAAAAAATCATTCTAGCTAAGTTAAACAGGTCTCCCACTCCTGACAAGGCTAAAAAGGATCTATCCCCATGGCTTGGCTAATGCAAAATTTACTAAATATTAAGAAGCGTGATTTTCTGAAGCTATTAGATGAAAAAAAGTATGAACATCATTAAATCAGGCCTATGATATTATTTATTCAATATATCAGACAAAGATAGAAGTTTTACATGGATCAAGGCTTCACAATGAGACACTACAACACAAGAAAATGTAGAATGAGATAGACAGCGTAATTTTTAAGAGGCTGAAGCATTATTTCAATATATCTCAGATCTAGGGCATATATATACATAAAAATATAGATATATTATATATCCATATGCCTAAGAGGCTCTTATTTAAACTCCCCTTGAGGATCTCAACAAAAGATGGAGATCAATGAATAGATCTGAGATCTAAGCCACAGATCTACAATAATCTTCAGAAATTTTTGAATCATATGATACACAGTAGATCAGATCTGAAATGAACATGGATTGGTTGGCCAATCCAAATATCACCACACTGAAGGGAAGGGTACCTTTCACCAGAGATCTTTCCTCCAAGCTAATACAAAAACCCCACTGCAACTCTGCCTACAAAAAGGATGCAGTCTCTTCAAGGAACTATGCAGTTAGTGATGTAGAATACTTTTTCCTGATGCCAGGATAAAAAAATGAAGCTCCAAAAATGGATGCACTCTTCCAGGAAGTTAAAAGACACACTCACTGAGGAGAGGCTCCAATACAAGCTAGATCTAAATAGATCTAGTATTTCACTTACTGTAGCTTACAAAAGAAACCAAACCCTCACTGGATCTGCATTGCAGTTGGAAGTAGAAGCTTGGTCTCCAACCAGATAGTGGACAAGCAATACAAGCTCTCGCAAGAGCTCCTCAATGGGAAGAGATGGAACTCCTAAACAGGAAATCCCAATGCAATCTAGGCTAAGGAGCCAAGAAAGCTGCTTGTCTAAATAGACAACAATTCATAAATCAAATCATGAACAACCTCGATATGTTGCCCTCCTCTTCCTTTTATAATATCAAGAGATTGTAAACCCTAAACCACCTTCAATGGTTTAGCCCCATTCACATGTTTAGCCTCCAAATTGACTGCGCTGTCCTTCTAGGAGATTCATTGTATCTAGACAATGTGGTTGATTTGGTCCTGGTTGACTTGGTCAATAGATTTAGTCTCTTTCACTCTCAAGTGTGTTTTTACAAGTGGCCCAGATTTATCCTTGTTCATATTGGGCATTGATTTATTCTTTTATTAGGAGTTTTATGAACCTCCTTTACATATTTATTCTTTAAACAAGGAAAGAAAAACAAAATGAATATTCCTATTAGCTTAGGACTAGTTAGGAATATTACAGTCCTCCCCTCCAAAATGTTTCTTGTCCTCAAGCAATTCACAACGACTTTGCAGAATCTCCAATGGAATTGTCTCCTCCCAAGAATACGAGTTTTCCTTTGGTGGATGAACCAAATAGATGTCATCATGAAGTAGTGGGAGATGCATGAAAAGAATCATATGTTTTCCATTGGCTTTCTCAAGGTATGAGAGATGGTAAATATTGGGTACTTCAACCCCCATGAGAAACTTCAATCTCCATAGTATCAACCAAACAAAGTGATCCACCCTTGATATCTTAGTGAAATAGTCTCCAATCCCCACCATATGCAATGTGTAGGGGCTCCATGGCTGGAAATGAGAGATAAGAATTCTCAATTCACACTGTCTCTCCCTCCGTTTATGATAAATATGGAGCTGATGATCCTGGGCTGCAGTAATATAGTCCTCATGAAGCCAAAAGAGACTTGGAACTTCATGATTCCATTCATGGATTCTAGTGAGCCTCCTTTCCCAATATTCCATGTATATAGTGAATAGAGGATCTTCACCATATGTGCTCCAAAAGAAACATGGACTAAGTGTCATATGACATATTGGATGGTGAAAATAGTACCTCCCTTGAGACCAGCATTGTCCTTCATCTTGCTACCTCAAAGCATAGTACAATAAGTGGCCATCCCACCACCTTCTTGCTGCAAAAATCTTCTTCAATGCTTGGAAATAGTAGAGGATAATAGGTGCTGGCTGACTATGATTCAAGCAACACATGTCTTGCTACAAATTCTCCCAAGTGAGAGAATTCTTCCAATGACATAAGCCCAACATATGGCTCATTGCATAAGAAAACAAAGGATATGATGTAGCAGCAATACAAGGTGCTATCCTCCTCTTGAAGCATGAATGAATATGGGAAATTTCATTCCCAAAGGACACACTCAACCAATGTGTCATCCCTCCTCTCATGTTCCTAAAAAATATCAAAGCATCATCATCATCATGATATAATTAAGCTCTCTTATGCCACCTCATGAGAAGGCTACATTCTCCCCCAACCCAAGGTACATACATGATTATGATATTTTTTTCTAAATAGAAATACATGTACATACATCATAGGTATAAGAAAATGTATGGACATGGAATTCATAATGGGATGCCCATAATTTCTTCTTGTCAACCAAAGCAACCATGCCTCCTTCTTATGCATCCCTTTCTTGAAATACAAGGCATGAGACAAGAAAACCAAAAACTTTGGGTGGTATCCACACTCACCCAATAGAAACCAGCGTAGGTCATCTCCTGCTTGCTTCAGATCTAGATGTGGTAAGTGGTTTACATACCACTTACTTGCTGTCCTCATCATCCCATCATGGCTTAAGGTGAAATGTATATTTGGTGCTTTAGGGAAGCACCCATCATGCTACAAGACCTCCTTTAGCCCATCAAGGGAGTGACCAAGTTCTAAAATAGTCTTGGCCCAAACCATCCCATCCAAAAGAAAGGGCACCTCATCACCATTTGGCATCCAAATTAGAAAAATGTTGATGGTCCCATGATACCAATGTTCTACCCAAGGGATATAGCACAGTTCTTCCAACTGCTGCTTGAGAATGTCATGTGGAAAGTTGTCCTCCAACAAGGTACTAGATGTGCATGAGTGCTCATCTACTAGGTAGCATTACACAACAATATATATCAGTTGTACATGGTCAAAATAACAAGACAATGTGCCATACATTCCTTCTAAAACATCATGATGAGTATGGAGAGATTCTAGCCTATACTCTCTCAATAATAGCCATAGCAACAAGGACTCATGTTGCCTCCTTGCGTTATCAAAATGCAGATCATGGATAAATATTATAATGATGGACATGTGAGATGCCTCATTAACACAGTAAAAACTAGCTCCCTTATACATCATGGGGATGTTATCTTTCCTCCCAAAGAAATACACATACATGAAATACATCTCAAAGATAAATACATGGGAGCACATGAGACATATCTTCGACAAAGGTAAACACATGGACATAAGATTTGACATATGATGTCCCACTCTCTTATTAACAACCACAAAAACCATGCCTTCTTCTTATGCATCCTATCATTGAGACTGAAGGCATCAGTTAAAGAAATATAAATTTTTGGGTAGTGACAAAACTCACCCAAAAACAACCAGCGCATCCATGCTCCTTGTTGGCCTGTATCATAGATCTGCAAGGGGTTTGAAAACTTCTTGCTCCATACTGCCATCCACTCATCCCAATGTGGGTGATGGAACTCATTCTGCCATTGCTTGGTATCCTCCCAAGGTAGAACACCATGCTCCTACAACCTTTGAAGAACTTTGCACCTCATGAAATGTTGAAGTGCACCTCCAATGGGATCTTTTGATGAGACCTCCTCCTCATGCATGGCCTTCCAAAACCCAAGAGGCCTTGGATATCCTACAAGTAGAAGTATCTCTTTGAGCTATTTCATGCTCATTGAGAGAGTGTCACCTAGAGAGGAGAAAGAGTTTCTCATCCCAAGATGTCTACCCTTTGACATTTCTTCCTCCATGGCTTCCTGAATGAAGCTAGCATCTGAATGTTCCCATGAGGAATGGGTCCTTAAGTCTTCACTGCTACTCTTGGATAGCGCAGTGCAACCCTGCTGCTCTAGATTAGTAGTAAGTGATGATCCTGGGTCATACAATAGCCTATTCCCACAATCTTCTGAAAGGTCTGCTGCAATAATAGGAAGTGGAAATGCAATCATACCTTGTTGGACTTTGGGAACACCTTGCATGGCTGCAAGAATTATTTCTTTCACAATGTTGGCTTCCTCAACTGTAGGTGTTCAAGGCTGCCCCTCCAAGTCTATGATAGTGGTAGTGAAAATCTCCTCAAGAGATAGTGAGGACTTCTCTTCCTCAAATCTCCTGATCACCCTTTTACTACAAGGTCTCTTCTCTTCCCTCATCTGGATGAATTGAGGAAAAGTTAGAGTCTCTTTGAAGGCTCTAGAGTGACACTTGTACTATGTCAAGTACCTACTTAGAATCTCATGTTCTAAGTGCTTTTCTTTCTCTTCACTCCCTCTATGAAAATAGGAAGTGCCTGATCCTTCTTCTTCTTCTTGAAACCTTCTAGAGGTCTCACTGTAGCTTTCTTCTTTCTTCTGTTTAACTTCTTTGGAGAGGCTCTTCTTAGATCTGAAAACTGATGATAGTAATATCATTCTCTCCATAATTCTGAACTCTGCTCCTTCTCTTTAGTCTTCTGGTAGTTGGATCTCATAGGTTGAGCCAGAGATCATGCTCTGATACCACTGTAATATCCCAAAAGGAACTGCTCAGCAAAACAGTCCTGAAAAATGCATTTTTCAGGGATGTGTGCTTTAGCAACCAAGATCACCCCTTGGATTCCTTATATTTGATAATCCAATACCCAATTCAATGAGGATATCAGAAACCAAAGAAACTATGTGGGGCAGGCAGGCTTCCCACACATAGTATGGCTTGATAAATGTCCAATGAGGGACTGCAACAATATATAAACATTGTATTGGAGTAAAATCAGGATAATAACACATGGGATGTGTTAATAAAAGTTTTAATATCATTAATATATGCAGCAGTAAAGAAATTGATCCATCCCTTCAACCAAAGGTGGGGAAAAACAGTGATTTAAGCCCTAAAATGGTCATTTTCAGAAATTTGTGTAAAAACATGGGAAAGTGATAGTTGCATCTATTAGCTTAGGTCATGAGGGACTCCCATACCAAATTTCAGCTTAAAAAATTCATTTTATCTAAGTTAAACAGGTCTCCCTCTCGTGACAGGGCTAAAAAGGCTTAATTCCCATGGCTTGGCTAATGCATAATTTACTGATGCTTAAGCAGCGTGATTTTCTGAAGATATTAGATGAAAATAAGTATGAAAATCATTAAATCAGGCCTATGATATGATTTATGCAATATACCAGAGAAAGACAGAAGTTTTACATGGTTCAAGGCTTCACAATGAGATACTACAATACAAGAAAATGCAGAATGAGATAGACAGCGTAATTTTTAGGAGGCCGAAGCATTATTTAATTATATCTCAGAGCTAGGGCATATATTTAAATAAAAATATAGATATATTACAGATCCATATTCCAAAGAGGCTCTTATTTACACTCCCCTCGGGGATCTCAGCAAAAGATGGATATCAATGAATAGATCTGAGATCTAAGCCACAAATCTGCAGTAATCTTCAAAATTTCTGAAGAATATGATAAAAAAAATATCATATATGAAATGAACATGGATTGGTTGGCCAATCCATGGACCACCACAGTGAAGGGAAGGGTCCCTTTCACCATAGATCTTTCCTCCAAGCTGATACAAAAACACCATTGCAACTCTGCCTGCAAAAAGGACACAGTCTCTTCAAGGAACTAAGCATTTGGTGATGTAAAATACTTTGGCCTGATGCCAGGATCAAAAACTAAAGCTCCAACAACGGATGCACTCTTCCAGGAGGCTAAAAGACACACTCACTGAGAAGAGGCTACATTACAAGCTAGATCTGAACAGATCTAGTATCCCACTTGCTGCAGCTTACAAAACCAAGCAAACCCTCACTAGATCTGCGTTGCAGTTGGAAGTAGAAGCTTGGTCTCCAACCAGATAGTGGACAAGCAATACAAGCTCTCCCAAGAGCTCTTCAATGGGAAGAGATGGAACTCCTAAACAGGAAATACCAGTGCAATCTAGGCTAAGTAGCCAAGAAAGATGTTTGTCTAAACATACAAAAATTTAGAAATCAAATCATGAACAACCTCAATATGCTACCCTCCTCTTCGTTTTATAAGATCAAGAGATTGTAAAACCCTAAACCAGCTTCAATGATTTAGCCCCATTCACATGTGTAGCCTCCAACTTGACTGTGTTGTCCTTCTAGGATATTCATTGTATCTGCACTGCATGGTTGATTTGGTCCTAGTTGACTTGGTCAATAGCTTCAGTCTCTTTCACACTCAAGTGTGTTTTTACAAGTGGCCTAGATTTAGCCTTGTTCACATTGGGCATTGATTTATTCTTTTATTACGAGTTTTATGAACCTCATTTTCATATTTATTATTTAAACAAACAAAGAAAAACAAAATGAATATTCCTATTAGCTTAGGACTAACTGGGAATATTACATGAGACTTTTCTCAACCAATATATGGTTAGGTCAAACGTGGAAGTCCCGTCTCTGGTTGGTTTTTACATTCAGTAATGAAGAGCTCATTCCTCTGGGATTCGTTATGAAAATGTACTAGATTATGTATGGAATTTTATTTTTTTGTATCCATTGTATATATGTTTTTATTATGCTAGTTATAAGCATGTATTTGATCAATGATGATGTTTGGATCTATCTATGTTTTTACCCGTAAATGGATACATAATGTAACTATGGTTATATAGATTGAATTTCAGCTTATGATGTAGGGGAGAAATGCTTCTTATCGATTCTCACATATGTAAGAGCCCCCCATGTTTAAATCTGTTGTTTAAACTTGTAGATGCAATTTTTGTGACATTTTTTTATGAAATGTTCGTAATGGCTAGGAGGGGTTTGGATGATTTTTTGATGATGTGATTGCTTCCATATTGTTGTTTCAATGTTATTTATCATCTCCTACAGTTTCATGAAGTTTTGGGAAGTGACCTGGGCTTTGGGGCTTAAAAGGTGGCACAAATCCTAGAGTTTTAGGCATAAAACTGACTTTTTAGGGCCCTTACTGCTACCTAGCCTCGGCATGCCTGCACATATAGGTTGCTAGCCGCTCCATTTCCCTTAAATGCCCACGAATAAGGCTTTAATTGGTAAAAAATCAGCACCCCTTCAGTGTTTAGGGGTGTGCAAGGTTGGGTTATGTCTTCGAGGTGTTGCTAATGTTATCTAAGGTCTCTTTGTCATGTTTCTATCAGTTCCATTTCCTCAAGGTCATCTAAGAAGTTGAATCTAATACTAGTAGCATCTCATCAAATGTTTACCCTGGTTGGTTAGTTACTTGGGTAGATGCGAGAAGATGGTATTACACTGGGATATTTGGCATAACTCTATATTGAAGGATGTAATGTTGATATGAAATGTAGCATTGGAAGGACTATTCATAGGGCTACAATAGGACCAAAATGAGACCTTGGAGATCCAAAAATTTTGAGCTACAATTGTTTCAAGATCAAGCTCCTAAAAGAAAAAGAAAGGTATGCCTATTTTTTAAAATTGCATAATTTTTTTTTGAAAATTGAGGAAGATGGTCCTGCAAATCGGTAACATTTAGAATTTATTGAGACAAACAATGATGACGATGATGAAGTGGAGTATGATGATGACGATTACGAGACAGAGAGAACTCTGGATGATGAGATAGCAAAAATACTAGCTACTGATAATTTTGATACTAGAAGTGTGAATGACAAGATAACAGAAAGACTAGCTAGTGATTTTCCTCATCTGATTGCAGAACAATCAACAAAACAGAAAAATACATAAGAAGTATTACGTCATCATGTTGGGAGAACAAGGCAGCTAGAGGCTGCTTATGATGCCCATGAGGAAGTTACTAATGAGCTAATAGCTCTCGGGAAGGAGACAGGAGATCTTAGGCATGGATACCGGTCCAGAGCAGTATCTAGAGAATTATGAGGAGGAAATGTGGTGTGAAGGTCTTGACGTCGCTGATAATGAATTAATACAACGTGATCGGGCTACACATAGAAGGTTAACGGCCATTGTTGAATTGTCGGGAGAATCCAGTCGTGAGCTAGACGCTCTGATTCACGGAGCTAAACGATGCAGAATTAAATTAGCATTGCGTACCATAAGCATTTCATAGCACCATATAAATAATAATACTATCACTTCATTGTGCAAAATTTTCCAAATCGATTTTAAATTGGATGAAGAGGCATCTCAAGTTCAGTGCGGCCACCTGTACCATCCCCCTTGCATTTCAAAATGGCTCGGTTCTAACAATACTTGTCCAGCCAGCCGATTCAAAATGTAAGACACAGATCGTTGTCGTAAGAAAACTTTATATATATATATATATATATATATATATATATATATATATTAAGTCATATGCTTAACTATATAAGCATATCAGGATTTTCATTGTATTTATATTATGTCTTAGGTGTGAAATGTTATTTAATAATTTTCATATTTTTCATTTCAAATTATGATCGCAGATTGGGGTAACAATATAATAATCTGGAGCTGTTTCTGACCTCGATGTTTATTTTGGCTGGAAACTTAGCAATTGTTGCAAATCCGAATCGCTACGAAGAACATTATCCAAGATCGGTATCCAAGGTCGGTATCGGCTTTTGTCTGCAATTTACTATCACACTTCTCACTTATATATTTATAGTGATTCCTTCTTGTGTATTTTATAGGTTTGGCTATATAAGTGTGGTCTTCCATAACGCTTTTCTATTCAAGATCACGAATTTCGCAGTTTCTCCATTAAAATTCTCGGCATATTGCATATTAAGTCATATTCTTACGTATATAAGGATATCAGGATTATATTTGTATATATTTGGTTTAATTGTATTTATATTATGTCTTATATGTGAAATGTTATTTAATAATTTTCATATTTTGCATTTCAAATTATGATCACAAATTGGGGTAACAGTATAGTAACAAAATATTGTAATAGTGATTTTTTTTCAATGCGGAAGACATTAAATAAGAAATAGTAAGAAATGAATTTTTTTTATGTTATTTTTTATTGGTTTATAAGTATTGCTATAATCTTTAGTAAATGTAGTTTTTTCCAAGTGTCAACATTATATAGTTGTATAATTTAATTATCAAATATTTAAAATCACTATTATTATATTATATTTTGTTTAATCTAATTTTATTAGAAACATTTGAGGTATTTTTCATTATTTATCCACTAAAAATTAAAATTGTTGGATGATGGTGTTAAGTTATACTATTGTAACTATATTTTCCATTTTGATAGTCACCACGATTTCCATTTTGATAGTCACCATGATAGATCTACTTTTCTAACTATATTTCAAATAGAGGCATTATCGCCACTTGTTCACTAATGAGTGATAATTGGTTATTGTTTTTTATCAATGTGTGATGACAATTTTCTAAATCACAAGAAACAATGAAACTTATAGACATGTAGATTTGCTCATTTTTAGGATATTAATTTGAGATTTTTTGAAGTTTTTTATTTAATTTTTTTTATTTGATTAATATGTATGGGGATGTTTTTTTGGTAATAATTCTCTAAAATATTTTTTTAGTGGGGTTTTGAGCATATTTTTTCTACCAATGCATATGATCTTCTTTCATGTTTTTTATCTCAATTTTTTAATTATGATATTGTAGCTTTAGAATCCATTAAGTATGAATATTTAATTAATGATTTTATGTGAGAAATGTTAATAATACTTGGGAAAAAAGATAATATCACTAAATAGATGGTGTTTGGTAGAGCCCTTATACTACTTGCATAAGAACTTGTGTAGCCTTTATACTACTTGCATGGGCACTTGTGTAGCCCTTATACTAATTACATAATTGTTTGAGAGTTTAGTAAAATATCCAAAAACATCCAATAGTGAGACATTCGGTCATTCTTAGTTCAAACTAGTGGCTCTGATTAATATGATGACGTGAGACTAATTACATCAAGGGAATTTCAAAACGAGAGATCTTGCAGGTTGTCTAACTACCAGCTACCAAACCATCCATCATCAGTTGTCGCTTCTTTATTGACACGTCTTCTTACGATTCGCAAGTCCAATTGATGAAGACGTGTCTAGATTGAACGCAAAGATAGGTGATTTATAGTTTTTAATGCAATATCATATACCAACTCTATATAATATTTTTATTTTATTTAAAATTTAAAAAATAATCTATATTAAACAATAATTATAATTAACATCATTTTAAATATTTTTTTCTATTAATTACGCTTTAAATTTGAAAACAACTCCCCTAATTGCGAGATGTACTATTGTGCACCGTTGATTTTTATTTTAGACGATTGAAATAGTGTCTACCTTTGGATTGAATACTATTATTAATCAGTTACGTAAAAGATGGAAAAAAGAAAACCGTTTTTACAAATAATCTAATCTAATTTTGGCTAGAAACTTCTCAGCAATTATTGCAAATCGAATCGCTATGAAGAAAGTTCTCCAAGATCAGTATCCAAGGTCAGCATCGACTTTTCTATGCAATTTAATATCACATTTTGTCTTCCTTTTGAACACAATTGGTCCAAATACTATCATTATTAAAGGGTTGAACATTATTAAGACGTAGGGTTTCAAATCTTATTACAATATTGTCTTTCACTGAATTATTTTTACAAGTTTCCAGCCACGACTCTAGAGTTTTTTGGGGTAGGCAAGTTATTTTTGTGTATCAATTATTACACTGTCTGCCAATTCTTACATCTGTGGTTTTCAACTCTTACATTTACTGTTACTAGTTGAAAATGTACAATGCATACAAATCTTTGTTTGATTTCATAACAGCCCCTAGTTCTCTATTGTATAGGTGCATCTATTTCTGAGAGGTCTTTTCTAATGGATCTATATTCAGGAGTATGAATACCAAAGGTTCTCCATTAATAATATCTTCTCTTTCTTCTCAGGAATGAGGGTACAAAATTTCTGTCGATGTATGCTAGCATGTTGGTACATAGAGTTTTGTCTTGAAGATTCCAAGAACCCACAACGTTCTAGGCAAATGAAGGAAAAAATGTGAAGAAGACCCCTGTACAAGTCATTTCTCTTAAGTGCTCCCCCTACAAAATGTCATTACCATACACTTCTCTGTTATATATTTATAGCGATTCCTACTTGTATATTTTATAGGCTCGACTATGTAGGTGGTCTCTAACGATGATTTTCTATTTAAGATCACGAATTTCCCAGTTTCTCCGTTAAAATTATCGGCTCCTTTGTTCTATGTCTTCCATGAACAAGGCAATCAATTTTATGTATGGTTTTGTTAGAGTATTTTTTCTTGGGGATTTGGCCACCATGTCTCGTGCACTAGTGTTATTGTAAATTATTGTAAATGTAATACATTCCCCTAAACTATGGTGCAGCTACCATGTCAGATTTATCTCTGATTTAACAAATGAAGCTTGTCAGTATGCCTTGGTGTCTAATATTATTTTCACTTCACCTTATAGAGGGCATTGTATTCAACTATATACATTCAATTTCAGTGAAATAAATTGAAGCTAATGCTGCCCAGTGAACAGGTGGATTTCCTCAGGAAGAGGCTTGATTCTCTGTCAATGGGTATGAACGAGAGAAAATAAGCTGCAACTAAGATACGAAAGGATTATAGATATATCCTTAGTAGTTCTGGAAATTGCAGGTTCTAGAAGAATAGATGCAGCTGCAAGAGTAGAACAAGCATGTAAATTGCATTGTTGATTGTATCATAAATATGGTATTAATTTGCTTACCTATTTAATTTGTAAATTATAGGTTTTCTTTACTAATTTTCCTGGTTGAACAATTTTAGCAGGGGGCATCTCAAGAGAAAAAGCTTTGCTCGAAACGTTGCAAGGCTACCATCCAGAATTTTGTTGATAAATTCCAAGCAGAGACAGAGAAATGCTCTGAAGTGCAAGAGATATTGCATCACGTTTGTGAATAAATGGAAGATCTACAAAAGTCAAGATTCTTTTGGGAAGATCGCGCCCTTCATGCTGATGAGAAGGTGGCAACCTTGCAAGTAATGGTATATTTACTTCGAATTCTTTTACTTAAAATTGTTTATCTGAATATTTGTCTTAATAAGGGTAAATATTCAATGACAGTCTTACAAACTAACTCTTAGCGGTTTTATAAATTATATAGACTCAAATCATCACTTTCAAAATTTTAAAAATTGATCGGCATAGTTTTCTTGAGATTCTTCACCTCCTTTTGCATTTTCTTTACTTTGTCTCCTATAATGACAGAAGTTTGAAATGTTCTAAACATTGATCGACATAGTTTTCTTGAGATTATTCACCTCCTTTTGCATTGTTTTTACTTCGGCTCCTACGATGGAGGCAGTTTGAGATGTTTGAGAAAACTGATGGTAGTAGTGTACCACATCCCCAAAAAACTCAAATGCTTGTAATTATTCTTAACCCTGTAATGTGTTTAAGTTTTGTTTCTACTTTTGTGTAGTTTCGTGAGAGTGCAATCTCCCATTTATGAATATATGTTAATTTAAATATCTTGCGACTAATTAATATATTATTAAGTTCTATACTATATTTTATATAAAGTTTCCATGTGGTGTTATAGTGCATAATCATACATCACTATGAAAGGAAGAGCCTGCGTAGGTTAAAAATAAAAAATAAAAATTCTCCAAACCTCTAATTTCTTTTACATAAAATAATTCATATTTATAAGTTAAATACTCAATTAAATCACATAACATATCACATATTTTTTCCTCTATACTACTCTTTCCTATGTTACTTCTTTACAACGTTTCCTTTGGAACATATGGTGCAAATCCTAGTTTAAAATATTAAAAGATACTTGAATTACTATGTTACTATGTTACAACATTTTTTTAAATTTAAATTGAGTATTTATTATATAATTTGAAATCAATATCAATTCTAAATATGTTATCTTATAAAATAATTTAAAATTTGTATTGTGTTAATTACACTCATAGAATTGGTATATATTGGAATTGGAGTTGGAGAATTTAAATTCTTTATAGTTTTTTTGGATGCTATGTATTTCATATATTCTTGATGTAAGTGACGATAAAATATAAAATAAAGGTTAACACAATGGAACATTTTTGTTAATTCAGTCATAAGTATGCTTACTCCTCACTTAAAATACAACATAATGTGTCCCATTATATAAATATTCAATCACTAGACTTGATGAACATAACAACATGGAAGATACACACTCTAAATCAACTATAACTCAAATACATTGGAAAACAATAACTTCCAGAAAAACACCTCGTAACTCACATAGATCTAGAACATTTTTTAACATAGAAGAAGACAACTCAAGAAACCTATCACATTTACGAACACCCAAGGTGATATTGACCATCAGCAACCCACAAGATCCACACATACCATAATGGGATGACCTGATGAAGAGACTAGGGGGTGACAAGGTCCCTAGGACTACCTAGGATGATGAGTTCTTTCTATGGTGGGAAGAAGAAGTGATCACCACAGAATATTACCCCTATGTAGGAATGGACTTTAAGGGAGATCCAGATATTCCCATACCACCTGGAGCTACATGGGGAGCGATTGGTAAGATCACATTTAAATGATTTTTGATTATTTGATTTTTTGGAGTTTTTATAAAAATATGAAAATAAAAAAAAAATATTTTTGATAGGAAAAAGTACTTAAAAAATTATTTATCATGTGACAGATGTTGGACCAATTGGGCTTGAGGGTCTACAGAGGCATAGGCGTGACAATAGAGTGGCAGAGGATGTCATAAAATACCTTCGGAGAGTCCTCCATGCTATTCATAGAAACTTCGTGGGTTTGACACACCATGTCCCCATGGCTGCAGTAGAAGGCATCCCTAAGGCTATTCAGAGGTGTGTGGTTGGTGTACCATGTGATTGGATGGGACTATTTGGCCATGTGGCTACTACCATAGTATTCTTCTGTGATGCCTATCCAAGGCAGGGCCCACATGCATAGAATTTTAGGATGACTCGATTTTTTTTATGATGGCCATGATCGGGCATAATCAGACATGGTTGAAGAGAAACATATTTTTTTTTTCACCATCATTCGAGAAATTAGGCATAGCCTTGGCCCACTTCATCAAGTAGTCCACTGCTACGATATTGTACTTATGACCCTTTACCGAAGGTGGGTTACAAGTAGTAAAATAAATTCAGCACTTAGTGAATGGACTGACAGTGATAACGGGAAAGAGAGAAGCTGGATGAGATTGCATATTTTGAGTATAAACCTGACAAGGATGACATTTTTTGACCACTGCCACAAAATCTTTGAAAATCGAGGGCCAAAAATATCCTGCACGATTTTTTTTTTAGTTGTATAAAGCCCAGATAAATGACCACTACAGACTCCACTATGGAAATCATTCATCACAAACAAAAATTCTTCAAGAGTTAAGAAATGTATAAGGATAAAACCAACCCCATGAAGATACAAAAAGTCACCAATGATAAGATAAATTTTCACCATGTGACGCAATTTTCTACACTCATCTTTCGAAAAAGCGAGGGGAAACTTTGAAGTTTGGTGATAAAAAATAATATATCCATACCAAGGATCTTGTGAAGAAATGAGGAAAATATGTTCATCAGGGAAAGCCTCCTCATAAATAATCTCTTCTCCACAAGGCAACTTAGAGATCAACACCGAAAATATCAATGATTTCTTAGAGTCGGCAAACATGAATTCTAGATCAAATTCTTGTAGAATTAAAATCCATCTATTTTATTTACCCCCAATCACTCACCTACTAAGAATAAATTGAAACGAATTGAAAGCTGCCAAAACATAAGTTTTTCAAAGGAGAATGTAATGCCTAAGTCGTTGGATGGCATGGATGGTTGCCAAAGATAACCTCTCAATGGGATAATATCGCAGTTCCGACCTACCAAGCCTCATCTTAGATAATAAATAACATGCTGCCAAAGAGCATCATCCTCCTGAACCAAAACCATATCTATATTAAATTATGTCGTGGTGAGATACAAAAGCAAGTCTCTACTATAATGATGTGGTATCAATAAAGGAGCAGAGGTTAATTCCTTTTTCAAACCATCAAATGAGCGTTGAGAAAATTCATCCCATAGAAATGGAATTCCCTTCTTCAAAAATCTTATAAACCCTTTCATAACCTCATCATAGTTAATGA
This sequence comes from Pinus albicaulis, assembly GCA_034641835.2. Taxonomy (NCBI): domain Eukaryota; kingdom Viridiplantae; phylum Streptophyta; class Pinopsida; order Pinales; family Pinaceae; genus Pinus; species Pinus albicaulis. The sequence continues at coordinate 830,683,967 of CM076576.1, forward strand.
TGAATCTCCTCAAGAAATTGGATTTTCCTTTAATACTTTGAAGCTGAAAAATAGAAGACGGGGAAGGAAACTGAACTGTTTCCTCAACCTTGAAGGGATCTATCGAATCCCTTTTGTAGACACTATGAATCCCAACAATCATCTGAATGTGACAGTGAAAACACACTTATTCAGATTAAACAGGATTTTTTAATGCCGGCATTTTTCGAAAATATGACGAAGATGAGAAGGATGATCATTTCTCTTTCGAGAATGAGAAGCTAAATCATCCAAATAAGCTTTGATGTGGAAAGCACAAGACATGGACCGTTTAAAAGTAGATGCAATATTTTTAAGACCAAAAGGCATCTTATTGTATGAAAACGTACCCCAGAGGAAAATAAAATTAGTTTTGTTCTGATCTTTAGGGCAGATGGTAATCTGATTATATCCCGAGAAATCGTCTATGAAGGAGAAAATCTCATTCCCCACACACTCATCAATAATCTGATCAATAAATGGTGTAAGTTAATTATCTTTCGGACATGCCCTATTTAGATCTCTGAAGTCAACGCAGACACAGATCATTCGTTGTTTCATTTCCATGGGCACTGGATTCGAAACCTACTCAGTCAAAGGAGCAGCGTATATGAAGCCTTCCTTATGCAGCTTCTCAACCTTGGCCTTGATAGTTGCAGCTTTCCTATGATTGATCGGACAAATATTTTGTCGTATAGGCTTGGCATTCTCGTAATTCTTGATCTCATGCTGGACAATAGATGGATCAACTCTGGGAATTTCCTCATAATACGAAGTGAACACATCATGAAAATGTTTAAAGATATTAGTATAAATATGAAAATCTTCATGGGAAACATTCATATCTAATGAGAACATTCTTTATAACATTGGGATTCCTGGAAATGTTCACTGAAATCATCTCTGAAATGACAGGCATGTTCCATTCAGAAAAAATTTGTGCTTGAGCCAAAGGGTTCAAGATCGAGTGAATATGACTAGTAGACATAGGGCAAGACAATATTGACTCAATCTCTCGCAAATCAGGTTAAAAATATGACCGATGATGCAAATCATCCAATGGTATTTCCACACCTGTAATTTCCTCAAGGATTTCCTCCTGAGATGGTAGTACAATATCAAGGCAATCTTGAGGAGAAGATAAGTTAAGTGTCCAATCTGCAGCCACATCTCCATCCAAATGATCCGATGAAGGAAAAACTGCATCAGAATCTATAGATTCAACAATAAACTATTAAGCAATCTATGTTGCAGATATAAGGAATGTGATTCCACCCACCTGGCCTTCTTCTAATATGTTGATAGGTGAATTTAAGGTCCAAGTGTTCGAAAAATAATGAGTTTGGAAGAACTATCTTCGATTAAAACTCCTCGAGGATGAAATAGTATTGACATGAATAGAAGAAGGTGGAAGATCAAATGTATCCATCAATGAGGTATACATTCTCACCCCTAGATTCTCCACAGGTTTCTTGGCATCATTCACCAAGGGAGTAATAGAGTCATAAGATGCATTAGGATCTATCGGAGATTAGTCCATCTGACCAACAGTGACAATCCTTCCTACATGGGGAAACATGGAATACGAAATAACAATGATGCAATGGCATCCATCTCATAAATCCAATTCTGCCCCAATAGAATATTCTAGTCCAAATTGGCATCAACTATCTCTACTTCGATATTGAAAAATTTACCCGCAGCACGGATGGGAAAACTTAGAATAATGCCATTTCACCTATGAGAATTACCATCAAATGAAGTGAGGAGAGTAGGTGAAGGAATGGCTTGAGAAGATCCAATGGATTTCTAACATGAGATAGACATGACACATGTGGAAGTGCCCTCACCAACTACCGTTCGAAAAATATTGATTTTATGATACGTATATTTCATATGAAAATCCATGTTATGAGGAAGTCCCTTCTTAGGATTGGACATATCGAATGTGATCATAAGAGAGTTCTATGGATCAATCACCCAGATTGCAGTGAACGTGACACTCCTTTGTGTTGGGAACGACTAGAGTGCCTCCAACGCAGACATAGCTCAGGGACTCTGAGACAGATCTCCTACAATAGAGTATTTATGGGCTTCCTTGGCATTAGGGTTGATTGTGAAATGTTTATCAGAGCCTTTCAGCATGCAAGGTATAGGCTCAACTGCAGGCCTCTTAAAATGAAGCAACTTAGAAGTATCAGGAGAGGTCTTAGCCTTCGAAGATTGGGATTCATTATAATCACATGATCTCATGGTGAAATGAATGTGAGCACTCACCATATATACATTTTAATAATTTTCCCCTTCCTGGTTGCCCCCTATGGGAGCTCAAGCATTTTCATTCGCGCCAGCAAGAATTTTTTGCCCTTAGGGAAAAGGGTTAGTTAGGATAGCCTATGAACTAGAGGAACCCTACTGAGGTAACAAGCATTGAGCATCCTGAATCACAGGGGAAATATGAGTAATATGGCCTCCAGTGCATAAATTGCAAGGAAACTTAACTTTCTTCCTTGGCTCTCTCTTACCCTCTCTAAAATTATCATTGGAATTGTTCACATTACCCTTCTCATCCTTTGCTTTCTTCTCGTTATTCTATACCTTCTTCTTCCCTTCAGATTGTTTATTTCCTTTGGAGTTAGAAGATTGAACAAAATTAATCGTTAACGGTTGGGAAGGAGTAGAAACTGATGGTGTAGCCTCAATAGAAGGATAATATTGTAGAGACAACTGTTTCAATTGATTCAAAAGGTTGTCCATGTTGTTATCGATTGAACCGAAAATCCCATCAGTATCAGGACATAGATTTGGTTTGGCTAAATATATTTTGGAATGAGGAACATTAGGAAATATCTTATTAAGGATCCGAGACTGAGAATAAATAATTTCCAACTACTCGACTGTAAAGATAACTTGCTCCTCAGTGAATACCCCAGAAAGAGAAATAACCTTTGAGATTTTTGGATGTAAGTATTTGAGGAGCAATTAGAGAAGGAATTCATTGGGAATATGAGATTTAATGAACCTCTTCTTCTGCTCCATTCCTGAATATGATCAGAAATTTGTATTGCCTTATCCTGTTGGAAATTAACTAGAAGGTAAGTCCCAGCATCATAACAAATGGGAAAGTGAATATGGTTCTAAAACATAGGAGCCCACTCCCCAAATGAAGAAAAACTACCTCGAAATTTCACCACTTTAAAGGGTGTATGAAATCACACCACTTTAAGTGGTGTGGTATACCCCTATAAACTAGTGGTAACAGGTAGAAAGTGGTGGATCTCAAAAGAATCCAATCTAGAGGAAAAAGTATGCAAATGTATACTCAAATTAAACTAAAAACTAAAACACAAATATACAGAAGCTATTGAAGGGATTTGAAATGATAATAGTGAAAATGATGGCTCTAGGCCTCTTCTTATTAAATGTTTGATATAGACAAGAAATTTTGCCCACTTGTGAAAGGGCCCCTAGACAATGGTTCTAGGTCCCGATGCAAGGATGTTATTTTTCCAAGCTCTGCCTCTGATGTAGTATCCCTCTCTCTCCACTGTGATATAATAGGATTTTTGTGTGGCCAACAACCCAGTCCCCTCTATCTCCAGCTATGGGTCACACATTGCTGGTATTTCTTGGGAAATTATGGCCTGCATAACAATGTGATCACCCATTCTTCATCTCTTGGTAGCTTTATATAGGGGATTTAAAATCCTCCTTCCCTCGGTACATGGTTGATGGCGACCCAAGGGAGAGGTATGATTCCATTGTGTGCTCCAAATATTCCTTTGTGTGCTCACATTGTGTCTAAGGAGGCACTAGTGGCTGTCCTTAGGTGGCTTCATGTAAGGAGTAACTGTTCTTTACTTTTTGTGGTCCTGAAAAGCGACATTTTGCCACTTTCAGGAATGTGTGCTTATCAGGAAAAAAGGCAAGTAGAAGTTTCTCTTCTTGAAAGATAAAGCACACAGTTAGCATTTTAAGAGTAGTTCAAATTTGATTTTCTCAAAACCTTAGAGATTTTAAAAACTTTCTTCATTCCATAATATCTTCCTGCCCTGTAAATCCTTTGGCTTGACATTAATTAATGTCATCTTCTGATATATGATTTTCCAGTGTTAACAATTTCCCATTAATGTGTGAGGTCTAGGAAGGACTGTTAGATGAAATACATTATAGTTTCTTTTATGTATCATGCACAGAGAGAGAGAGAGAGAGAGAGAGAGACCTGCGTGAATCTTGGAACCGACAACACCCTACACCATTTCCAAGGTGACCATGGCCTGAGGGACCCTTGCAAGCAAAAAAAATATACAAGATATATACAAAATTTCAACGAGGCAGCATGTCCCATGCTCGTGATGCTATGGATATTTAAACAAAATTGACAGATACATGTGCTGTCTGTGTCACTACTGTTGTAGCGATGTTGGAAGTTCTTGACGACGACTGTTAATGTCCTCAAGGGCATTTTTTCTTTGACGATAGGTGGAATGTGGTACCCATATATGTAGATTTGGTATGGCATGTAACTATGCAATGTACACATATGTATTGGTTGGGACCTTCCCGTGTAAGAATTTTGTAAGAGAGATGCTTATGGAGGCATGGGTCTTCGATGGATATGATCAAAGTGCAATGGTTGTAAGTTATGATACCATCTTGACATGAAAGCTTTTTTCGTAGTCGAATTTGGCAGGATCGATGACATCTGTGGACAATTATGTCTCCCACAGTGCTACCCAAGGATACCCATTTGCATGGGGAGAGGTGATCCAAGGTACCGCTTCCTTTTTGGAAAAGAGGTGTTGAGGTCAACAAAAAGGAAGCCTTAACTGAACCATGGGTCACCGATATGAGGGGTCGAGGACCTAGATGTGATGGTTTAACATAGGCATTATGGGGAGAGGCGACTGAAAATTGATGATGTGGATTTAGTGGCTTGAGGTCCGAGTATACTTTAGCAGCTTGGCGGCAGTCATAGTTATTTCTGAAGGGAAAATCCTTAGAGTCGGTAGGACGTCTAGGGCAGGTGTAAACCTGGCTATGAGTGTCACAATGGTGCATGCATGTTGGTGAAATACTCCGATCAAGGGAATGGGGGATTGATGCCATGGGAGAAAAGATGAAATATGAGGGTGAAGGGGCAAAGTGCACCATTTGTGGTATTTGTACACTTGCCAAAAGAATAAAATAATGAAGTTTGGTTTGTACAAAACATAGAGATGGGTACCCCAAAACATGAAAGTGTTCGCTCACTGGAGGCATGAGCATGGTGTTTTGCTAGGGGTCGTGATCCCATTGGTTGGTCTCATGTGTGGGTTGATAAAGTGGATGAAAAAATGCCATAGATGGGATTATGCTGGTGGAGGTATGGTGGGCCAAATGCGATGTGCGGAGGCGCACTTTAGATATTCTTTTACAACGTGATCATTTGGGAACGGGATTTTAGTTTGAATGGTAAAATTGACTTTATGCATGATGAATGGATGCGCACGAGGTGCTTCCCGGACTGAAGAGGTATGGCCATGGTGTCACTTTCGCTATGATATATGGTCTACTTTGGGTGACGAGCGCCATGGAGGGGAGGCTCTACCAACCAACATGGATGTTTATCATGTGCAGGGTGAGGTGATGATAAACACAGTTGGATATGAATACCCTATGGTTTATTTATGATGGAGAAATGATGTCAGGATATGGAAAGTTTTCCGGGACTCTATCATGTTGGGGGTAGAATGACACTTGCTCCAGAACCTTCAGTAGATGGTGTTGTGAATGGTTTGTGGGTTCTTTTTGCAAAAGAAACTACCTCAAGTGAAAGCATCTTCTTTTCATCAAATATCATTCAAAGGCATGAGCTTTAAAAAAGAAGATGAGAGAGGGCATACTTGTAGGCGCTGAAAATTTATTTTTCCTAGAAAGCGAATGTGTGGCATTGCTTTAGTTTTTCATGGCATACTAATGATTGTGAAACTTACGGTTTGCAGGATGGAACTTCTGATATCCTGTTATGGACCTCCAAATTTTTTGAAAAGGGCGATATATAGGGATGATGGCCCTAATCCTATTCATTTGTACATGTTGAGTTTTGGGAATTCAGAGGTGCTTGCAGAGCCTTTCTTGCCATTGCAGTTAGCCCATGTACCAGGGACTAGTGATATTATGCTGATGTAACTTTCATGACATCCTGCATTTTAATTTTTTCAGTTTGATGGTGTCGAGGGTCGTACAAATTGGGTTTGTATGACCTAAGAGTAACTTTTTCCCTAGATTGTGTGAGCGATCTAGGAAAAAGAATGCCTTATTTGCACACAATTCTGAGGGACAAGCGCACGAGGGAACGTTATTCCCTTCTTTCTGTGCGGAAAGGCGTGCCTGTGAATAATATAGGCGTGCGAGGGCGCACCTGTCTGAGGGACAGGCGCGGAAAGGTGAGGGTGACAGATTTTTTTTTTTTTTTTGTCCATTTTTTATGTCTTCATTTGTACTAATGGGTGGCTGTATTGATGATAGGTTGATGTGGAGAAAGTGGGACTAGCCCAAGATCCAAACCGATCTAGATCCTGATGTTGGGGCATGACGCCAGTTGGCCACATGGGGCCTTCTAAAATTTGTTGAAAATGAGTTTCCACAGTTGCAGGACCGTTTATTATGGTACATTATACAACACTGGCGTAGGAGGCACAACATGTTTGTGTTGCAGGGGAAAAACATGGTGATACGTCCCGAGATGGATATTTACTTCATGACCAGGTTAATGCCTCAGAGGGAGGCTTTGAGATAACCACTCTCCTTTGGGAGAGTGAACCTGGATAGATTCCGGAGGCGCCATTGCAGGGGGGTGCCTCTCACCGAGTGATGAATTAGCATTACATCAGTGACAGATGTGGCACAACACTGTGCTCTAGCAATGATAGTATGGCTGGCAAGGTCGTTTACTCTACATCGAGCGTCTGGCCCATAGGTTGGAATTTTGCACCGGTTGAGGTCAGGCATTTCTTTGACTTCGCCCAATTCTGTTTTGATGGTATGGTTTCATAATTGAACAGAGTTCAACGTGGATTGAATTATTTTGCGTACGCTGGTATCTTATGCAGCATCATGTACGAGCAGGTGGTGTTGCTGAGGCCAATGGTGGCAGTGCCCATTAGGGGGCCACGAATGAGGAGGTGGGCTCCGGTGATTCCACGAGGTGGTGGTGGCATGGTGGAGCGTTGTTGGAATGCCAATATAGAGGCCTGGTTTGAGGCCAACCCACAGATGTTCTTGCCATACCCATATGCAGGGATGGACTTCCAGGGTGACCCAGACATGGGTCTCCCTTTTGGTTATATTTTGGGACCTACAGGTATGTGTTATATTTTTTCTGCATTTTCTTGAGTATTTATGTACTTATGTGTTTTTCTATCGACACTGACATTATTTTGGTTACTCGTGCAGATGTTGGCGAGGTAGGTTGCCCCGTGGCCCGACTGGTGGGTCACGATCCTCTGTTACGACCTCGAGGTGGTCAGGGAGGAGGTGATGTAGGTGGACTAGGAGGTGGTACCATTGGACCTGGTGGAGGTGGTGTTGGCCCCTCTTGCGAGGGTAGAATCTCGGCTACTGCAGAGGTTGCACCCGAGCGAGCTCTTGCTGATGTGATAGAGGTGCGCATTGAAATGCTGACAGCTCAAGTGACTCCTCTTGAGCACTTCCGAGGTGAGTGGATTGCTTGACCTAGGGTATGCCTGCTTGAGGTTGCATGGACAAATTCAAGGAGGTTTGGTTAGAGGCAGTGATGGCCCACAAGAGGGATTATCGCCCACTCTACGTTAGGTGGTGATCGCGGTGGCGACAACACCTCCGGTGGTTGTACCGGGAATAGTGGTCGGTCCAGGTGCCTCGCTTGAGGGGGCACCCACCTAGAGAAATTTTGTACACTGGGAAAGCACCTGTTATGAGGATGTTTCCCTTATTTTTTATGACTTTTGTATCTTTGGGCTAGCTAGTGGGCCAGCGACACTATTTTTGTGCTCAGATACACATATTTTTTGATATATATATGAGAGATGTTTTTTGCGGCTCTACATGATGTATCACCTGTTTCGATTTATGTTTTGTGTTATGCTAATGGATGCCTATATTTTTTGTTTTATGTATGATGGTTTATTCGAGATTCATTCCACTTTAAGATATTGTTAGCTATGCGATTAGCTATTTGGTTTTGACTCCTTGGTACATGTGAAAATGTAACGTAATCAAATTTTCTTCTTAATATTTTGGCACGCAAATATTTTCTAAAGAGATGTGTATCTCTTGTCTAAAATGTTTGGTTTAGCTATGATACTACTAACTAGGAATCGAGGTGGATATGCATATGCTGAACGCCCCGATGGAGGGCGTGGCACATAAGTCTGATAACAACATCATATTCTGCCTAATTGTTTCTTGTTGAGTTGATACACACACCATTTGCACATAGTGGTGATCAGTCATGGTGGTAAATGACCCAAGCAACTGAAGCTAAATTTTGAGACCATCTTGATGCTCCATTGGAAAATCTGAAATGGGGTTTGTTTTGGTGATCCATGGTGATACATTAAGCGCTTTTAACTAAGTATTTGGGTCAAAAATTTTGAGTGAGTGGGTTTTTTGTGTACTCTAACTCTAGGGGAAGGGCTACTGGGGCCCTTATGGGTAGAACTTCTTGAGGTAAATGTTGTTGACGGGGTTAGTGAGACAAGTCCCATCTGGTTCCATCAAGATGTATGCCCCCTGTCGAAGGTAGTGTTTGATGATATAGGGTCCTTTCCATGAGGTTTTGAACTTTCCTGGCCCTAAGGCCTCTTTTGCAACATCATAGAGGAGGACTAATTCTCCCTTGGTGAATGAGCAAGGGGTGATGTGGAGGTCGAATGACACTTTAAACATTTTCTTGTGGGCCTCGTTATGATGCAGCGATTGTCATTGATTTTCATCGACAAGATCTAGTTCTACTAAGCGCTTCTCTAGAGGCTAGGTGTCATTGACGAGTTCGATGGGAGTATGTAAATTGGGGGGCTTTCGGAAATCAATGCAAAAGAACAAGGGACCTTGGTTTTTTGTGACAGGAATATGGTGGAAATTCTAGGACGTGGGTGAGGCAGTAATCCTATCACCAATATGAGATTATACAAATTGTATATGGTGGTTTGTATCATTTCCATTTGGCGGGGGAAGAATCTTCGTAATGGGATTCTGTATGCGCACAAGGTTGGGTTCCCCGCTAGGATGGTCGATTTCCAGTAGGTGGAAATTGTGCCTTCCACATAGGTGCATGAATGTTTCCATTAGCAAGCATGACTCTAGTACGTGATTTGGGCCAGTGCAGATGGTGCACGGTGTCACTGAGCCAACAGAGTAGATGGTGTGGGATTCCATGCTACTCGTTGTTCCTAATGTGGATGCTTGGAAAGGGTCAGTTGTAGAAGAGGTTGTCTTTTGTTTCCATTTCCGTATCGTTGGCTTAGATGTGTCTTCCTAAATGGTGGAGTGTATACTTAACGCATCACGTGATGCTCTCAGCTTGGGGAGATTTACACACTTGAACGTATGATGAAAGTGTGAGAAAATCCGAAAATAACTGCGCATGATCTTCTCTTGATTAGAGAGAATTTTTTGAGGGAGAGAAGAGACTATGCAGAGATTTTTTGCAAGGGGCTTGAGTTCTCTACATTGGTTGTCTCAGTGATCGTTCAGATCACATAGGATGCATTTTATCCTAGGCTTGGCTGAGGTTATGATTTTCGTGGTGTGTTGTCTTATCAGGCTTGATACACCATTGCGGGGGTGGGGACATTGATCCGATGATGTACCTTTTATGCCATTCTTGGAGGTTGTCTTGTCTCTTCTCTATGGCATTAATCATGTTGATAGTGAGACGAATTTGTGAGGCATAAGTAAAATTTCGCTCAAAATGATTACCTTGAAATATTAGGAAAAATATATTTGATATGAAGGTTCCGACGAGTTCAGTTTGACGTCTAATGGGGAACCAGTGCCGACAGGTTGCTAAATCAAGGCAATGGGTGACTGCATGGTCTATCTTTTTTCATAATGTACATGTTGGTCATGGCTATGAAGTACGGATGGGGGTAATTAGTGGTTTCCTAGCGGGATATTATTCGGCTATCAAGAACATGATGGACGTGCTCATCTCATCTGCTTGGGTCATGGAGCTGCCTGTGGACTCGGCATCCATGTCATATTCTTGGGAAAGGAAAACTATGGCTGAGTAGAGGCTAGCAAAGGCTAGCCAGAAGTGAGGTATATAGGGACAATCCTCCAAAATGTGATTTTTGACGCATAATGGGCACGTGAATTGTGTTTCCCATAGTCCCACGTAGTAAACCCTTTCAATTGGGCACCATCTGTGAATGAGCTCCAGGGAAGCGCACTATTCGAGGTAGTGGTCACGTTCATCGCATAGTGTACAAAGTATAATGGGCATTACAGGGGGTCTTTCTACAACCTTATGTTCCTATTTTAAGTATAGCATGGTACGAGGCTCATTTCCGACAGACCGGATGGAGGGATCCTCTTGATAGGATCACTCGATCGCATGTAAGGCATCCCTATATCATGGTCTCTCTAGACAATGGTGCATATAGTGATGATATTTTCCACAGAGATTGCATGTATGATTGGTACGCAGTGCTTTACCTTTACTTTTGGTGGTAGTTTCCTTTTTACGGGAACGAGACATTGAGATATCTGCTTCAGAGCCAAGGAGTGGTTTTAATTCATCCAACTCGGGACATATATGGGTAGGATGGCCTATAACATCGCATATGATGTAGACTGGTGATTCCATTTGAATGTCAGGGGCCACCATCTTCTTTACTCTATTTGTAGTTTTCTTGGCTGTGATCGCTAGTTTCGCAATGGGAACTTCCTTTGCGGGGGTGGTCTCGACCATTTCTTGGGTAGGTGGGGGCTCCTCAAGACTGAGGGACTTTAACCCTGTGGTAGTAACATTGGTGGCTCTTTTTCTAGGAGGAATGAGGTACCAAACTGGGAACGCAAACAATATTTGTGTAATACCAGTGTTGCCGAAACCTGCTGGGAGTCTAAGCCAACTGGGGGGTAGAGGAAAGGGGTTTGGGAGGCGACGTAGGCTAGAAAGGTTATTGTGGCCGATGCCTCGGTGTCGTTACTACTTGAGTCCATGTCCTGACTAACCTCAGTGCTTGATGTGGACATCATGCATACCGGGGTCCTTATGGCATTGAGAAATGCCTCAGGGATAATGGGACGATCTCCTAGGAGTGACCCTAGGACAGATGACAGTCTGAATTATCCAGGGCCATATTCTTTGTACCGTGAAATACCATCCAAGGCTGTATCTACATAGGGTAAAATTACATCTGTTTTGGCTAGAGGGCACTTCTCACAGTGTGTCAACTGGTCTATAGGAATGATGTGATCCTTGTGGGGGAACATCATAATATCAAAGACAGAGGAGGCTATGGCAGACATGGAATACATATAACTCTGCTCGAGGAGTATATTGTAGTCCAAGTGAGCGTCCAAGACTTCGATGTCTATGTGGACCGTCTCTCCAGCTAAGAAGACCATGACATTTTGGTAGAGGCCGACAAGGGTCAAGGGATGACCGTCGTATGCTCGAAGCGTTATGTCTGAGGGTTTCAGTTCGAGAGAACCCAACTTCTACCAAATTTTTTTTTCCATGATGCATACTGATGCCCTCGTCTATGACACATTAGTGAATAGTGATATTATGTACCGATACTCGTATCTGGAAGGTGACCATGGAAGGAAGCCATGGGGTAGCTATTTCTAAGTCGAAAGCCATTAGGCACATATCGACAGGGTAGATAGCGCCTAACACAGAAAGTAGGGCTTTTCGTTGCTTTGGGCACAACTGTAGTACTTCCAGAGCTGACATAGCATCGAGTGACTAATCCAAATCTTCCACGATGCTATAATTATGGGCCTCTTTGGAGTAGTTACCTGCCTGTCTATTAGGTCCCTTTACCATATTTGGAAATGGTTCTATAGGCATCTTTGAAATGGTCAAAGGTGCAGTCGATGCACTAGTACTAGCCCCTGATGAATTGTTGTCTAGTGGGGTGTCGTAGCTACGATTCCGTGTTTGGAAAAACATCTCTTTCCTCAGTCATGTAGATTTCATGGCTGCTTTTCCTGAAATTGTCTAGGTTTTGCTAGTGAGTGCTTATTGTCCCTTGTTTTGGGAATGGTTCTTGGGTTACAGCGGGTTGCTGGGAATATCCTCCTTGTCCTCGGTTACTCTGAAGCCTTTTTAGCTCAAGGAGATCGGGACAGTGATGAGTATAGTGCCCATACTCACCACATATCGAACAAGAATGGTTTGTTCACAGAGGTGGCCTTTCGCCTTTCCATTGGGAATTACTAGGCTCCTGGTTCTAATTCCTATTGGAGTTACCTCTAGCCTGGGATCGCAATGGGAAATTTTGGTTGCAGGCCCCCTATCCAGGGTTCCCTTTTGGATTTTTTTTTGACTTTTTCTTAACCACGTTAGGACAGTAGTTCTCCTCGTTATACTGGTGTGGTTGGTTTTGGGACAGCTACACAAATTTCACCTGTGCGTTGGTTTGTGTAGGTGGGTCATGTGCTGGGGACTGAGCATAACATTGTATCTTATTTGCACCTGGTCGTTGGAGCAGATCTCTTTCATTAGTGTTTATTTCTGCATACTGGGTCCCCTTAGCTAGAGGATAGGGTCCTCCTTGGTGGTACGCTTGCGCCCTATTAGTCAAATTTTGCTAAGGCATATGATGACTTTGAAATATGGGTTGAGGCATGTTCTAGGTAGAACTATATGCGTAACTGGGATTTTGACTACTTCTGCCTAGGTAACCTTGGGACACTGACCCTATTAATTCGTCTGCAGAGTTCGACGTGCCTGGAAATTCTTGATAAGTTTGCAGACGTGGGGCGTTAGGCAGGATGTTGTAAATGTACCCTAACCGCGTATAAATGAGTTCAAGCTTCTAGGCTTTATTGATTCCATCCTCTTTGGATGTGGGGTATTGTTGTGCCAGATCCTTTGAAATCTCCGCCATCAATGTTTTCAAGAATACATGTAAGAGGACCCGATTGCCGATTTTAGCTTTACAGAAACGGCAACACCACTTCCATTCATGAATATGGTCAGAGATATGGATCTCGGGGGTTTGTTTAAAATGAGTCAGTAATTACATTCCCAAATCATGGTGAATTGGTAACTAAAAATATGTGTGGAACATGGTAGCGAGGGCACTAAAGGTTCCATGTGAAGCAGGAAGTTGCTCCATGTACCACTTCACAGCTACTCCCATACGATTGCATTTAAATAGCCTCAATCAAATAGTGTTTTCAATTATACTATTCGATGAGCACCACAAGTGATAGGTCATTACATGATTACTTGGGTCTTCCACTTGCTTGCTTTCAAATTTTGGTATATTTGAAGGGAGATTCATGGGAATGGGAGGCCATGACAAACTGTGTGCGATGTGGTCATTCGTTAGCTTGGTTAAATCGAGTAGATTCAACGAAACTAAGAAAGGTGACTAGGAGGTTGACGCCATTGCAACGTGTGAAGACACGAAGTTTTGGTTAGAACGAGGGTTAGTCTGTGACGTACCCTGATGTGTGTTTAGTTGGCTTCTTGATCGGATGCACTCCTCTGCCCCCTAGGGGTTGAGGGAGGAGTGGTGTGTGGTGTGGCATTGGGAGACTGACTAGGGTTCCCAACTATGGTCACTCCAATAAAGGATGAACCAATGATTGTGGCAGTGTTCCGTATTTGATGCCTGAATGGCGAAAGAACTAGAACCCCTCCCTGTAATGGGGGGAGGTCCAAAATATTCCTAGATCGATGAGGTTTTGTTGGGATCGTTCGAGTGTCAACCAAGTTGGGTTTTGGAAAAATTTGGGAGGATAGAGTCTACTATCAAAGCAAAATTATGGCCACATACATAAAATAAAGGGAAAATAAAATAAATTTTCCCTTTAAATTAATCTATGTGATCACTCAAGAAAAAAAATGGTTTTTGTTTGTTTTCGCATGATACCCAAAATCATAGAAGACTTATGAATCCTTAGACACTCAAAAGTATCTGGAACTTGAGAATATTTCTTGCGAGTGTTGGCACAATGTCCCGTAAGAGCTGGAAACACCCCTAGTCAACCAAAGAGAATCCACCAAGGTAAGAGTAGAGGGTCTGGGGCTTGCCTCCACCGTCACCTATAGGGTAAAGGATGCCCTAGGTTTTGGCCACTAAGAACCACTGTCCCATGTAAGCGTTCAAGTCTTCAGCTTCTTGGTACTTAGCTAACAATACGAAGTATCAGCCGGGTCAGGTATCCCCAACTGAAACTGTACGCACTAAGCCTAAGTCTATCTTCCTCTTAATCAGGTATTTTCCATGCTCGAGCTATCTTTTTCATGGGCTAAGAGGTGGATTTGAAGCTCCCTAAATACACAACTTCTATGTTTCAATATGAAGTATGATCAGGCAGCTTATTGGATGCCTACCACCTTGATCTTGACTTGAACTATAAATTCTTTTGTGGCCCCTGTGGGGAGAAATTAGTGAGTTTGGTTAAGTTAGTTTTAGGTGTCTTCCTTTTCTTAGTGGGTGAGTGTGTGTGAGTGTAAGGTGAAAAAGCTCACATTTTGAACATATGGATATCAGTGATCCTTTCCAAAATTCCCCTAGCTAAACTATGTTATATTGTTCCTGGCTCAAATGGAAAACATGTGCAGATAATGGGTCGCTTTCAAATTTCCTAGTTAATATATGTGACTAACTAAAGGGAGATGGCGAATTGTAAGTCTAGAGCGTTCATATGTTTACCTAGGATCACCATAGGGTGCAAAGGTAGCAGAGATTACTTGCTCTAATCGACAATTCTATCCTAGTCTCGCAATTCCTAATGCAAAAAATTGAACGTCTAAACTAAACAATTTCTACACTAGAAAGAATAAAAATAGCTATGCATGCATGGTCTTGGGAACTTACGTGGACTATTTTATCTAAGTGTGAATACCAGAATTTGCAAGACATAATTTTTTTGGAAAGCAAAGGTTAATTTGCCCCCCACTTAAACTATGTGAAGATTTTTGCAAAAACCAACTTGAGGCAAAAGTAACTCTAAGCCTACAGAAGGTAGCTAAAAGTAATTTCTCACAAGTTTTGGGCTATCAACACAAGTGTTGGAATATACATTAGGGGCTACCTAGCACACTACAAGTAGAAAAATGCAGAATATAGGGAGAAAAATCTCATTCTGTAAATTACGTGCAAAATACCCTGACAGATGCACTTTCCTGCACGCAGGTCAACCCTAAATGAGTGCACTGTGTGTCTGTGAGAAAAAATTGCACATAAATTCCTACAAACAAAAATATTAGGAGTTTCCCTTCTTCAATTTTTCCCTCAAAGTGAATCTAGGGACTGCAAGATGGATCAGAGGACTATCAACTGCACTCTCCAGCATAGACAAAGGTCTCATGCAAGAGATGGCACAACCACATAAAATTTTAAAACGTTAGTGGAGTCGTCAATCTTGTTGTGGTGGATTTGACGCACGAGTGTAAAAAATAGCACCAGTTTAAGGGGTGTGGTCTACCCCTATAAACTATTGGTAATAGGAAGAAAGTGGTTGAGCTCAAAATCATACAATCTAGAGGAAAAATTATGCAAATGTATGCTCAAATTAAACTAAAAACTAAAACACAAATATACAGAAGCTATTGAAGAGAGTGAAAATGATAATAATGAAAATGATGGCTCTAGGCCTCTTCTTATTAAATGTTTGATATGGAGAAGAAAGTTTACCCACTTGCTAAAGGGCCCCTAGACAATGGTTCTAGGTCCCGATGTAAGGATGTTGTTTTTCCAAGATCTGCCTCTGATGCAGTCTACCTCTCTCTCCATTCTGATGGACTAGGATTGTTGGGTGGCCAACAATCTAGTCTCCTCTATCTCTAGCTCTGGGTCACACACTGCTACTATTTCTTGGGAAATTCTAGCTAGCATAACAATGTGATCACTCATTCTTCATCTCTTGTTGGATTTTTATAGGGGATTTCAAATCCTCCTTCCCTCCCTTGGTACATGGTGGATGGTGACCCAAGGGAGAGGTATGATTCCATTGTGTGCTCCAAATATTCCTTTCCGTGCTCACATAGTGTCTAAGGAGGCACTGGTGGCTATCTTTCAGCGGCTTCATGTAAGGAGTAATTTTCCTTTGCTTTGTGTGGTCCCGGAAAGAAAAAATTTTCCACTTATGAGAATGCACACTTATCGAGAAAAGAGGCATGTAGAAGGCGCTCTTCTCGAAGGATAAAGCACACAATTATCATTTTAAGACTAGTTCAAATTTGATTTTCTCAAAACCTTAGAGATTTTAAATACTTTCTTGATTCCATAATGTCTTCTTGCCCTGTAAATCCTTTGGCTTGACATGAATTAATGTCATATTCTGTTGTACAATTTTTTAGTATTAAAAAACACCATAAATGGAAAGTGGTAACATGATCGGTTGGATCGTCAGTAGTCTTCCCTTTAATTTCAGAATATCGGATGGAATTTTAGTAGGAACCAGAGGCCAACCCGGGCTATGCCGGATAGGATCATTCATCAAATTTGATAGATCTAGAAAATTCAGAGTTGCGTGGAATGATAAGCATGGAGGACCCTAAGGAATCCATCCACCAAGCGAAGGATTCCCACCATTTTGAAAAGAATAACCTGGATTTGTTAAAAAACTAGGTTGCCACATATTGTTCGTAGAAAAAGCTGGACCATAAGAAAAACCTTGTGGCCTAGAAGAACTCAAAGTAGGACCTCCTCCCACCGCATGGTTACCATAAACAAGAATATTCCCCCCAATCGAAGTATTAAATGAAGATGATATCCTTTGGTAAGGGTTCTATGCATTGGCGAATGGAGAGAAACCCTGAGAAGAACCTACAGAGGAGAAAGGAACATTCCCATGTTGACCATACATAAACTAATTCTCAGTTCCCAACCCACTGAAATAAAGGTTCCAACCTTGAAAGCATTAGAGCTTTGACCTTATAGAAAAATATTAAAACTTTGACGTTGAGCGGAGAAAGGAAAAGAACCTAAGGAAGGGTTTCAATGAGGGATATGACCACTTTCGAAGGGGAAACCCTGAAAAGAAGCCGACCCACTAGCCATAGAAGACATGGGCATGGAGACAATAGATGCAGCAGTGAAAGAAACTGAATGAATTTCACTAGAAGTCATCCCAAATGAAAATCGAACAGTATGGGAAGCAAAAGCTTGGGTGCCCTCACTCGTAGATAGAATAGAGGTAGAGCCAAAAATTGAAATACTGGGATTGATGGTCAAAATGGAAATCTTACCTCCTCTCTCTGCCGAAAAAGGAGTATGCACACTCGAAGTACTCATAGCCAAAGTTGTGTTCCTAGTTATGGCCATCGAAAGAAAATAAGGAGAAAAATGAGGTATAGTCAGTCTTTGAGATCGGGGCCCGACATATAATAAAATTTCTAGAAAGCTAGCGGGAAGAGGAGAGGAAGGAGTACCTCGAGGTTCAGGAATTTATTCAACCCCAACTTCTTCCTCTGGGAAAGCGACCCGAGAAAGGAGGGTAATCCTCTCTAAATCATGACTAGCACTGGGACTACCCTTAGAAATAAAATCCCCAAGTGGAGGATCACTCTCTGATGCATTTGAAACTACTGGTTAGAAATCACCAGCAAAACTACTCCTACACCTTCTTGAACTTTACACTCGTAGGAGAAAGCCCACGAAGCCTCCTCGATCAACAAACCGACTTGTCAACAACTTTTAGTAATTATGAGATTTTAAATAGACTCAAAAAATTACAAAGCTATGGAAATCTAGGAGCAAAGAGCACTCTCTACAAAAATGTCCCAAAGATTCAGCAATCAAGCAACCCTCAGGTATTTTCGCTCCAGGTTATTAGGACTAGACAACCAAATACAAGAAAGAGAAAATTAGGACCTTCCAAAAATATTCTGGGGTAATTATGCCCTAGGCCTACTACCAAAGGTAATAGAAACATTTACGTTGATCTCCTAACAAAAGCCTTTGTCGGTGCAAGTACCCAAGCTTCACAATTTCACCCTTCATAAGTACTAATGAGAGTGATTCAATGTCTACTTCAGGCACCACAAGTATTCTCCCCTGTATAGCAACTGTGGACACCAGTTCGTATCGACAGCCGAGCGGAAAAGTATTTGGTTGAGATCCAGTAAATAGGAGAGGGGGTATCTCTCTTCTCTTCCTTCACTTTCCCTGGTGCTTGACTCTCTGGAGGAGAGCTTTCCTAGTCGACTTAAAGAGGTTGGATTTCACTCATTAATCAGCTTCTATGTTTTAAATTTTGAGTGTCCTTAGAGATTTAACTCTCCACTCATCTATTCCAAGGCCCTACTGACCTAGACTAGTTAGTGTATATTAATGACAACTCAAAAGTTCTAGTTCATTTTAAATTATGTGTTTAATTTTAATGGATGTTATTTTTAAGTCAGGGGTAAATGGAGAATGCAACTTATGATTTTTTGACACAAAAGAGAAACCAATAGAAATATGCTACATGCATATGAAAAATTTTCTTTGATGAAAGAGATTTCTACTCAACTTCTACGAAACAACTAATTAAAACAAGAAATTTTCTTTTCTTTTCAAGATCGCACTCACACACTCAAAAACTATTAACAAAGACTAAATGTTCTTATCATTGCAACTATACTAATGCAAAACTAGCATTGCCAAATGCAGATTCTAGGACTAATTAAACAAGGAAGCAAATAAGTTTCTCCACAAGATAGTTCTGATCACTTTGATACAAAAGAAAATACAAGTCCAAAACAAGGAGTACCTTCAACCAAACAACTAAAAGCAACTTGATGTAATAAGAGACAAATTAACTAAAGAACTTCTCTCAAAACAAAGCAATCCCGACCCAAATTAGAAAATATAAACTTGCTCCAAAAATGACGAAAGCCATAAAAAAAAACCAAAATCAGAAGCAAAGGAAAGCACTAATTCTTTTTTATCCTTTTACTTTTTAAGGAAGTAAAAAAATCTCTTTGAGAAGAGAAAAAACTACCAAAGAATTCGAATCATAAAACTGAGCAAACAAGAAACTCCAAATTCCCTAATCAAACCATGTCACCTTCATGATGGGACTCAAAAAATGGAATGAAGTAACTAACTAAAGAAAATGACTTGAAAAAACAGTACAAAACTCCAACAATCACAAAAACCTCAAGAAACCAAGAAGACAACTTCAAGATTTTCCAGAAAAGCTCATCTCAAGAAACCAAGCAAGCCAAGCAAGCCAAAAAACAAATTGAAGGAATAGTAAGGCTAAGCATGAGAAAACCAATGCAAAATCATTGTTATGAAATGACAGAATAGCCAAGAATCTCAAGAAGAAGTACTGGTGCAAAAGCCAAAATTGTAACTTCACCAAGCAAGGCAAACCATAGGTTGACTAGGTTTTCAAGCAAGAAAGAGAGAAATCGATACACAATAGATAGAAACAATATCCATACATAACAAAGATTTTATAGAAGTGGCCAAGAACAAGAAAAAATACCTTACAGGACTCCAAAAATCATTTTTTCTATTTGACACTGACCATACGCAGACTAGTAGTGTACAAATAACGTGCATACGTGATTGTGTTTAAGGAAACTCATGTATATGCGTGTTTATTGGACTAGAATGCATCTATACACAACTTTGTGCACTAGAAGTTGCATATAAAATAGGAATTAAAGAAAAAATAAAAAATCCAAGCCTGATCCAGAAGCTCGGGACTTTTTCCTGGATGGATAAAGAACCAATAAGTATGGGAAAGTGATCAAATCAACCAGGGAACACAAATCCAATGAAAACAACACAAACTAGGAATTACATTGATGTAATCCCCAATGGATTCGCTAATTCTGTTATAGGTGAAACTACCCTAAGGTCTGGGTTGAGGGATCTAACAGAGCGGAAGGCATACGACAGTAAGAAGAAATCAAACTAATGATCCTAATGCTTAAACTACTAAACTTGGGAGATATAACCTTACCTGTATGTTCTATGTTTGAGGTCGTTCCCATAGGGTTCAAACCCTTTGCTTCTCCATGTGCTTCAAAACCTGCAACTCACTCAAGAAAAAGCACATAGACTAGTTGTACAAAATATATATCCTAAATGTCAGAGGTTAGATCATATAATATTATAGAAAATAACATGAAATTAAAAATTAAAAAATATTAACGTGTATAAAAACAATTAAATATCCTGAGATCAGGAATGGGACAAAGCTTCTTTATTGATTTATTTAAAATATGTGAAGAAATATCACCTGAAATCAGCCACAGCTCCAAGAGAAATCGTCCTCCAGATCTGTCCAGCCCAAGTCTCAACAATATTCTTCCATAAATGTGCCCAAGGATGTCACATAAAAGAGGTGAACATCTCAAAGAAGGAAACAAGGGTTTCCTGAACTTGGGAAGTGCAGGAGGCACAAGGATAATCAGACTTCATCTGGGCTAAACAGACTATAGTATAAATATGTTTCTCTCTCCTTCATAGGGCCTTCACATGAGGTGTATTTATAGTTCCTCAAATTAGTTTTTTTAGTTGAGAAACTATTTGGCCACACGATGCTTTACGTGGGCTTCAAGTAAAACCTATAAACCCCACCCAAATAATAGGGAGTTTTTATATTTTTTAATATTTTAAATTATATACACGGGTCAATTATTAGTGGACCCGCGACTACTTCTTAAAACATGTCATCTTGTTATTTTAGCTATAAATTTTATTTTTTAGAATTTTCAGGAGCTTATTGTAGCCACATGGAGCCAAAATATTTGTGAAACTTGTGTACGAATTGTTGATATTGGTTCATTATATTTTTGGAGATATGATGTGAGGAAGTTATGGTTTTTTCAAGCTTCAGAATTTCATCTCAAAAATGTGACATAGCGGGTTATATAGTCATGAATTTTGTTTCAGATATCGATCTTGAATATTGTAAAAGGTGGTCAAAAATTAATGGAATGTAGTTTTTCCTGTAGAAATTTCAAGGAAAAATGTTAATACAGTGACATGTGGAATCCTGTAAAACTTCGCTCTACTTAAACCAATCCATAATTAGGTCATGGTGGTTGTAATAGCCTTGGAAACAATCCATGTAAAAGAGGTATAATAACCATGGTAAATGGGGCACATATTCAAACTAAATGATGGGTCAAGCATCCTAGTGGGTGTTTATTCAATTTTATTATGGCTAAAGGAAATCAGAAAATGAAATGACAAAGGCTTTGGAAAGACATGAGGAATTATTTGGTATTTATTTATGAAAATAATGGAAAATAGGAGAAAAGGAAGGTAAAATGTCACAGGTTGCATGTGACGAGGATAATGAAGGAAATAGAGGCCTCCTTAATAAAAATTCTTATGAGGATCAATGGGTAATGTTTTGTTCAGTAAATTTTTGGAGCTCTATCATTATTCTCTCTCTCTCTCATACACTTGGATACTTAGAGTTTTCTTGGAGCACTCTTGGATAGTGTGGATACTTGGTGATTTGGAGAAAGAAGGCAAAAAAAGAGTAGGAAAGCGCAAGTGGACACCGAGATCAACAACTACAACATGATTTGATGGAAGGTACGAAGTTGCATATATGTTTTCCTCACTAGTTTTGGCATGCATGTGGATTTTCCTAGCCTTTCCATTTCCAAGATAGCCATGGTGTTCTAGATTTATTCCATTTATTATTTCTAGTTGATTCTCATGATTCCTTTAGTTGTTGGGTTGAGTTAATAGTTCATCAAGCCTTGGTTGGACAAAAATTCTGGAATGCCATCAGACAACTGTGGGTTGAGTTACTATTCCTAGAAACCTTGGCTAGAAAAATGCTTCGGAAGCCCTAAATGGGTTGAGTTACTAGTTCTCGAAGCCCTGGTTGGAAAAGTGCTTTGCAAGCCCTGTAAAATTTGGGGTTGAGTTAGTATTACTTGAATCCCTGGTTGGAACAGACACTCTGAGGCCATGGAATAGCTTGGGTAGAGACCAATTCATGATGGTTGTGATGTCCGGCCGTTAGGTTGAATCACTGGTTGAGGGTTGAGATGGTTTTGCCTTTGAAAACCATGGATTGGTTGTGAGTGATGTATTTGATGAGATCTCACATTCATGCTTGGAATATAGCATGGGGGTGATTGGATGCAGTGAAACTCTTATCAGCCAATCTATGGTCGGGTCAAATGCGGAAGTTCCATCTCCAGTTGGTTTTGACATTCAGTAATGAAGAGCTCATTCATCTGGTATTCGGTATGAAAATAAAATAGTTTATGTATGGAATTTATTTTTGTTGTATCAATTGTAATTATGTTTTTATTATGCTAATTATAAGCATGTTTTTGATTAATGATGATGTATGGATCTATCTATGTTTTTACCTGTAAATGAATACACAATGTAACTATGGTCAAATAGATTGTATTTCAGCTTATGATGTAGGGGAGAAATGCTCCTTACCAATTTTCACATAAGTAAGAGCCCCCCATGTTTAAATATATTGTTTAAATGTCTAGATGAAATTTTTGTGACATGTTTGATGAAGTGCTCGTAATGGCTAGGAGGGGTATGAATGATTTTTTAATGATGTGATTGCTTCCATACCTTTGTTTTCAATGTTATTTATCATCTCCTACAGTTTGATGAAGTTCTGGGCAGTGACCTGGGCTCTGGGACTTAAAAGGTGGCACAAATCCTAAAGTTTCAAGCATAAAACTGAATTTTTGGGGCCCTTACTGCTACCTATCCTCGACATGCCTACAGATATAGGTTTCTAGTCACTCCCTTTCCCTTACATGCCCATGGCTAGGGCTTTAACTGGTCAAAAATCAGCCCCCCTTCAGGGTTTAGGGTCTACGAGGTTGGGTTACCTCTTGGAGGTGTTGGTAATGTTGTCTAAGGTCTCTTGGTCATGTTTATGTCAGTTCCATTTCCTCAAGGTCATCTAGGAGGTTGAATCTAATACTAGTAGCATCTCGTCAAATGTTTACCCTGGTTGGTCGGTTACTTGGGTAGATGCGGGAAGAGGGTATTACAGTGGGATATTTGGCATAACTCTATATTGAATAATGTAATGTTGATATGAAATGTAGCATTGGAAATACTATTCATAGGGCTACAACAAGATCGAAATGAGACCTTGGAGATCCAAAAGTTTTGAGCTACAACCGTTTCAAGATCAAGCTCCTAAAAGAAGAAAAAGGTATGCATGTTTTTTAAATTTGCATAAATTTTATTTGAAAATTCAGTTTGAAGTGATTCCTATGACACATTGAAGCATATATATTAGTATTTAGTTCTAAAGTTCATTCTAAACAAAATAATTCCATGTCCATTAATCCCACAGAAAACTCTACTATGACGCATGGAGAGGAAGAATTGCAGCCAATATAAATCCATTTTAAGTTGAATTGTATCAAGCAACCAAAAGGGTCACTTTTTTTTAGATGTAAATCTATTTTAACGTGGAAAACTAGAAAATTGTTTGCATATAAAGGGATTGATCCACGTTGGCCCTTTGTAGGTCCTTGAGTAACATGGATATACATTGCTTATTATTTGATCCCTTGGACATTGATAGATGGTGAGTTCCAAAAATTTGTATTTAATTATCAATAAGTATTAGGGAGATGGTAGTAGGAATTTAACAACCAACAAATAGTCTAGAATTCTCTATAGCCCAACATAGGGTAGATATGTAGGCATAATGTAAGTATGTCAAAAATAATAAAAAGTTAAAAGTGATATCGGGATGAGTTTAAACATTTAAATGCTAGCTCAATTAATAATAAAAAGTTAAAAGTAATAAACAAAAAGTCAAAATTAATGAATGAAAATTTGAAGGTAATATAAACCAGCTATCCCCCACACTATTGTTATATTTTGATTTTGTTATTACCTTAAGAATATTATTTGTTACAATACCATGGCTTATCAATACCACATGCCCAAAACCCATAACTTATTTTAGAATCAAAATCTTTGATAAGAATATGACAAGATTATTAACTATGGATATTCACCCTTATTTTAAGGTGGATATTATTATCTTGTAAATAGGCTTTGTTACAATACCATGTGCCAAATATACTATGTCTTATCAATACCACTTACTTATTTCACAAAAAAATTATTTTATAAGAATATGACAAGATTCTTAACGACCAATATTCACCCCCGCTTTACCATGGATAATATTAACTTGTAAATATACTTTGTTACAATACCATGGGCCAGTACCATGACTTATCATTACCACATGCCTAAAAAATATTTTATAACAATATCACAAGATTCTTAACCATGGATATTCACCCCACTTTACCATTCACTCTAAATAGTGATGCCCATTTTCTCTTTTTAATTACATTGATTAATTAAAAAATATCATATGAACAACCTTTTGACCTATAATTTTTTAGGCATATGACATTAATAAGCCTAATATTAAAAGTTGGGTTAAACCTCCATAATTAAAAATCTTGATATATGATTTCTTTTTTAATTAATAATAATTATTATAATTAGTATTAATATTAGATTTAATTATAAAATTTAATAATTAATACTATTTAAAATTTAATTCGATTAAATTATAATTAAGTGGTGGTAATATCAAAATGAGTTGAAATCGGTTCTAACGCATGAACGCACATGACGACAATATTGATTGTCACGTCGGTTCTGGATGGAATACAATAATAATTGTGGTAATACGGGTATAAAAGTGAAGAGATATGAAGATTCGAAGGGTATTACAGTAAAATACAGGCTATTGTATCAACTAAGGGCATCTTGCGTTTCTTCTTTCATCGGCCTAATCTTCTTTCATTGTGATCGCAGTAAGGCATTCGGGTAAAAACACGCTTCTGTATCAACATTTTAACATTTGAAGTGTGGAAATGGAAGGTGAAGGGGAAAGAGGATCAAAGAGGAGTGTCGAAATGGAAGGCCAAGTGGAGACAGGCTCATAACGGCGCACTCTAAGCAGAAGTACTGCTTGTAGTGAAAATCAGAGCGAAGAAATTCGTAGTGAGAGAGAAGATATTGCAGCAGAGGGTATAGGGGAAGCTATTGAGAGAGCCAATAATAACGATGAGATAGAAGAACTTCTTGTTGGGGAAGAACAATCCTCTGTATCAAGAAATGCATTGTCTCTGGTTCAAGAGAATCTGTTGGGTATAGACGAAGCTAATGCTAATCAAACAAGACAAGCTATTGAGTAAGATGGTCCTGCGAATCAGCAACATTTAGAATTTATTGAGACAAACAATGATGACGCTGATGAAGCAGAGTACAGTGATGACGATTACGAGACAGAGAGAACTGTGGATGACGAGATAGCAGAAATACTAGCTACTGATAATTTTGATACTAGAAGTGTGAATGACGAGGTAGCAGAAAGACTAGCTACTGATTTTCCTCATCTGATTGCAGAACAATCAGCGGAACGGTAAAATACAGAAGAATTATTACGTCGTCATGTTGGGAGAACAAGGCAGTTTGAGGCTTCTTATGATGACCATGAGGAATTTACTAATGAGTAATAGCTCTCGGGGAAAGAGAGAGGAGATCCTTAGGCATGGATAGCGGTCCAGGGCGGTATCCAGAGAATTATGAGGGAATGTGGCTTGAAGGTCGTGACGTCGCTGATGATGAATTAATACAACGTGATCGGGCTACACATAGAAGGTTAACGGCCATTATTGAATTGTCGGGAGAATCCGTCTTGAGCTGGACGCTCGGACTCGCCGAGCTAAACGACGCAGAATCAAATTAGCATTGCGTACCATAAGCATTTCTGAGCACCATATAAATAATAATACTATCACTTCATTGTGCACAATTTGCCAAACCAATATTAAATTGGATGAAGAGGCATCTCAAGTTCAGTGCGGCCACCTGTACCATCCCCATTACATTTCAAAATGGCTGGGTTCTAACCTGCCGATTCAAAATGTAAGACGCGGATCGTTCTCTTAAGTGAACTTTATATATATATATATATATTTATTGCATATTAAGTCATATGCTTACGTATATAAGTATATCAGGATTAGATTTGTATATATTTAGTTTAATTGTATTTATATTTTGTCATATGTGTGAAACGTTATTTAATAATTTTCATATTTTGCATTTCATTTCTGCTCTCGATGTTTATTTTGGCTGGAAGCTTCTCAGCAATTGTTTCAAATCCGAATCGCTACGAAGAACTTTCTCCAAGATCGGTATCCAAGACTGGTATTGGCTTTTCTCCGCAATTTACTATCACACTTATCTGTTATATATTTATAGTGATTCTTTCTTGTGTATTTTATAGGGTCGGCTATGTAAGGGCGGTCTTGGACAATGGTTTTCTATTTAAGATCATGATTTCCGAGTTTCTCCATTAAAATTCTAGGCATATTGCATATTAAGCCATATGCTTAAGTATATAAGCATATTAGGATTAAATTTGTATATATTTGTGTTCAGAATATGCACAACATAAAACTAAGTAATTTACACACAACAGAATTGGAGACAATGAATTTAACGTGGTTCACACAACAAGATTTGGGTTACATCCACCAGACAGAGGTATCGGTTTTCTTCTTATTCAACAGGAGATTACATCAACAGATTTCTCACATAAACTCTTTCTCTTCCTCATATATTTTGCCTCTTAGAACTTAAAATTTATAGATGTAGAAGAAAAACTAAATATTAAATTAAATTCCATCTTATCACTAGAAAATAGGATCAATATCTTATTTTTAGGATTTGATGCCTTCAGATTTGAAACAAACCCTATTGTTGGCATTAACCATGAGATGTTAGCCAAATTGATATGCAAAAATCTCCACAATCTCCACCTTGACCACAATTAACTTGATTCTTTGTTCCTTTATTATATTCATGTTTTGTAGCTTTGACATCCAGCTAATAGCTCCACCTGCAAGAGTAAAGACAAATCCTGAAGTTGACTTTCTCTTGTCCAAATCATCTGCAAAATTGGAATCAACATATCCGCAAACAAATTGAATACTTCTATTATAAGTGATAGTATTGAAGCACCCATTTCACTGCTTCCGAGTTTTCTTTCCCTAGATTTTCCATATACATACTCACAACCCCAACTGCATGAGAAATATCTGGTCGTATACAAACCATCGCATACATAAAAATTCCTACTGCATTAGCATATGGTATTCAAGACATATATTTTTTTTCTTCATTTGTATTAGGACATAAACTTGAAGAAAACTTAAAATGGGAAGCTAAAGGGACTGAAAATGGCTTCACATTGTTCACACCAAACCTTAAGAGTATTTTCTCAATATACTTCTGTTGTGATAACCATAGCTTACCATTTCTCCTGTCTCTAAAAATCTCCATGCCCAAAATCTATCTTGCTATTCCTAGATCTTTCATATCAAACGTCGTGGCCATCTGAGCTTTTAACCTGTTGATCTCTCTTATGCTTTTGCTTGCTAAAAGCATATCATCAACATATAATACTAAGATAATGAATATGTCATTACTTAATTTCTTAAAGCAAACACAATGATCATATTGACTTCTTATATAATTTTGGCTCATCATGAAAGAATCAAATTTCTTGTACCATTGTCTTGGTGACTGCTTCAAACCATACAATGATTTCTTGAGCCTGCAGACAAATTTCTTGTTGCGATTTTGAACAAACCCTTTAGGTTGTTCCATATAAATCTCTTCATCTAAATCTTCACGTAAGAATGTACTTTTAACATCTACTTGTTGTAATTCTAAATCAAGTAAAGCAACTAATGCTAACAAAATCCAAATTGAAAAAAATTTAACAACTGGTAAAAATCTCTTGTAAGTCAATTACTGCCTTCTCAGAAAAACCTTCCACAAAAAACCTCACTTTGTACCTATCTTCTTTATCATCAACACCTCTTTTCAATTTGTAAACTCATTTACATCCTTCAGTTTTTCTTTCATCAGGAAGTTCTACGAGGTCCCATGTAGCATTCTTGTATAATGCCTTCATTTCATCCTTCATAGCTTCTTTCCACTTATCACTGTTAGAACCTTCTACATCTTCCTGATAGCATAAAGGTTCATCATCGTTGGTGGTTAAAGAAACTGAAGTAACATAATCATCATACCTTCTGGGAGGAAATCTGATTCTTGTGGACCTTCTTAAATATGTCTCTAGTTCTTCCACAATTTGTTGATTATTATCTTTAGGAACTTCTTCATGATCTTCATCTGAAACTTATTCATTTTTACTATCTTCAATATTTGAACTGGTTTCAAACTGAATATGTTGAAACTTAGGTACATTTTTCTGTTTCAATTTAATATTTACATCTGGATTATCGAGTGAAGATTCATTGAATTTAACATCTCTGTTAATGATGATCTTGTGAGTAGTAGGATCCCACAACCTATATCCCTTAATCCCATCATCATATCCAAAAAAGATATATCTTTTTGATTTAAGATCTAATTTAGAACGCTGATGCTTCGGAATTAGAGCATATGCATCACAACCAAAAACTTTCAGTTTAGAATAATCACAAGGATGACCCTTCCATACCTCTCGAGGAATTTTTCATCCTATTGCAGTTGATGGTGATCGATTTATCAAATAACAAGCCATAGATATTGTTTCTGTCCATAATTCCCTCTGCAAATTGGCGCTACTTAGCATACTTCTTGCTCTTTCTAAGAGAGTCATGTTCATGTGTTCAAAAACTCTATTTTGCTGAGGAGTGTATACAGTAGTTCTATGTATTTAGATCCCAACATCCTTGCAATAATTATCAAATTATTCTGAAGTAAATTCACTTCCATTTTCATTTCTTAAACATTTAATTGTTCATCCCGTGATATTTTCTACTAATGCTCTAAATTTCTTGAAAACTGTGAACACATTAGAGTTTCTTTTTAACATGTAAACCCATATTTTCCTAGAGAAATCATATATAAAAGATACAAAATATGATGATCCTCCATATGAAGTTGTAGGAGATGGACCCCAAACATCAGAATGGATATAATCAAGGATTCCTATACTAGTATGTTTTCTAGTTTTAAATTTATGCTTACTTTGTTTCCCATAAATACAATGTTTGCAGAAATCTAACTTAAAAGATTTTAAACTAGGAAGTAACATACGATCAGATAAGATTTTTAATCCTCTTTCGCTCATATGGCCCAACCGTTGACAGGGATAATTTTAGGGGCGAATTTTAGCCCAAAGTGGAATTTTAAGGGGTTTTAAATTTTATTAGGGCGAATTTTTTATATAAAACCCAATTTTTATAGTTTAATAAAGTTAGCCCAAAAAATATTTTAAAAATAATTAATTATTTAATATTAGCCCACCAAAAAAAGGGCGCACAAAACTGGAAACATGAAATTCGTCCTAATTTTCCAGATTTCCATGACATTCGCCCCATTTTTTCAACGGGTTTTCCAGATTTCCATGGCATTCACCCCATTTTTTCAGTGGTTCGGAGAGGTGGCTGGGCTTTGTGCACACCGATCTTCTAAGTTCTTGCTGGTTGAACAGATCGAGTTGGAAAAATACAGTCATAGCAATCCCATCATGGTCCGTTAGGGCCTGGCCGACTCTCTCTGGTCCGTTAGTTTTGTATTTTTTTTCTAATTCTAATCGATATGCTTCAATATATTCGCCATATTTGAATGGAATCATTTCTGCGTTGTTCTATACAATATATAATTTGCTTTTGTGTGTGTTTGTTAGATCAGAAATTCTTTTGAGAAATTTTGATATTGTTCTCTGCAGATTATCTTTACTTACAATGGGTGGTGGGTATCTCTTTCCAAATGAATTGGAGGAGGAAAAAATGCTCAGTTCACTCGAGGTCTTAGGAACCGGAATCACAGAGGAAGCAGAGAAAAGCCCTGTTTCACCTACAAATAAAGAAGAAATGTTCTCTGCGACTGGAATTTTTACTTCTGATGATACTATATGGGTGGGGAAATAAGAGATGCTGGCCGACTCGACGTCCTTACAACATGATTATTGTAACGTGATAGAATCTGCAATGGAAAAATATCCAAAAGCCATTCCAGATGAGACACTGGATTCACCACCTCTTACAGTTATCATCAATAACCAAAACCCAAGTGCATTGATAAATTCAGTATTTGAAAGCCCTACAGAATTGATTCCAAATGAGACTCTGGGTTCACTAGCACACACAATTACCCCTAGTAGCGAATCGCCAAGCGCATTTATGAATTCTGAAGGCCCTCAACCTGAGTTACCGAACCAGACTGCTACTGGTCAAGCCTCAAGAAAGGATTTGGAGGTCTCTCTCTTTCAAGTTATGAAAATCATTTCTGACAAGCAGGATTTGAGCTTTGTAGAGAAGGTTCATCTTCCAGAAGAGCAGATTCTTCGTCTCTGTAATGGAATTGTACCTAATTCTGCAGAAAATAAATACCCTGATATCAGAATCAGTTTCAAGTCCTTGAATCAACAATCTTTGCCGACAATTGGCTTCTATGGGGACAAGCGAACGATGTGTAGAATATTGAAGGAGATGGGTGTTATAGATCATTCCGTTCATGCGCAAATGGAGGAAGACAAATTTGAACCAAGTTTGTATGTTGGTCTTTTGAAGCATTACATAATTGTTTTCTATTGGCATCAAGGTATTCATCTTAAAGATGCATCAAGGAAACAGGTTTCTTGCAATTTCATACGGTATGTAGTGGATTTGTGCGATGATGTTTTTGTGTGCGTTGAAGAGCATAACATTCTGGGAGCTCTGTCTGCTTCTGTCACCACTACTTCTTGTAGACTGAAACGAACTCAGAGGCTGAAGATAAGTCATGTCCAGAATTCTGAAAATGATGTCAGGGTTTCGCCTGGGTTCAACCTAAGCATAGGAAGGTATATCAGTATGACCCCTCCTGAAGGTCTGGCAATACCGAAACATACTTTGTTCTTTGCTGAAGGATATCACAGATGTGCTTTTCTCACTGCTAATTATAAACAGTCCAGAAAGTATTTTAGTACTCAATTCAAAAAGGTTAACGTCAGTTCCCTTCTGTCTGAGTTGGAGCAGCTGTCGAAGGACTATGATCTTGATTTCACTTGGCTCAACAATGAAGAATTTATTTATCTTTTAAAGCATTCTGCATTGCCAGAGTTCCAGGGTTATACAGACTTAGAGAATTCTATCCAAATTCACCGCATGGAAAGTCGGAAGTGCAACATCCAATCAAAGCTTAATGAATTAGAGGAGAAAATCTTGCAGAATTTTCTCCAAGTTCTTCCTGAGTACTGCAAATTCATTCGATATATCCCTAACTCAACATATGCATCTGGAGACAGGGAGCATATTGGAGATGATGAGATTCCTATTCAAATAAATAGGTTTCAGAAATTAGAACATCAGTTGGCTACTATTTTGAGTGGCAACTCGGGGAAGCAGAAACTAGTTTTCACTGGGGCGGAGATTAAATTTCAACCCTCTACTGGGATGATATCAGAGTTTATCATTGAAAAATCTAAGAAGTCTAGCCACATGATTTTGTATGAAGAAGAGATTATATCAAGGCCCATAGGTAAAGGTGACAATACAAACCAGAAGGCAAAGATTTTGCCTAACATAAAAGATGGATCTACAAGGAAACGCCCAGTAGTATCAGGTGAGCAGCTTTTTCTTCAATTTGGAAGCAACAGAAGGTCGTTACCAGGGGTTGTGGAAGTCATCCGTGTTTCAGACAATGCACTCTATGATTGGATAGAATCTTTAGTTCCTAAAAAATTACTAAACGTGGCACAGAATATTGTTTTCCTGGATTTCCTTATGAGCAATGGCATTTTGGAGCAAATGAAGAGCTTTGGTCAGCCTCTTATTCAAAAAATGTTGAACACACAAAGAAATTTCATTGAAAAACAGATTCTGTTGGCTTTCCTCATGAGCGATGACACTTTCGATCAAGTCCAAGCTTTGCTTCTTGGGAAAAGTTATTCACATGAAGCAATGGATGTTTGTTATCAGCCTCCATCAAACCCCTCTCTTTCTCAATCTCACTCCTTTGATTATATGTGCACCTATTTTCATGTGATCTACCTTCATTATTCTCTGATTTTCTCTCATAACCTTGCCTCTGTTGGTATTTAGAAAATCTTTCTTTTCTGTAAGAATCAGTGGTCTGTTCAACAGGGTTTTGGGCTTTCTTGACCCTACTTTTTATTCTGTGTTCCCTTTTCTGATATTTATCCTTTAAAATGTCAGCTGATGTCTTTTCATGGTAGGCAGAATGCTTGTCCATAGGCTGCTGTGAGTGTTTTCTATCCTCTCTGTCATTCTTGTGGCCTGATCTATATCTTTCACGGTCTGATCTATATCTTTGATGATCTGATCTATATCTTCCATGACCTGATCTGTATCTGTCTTGGTCTGATCTATATCTTTCCCGGTCTGATCTACACCTTTCCTGATCTGATCTTTCCCTGTCTGATCTACGCCTTTTCCGGTCTGATCTTTCCCTGTTTGATTTACGTCTTTCTTCGTCTGATCTTTCCCGGTCTGATCTATGCCTTCCTTGGTATGATCTTTCCCGGTCTAATCTGTGAATTTCTTGGTCTGATCTTTCCTGGCCTGATCTACGCCTTTGTTGGTCTGATCTTTCACGGTCTGATCTATGACTTTCTTTGTCAGATCGTTCCTGGTCTTTTCTATATCTTTCCTGATCTGATCTATATATTTCATGTCGACAAAATGTTTCCTCTGAAAGGTTCTCATATTGTTGAATCAATCTGCCAGCTGTTCTTCTTATGTCTTTCTCATTTTCTGTTTGCTTACAATCATACTCTGTTGAGGTTTTTTCTTGTAGTCTCACTTGAATTGAAGACTTAATATTTGTGTCATGCTCATTCTTTCTTCCTGAACCATATCTTTCTGAGAAATTATTTCCTCTGACTTCCATCTCAGAATGGTCACAAAACACTTCATTAGCAAGTGTTGAGATAGTTGGTTCACGTGGAGAAAGTTCCTCATCTGATGACAGCCATCCATAGCATGGTTTCCTCCCCAATGACACAGCTAACATTCCTTCAGAAAAACTGTTTTTGTTTGACAAGAAAAGGGGCACTTCTTGCCTTTGAATTTCACTGACTGGAACTGACATTTTGAAAATAATTAGCATCAATTCCTCAAAATCAATTTGCAGTTTGTTAATGTACAAGTTGAGCGAGTTCTTGCATAACATTTATTTCAAAGAAGAATTGGCAGCTGAGAAGGAAAAAAAAACCTTTCCTATGGCAATGTTCTTAAAAGACAATTTGTACATGTTAGACATATTTCTTAATCAATTCCAACATTTTATTTAATCATCACACAAAGCAGAAGCAAAATTGCATTCATGAAAAACTAGTTTAATTTCAAATCCTTTGAAAATCTTACCAGATGTGGCCATAATTTCGCCAAATCTTCAGTTAATGCATGTGAATAGGAAGTGGCACTCGCCGGAAAAATAGGACTGAGAAAGCTTTTCTGCCTATATTCATAAACATCACTCTCTTTCTTAGATTGCTCATCTGTTTTTTCTTTCTGAATTTTCTTTACCTCTAACATAGATGAGGTATTGAGGACTAAGTTTTCACAAATGTTGTTTATCTCTTGTAAATCTGTTTGTTTTCCAACCAACATTAAATCATCAGCGTCATATTCTCCTACTCTTTCCCAACTATTATGTTTCTCAATTTTGCAGCCCAAAGGATCTTGCAAGGATCTAATATTTGAATTTCCAACATCTATGGCTTTCTGACCTACCACCTCAGCCTTCACAGAAACTGAACTATCATCCAAATTATCCAACATTGCAGGAAAAAAGTCCCTATCAACTTCTCCATCTCTGTCTGAGGAACAGCGAGGAACTTCATCAACTTTAGCAGAAGATGTGCCAAGATCATTTTCAAAGGTGAAAATTTTCCTTCTCTTTGGTAAATCTGCTTGTTTTCCAACCAACATTAAATCATCGAATTCATCTTCTCCTACTCTTTCCCCACTATTTTGTTTTTTAATCTTGCAGCCGAAAGAACCTTGCAAGGATCCAGTATCTGGATTGCTGACATCTATGGCTTTTTGACCTACCACCTTTGCCTTCACAGAATCTGAACTATCATCCAAAGGATCCAACATTGCAGGCAAAACATCCCTATCAACTTCTCCATCTCTGTCTGAGGAACAGTGAGGAACTTCATCTACTTCAGCAAAATATGTTCCAAGATCATCTTCAAAAGTGAAAGCTCCATCACCATCTGCAAATACATTACATAAAATTTTGGTGAGAAGCTCAATCATTTCAATACATGGATGTATCCTGCATGGTTTAAGATCAAATTCATTATGTGATCTAAAAATAAATTTTGGCTCAAGTATATCCAAAGTTGTAATTTATGGCTTTGTTGAATGTTCCTAAAACCAAATATTTTATTTTTTTTAAATATAGACTCATATTTTCCAAGTCTCTTGGCAATCAAAAACTTTAAAATAGCTGCAAACAAATTTCTAAAATGCCTTTTTTTCTTAAACGGGAAACTGATGTCAAATTAGAGTGAATGCTGGAAAATCTTCAGAAACTTCTGACATATTGCAGATAGCAGCTTCTTCGTTCTATGTTCTTTATCCTCTACCCATTTTTTGAACCTCAAATTAACTTCCTCTCTTACTAACGAATGTGGGTATGATACTATGAAGATAGACTTTATTGTACATGCTTGCGTAGTATTATGACAATTCTTTTCAACTCTTTTGACAATCATTAATTTCTTCAGGAATCTTTGCTTATCACAAGCAAACTCCAAATTGTGCATGGTGACTTAGATGCTAACATCTAACAAAACATGAAAAAGATAGGTAAATGAGATCAGGTGAAAAAGAAGAAAACTGACAATTGCAGATGATACGATAATTCTCTCAGTGATGTTAATACAAAACTCTAATTCCTAGAACTTTACAATGCTTTTAGATGTACGAATATATTGAAAGAACCTAAACCTTTATATGGTGGTTCACAAGGTCTTATGCAACCTAAACTACCTGGGTTTAGCCTATGTGTCATTAAGGCCTCCCTTGCAGTAGATGGTGAAGCCATCAGCACTTATTGTTTTCACTTTTTTTCACTGTTGCAGCTGAAGCAAGGCTCCATGACCTTTTGCAGATAGAATTGCAGCTTAGAGCTGGTCATCTTGGTGATGTAGTTCAGAGCAGGTAGTGCAAGGGCTTTCGAGAGAGAACAAATGAACAAAAGGCTGTGAAAAGACATTTGCAATTTTTCTACCATGATCACTAAACAGTGGAGCCATTTGGAAATGCAACCATCACAATGTAATAACATTTTAAACAATGAATGCTTGAAATAAAATTTAGCATTAACACTTAACATAAAAGTCTTCTCACACTTGCCATTTTTTTCATTTTTTAGAGTGGAAAAAACAATATTTAGCTTTAACACTAAATGCGAAAGACATCTCAGAACTGCTAATTATTCCATTTGTCACTGTGGCAGCTGTTGTAATTCTCTAATCCCACATGCAAATCATGTTGAAGCTCAAAACTGGTCACGTTGGACTCATGACATAGGTTAGACTCCAGAGCAGGTTATGGAGCTCAAGTCATAGAGAATGTATCCACTGTAGTAGGATGTTTGTTTTTCAGTTGAGGTTGCTTGGCAGTAGAATCATGGAAGCCTATTTGGACACTTGGACTATCAGAACATTAGATTTTTTTTCCTTCTGCAAAATTTGGACAAACAATTCCCAACATTTCGCTATTTATCAAGGTAAACAATTTGATGAACATTCCAGAAGACATGAGATGACTTTCCTCCTCACAAGCATAAGCTTAGTTGATAAACATAATTAGCATAGTCTAAAGCATAAACCTAGTTGATAAACATAATTAGCATAGTCTAAAGCATATTTCACAGGTTTTTGGTTAATGGCATTTTCTTTTTAAATTACAGTTATTAATACAGATCACTGAGGATGTGTCAGTTATCTCTATTTTTGCTTAATGGCATTTTATTTTTAAATTACAATTATAAATACAGATTACTGATATGCCCGTTATCTCTCTTTATATAGTTCTTAGAAATACAATGTTCAAATTAGGAGCTTTGTATTGCGATGTTCTTTTTCCCAGTTGCAGGAAATCACTTCCCAGATTTCTTTCATAGCTAAAGACTTGTATCACTACTCTTGCATAGTTTGTCAATGCATCTTTCTTTGTCAGTGCTTGCTTTTGCTGATAAGAAATATTAAGAGCTTGGTGAGGTCAATCCCAAGCAAGAGGAGGAATGCAATCACAAGAGATGAAGCAATGGACTTGAAGTATCTTCTTGCAAGCTCTAGTGTGTTGATCTGAGGCATTATTTTGGGAACTAACTTCTAAGGTATTGGACCCTATGGAACAATGAATCTAATATGGATTTTTTGTTTTGTTTAGGTCACTTGCTAGTGGAGCAGATTGTTTGAGGCCTATCGACCTCTTCAACAAAGGTCAGTTGTGGCACAATTTGTCTTTTCTGTTGGGCTTAGGGCTATGCTAGATGTAGGGATTATTGGCCCTATGGTAGAGAAGTAATCTAGCGAGAGTATTCACACTATTCTATTTTTTTTTAGCATGCGTCAAGGTTGCAAACAATTGAGAAGACTAGTGCAACTCCTTTTGATAAGATATCAACCCTCTAGGACATGAGTTTATTGACACATTATGAGGTCTTTTGCAGTTTGTACTGTGGTAGGAAATGTTGGTGCAAATTTTGTTGATTAATATAGGGATTCTTTGGCAAAGGCCTATAGTAATTTAAGGCATATAAAGAACAGTGGACTAAACTACAATGTTAAGTTCTATGACATGTTTGGAGAGAGTTTCACTGTGTTGTTCTTCAAAGTGAAATCATTTGTAATCAAGCTTATTGAGTGGTTGTATTTGAGGTTAGTTTAAGGATTTTTCTAAGTGACCATTGATGTTCAGTGCTAGACTCAGTTTAGAGATTCAATCACAAATCTAATATACTAAAAAACAATAAGGAAATATTTGATCAGATCTTGACCCAGTTTGAAAGGCTAATTGACATTGTAATTTTTCAGCAGGAATTCCATGAACTACAACAAGATATGCAATATGATTGATTTTCTGGTAATCTGAATGTTTGATCAATACTAAAAGTATGACAATTATGGTAACTAAAAGTTGTCAACCGAGAAGCAGTGAATCATCACCATATTACACTTTGATATTTTACACATAACGCACAACTATATACTATCACACTCTGTCAATTTGACCGACTAGTATAGGTCACCTGGTCTGTGATTTCTTGATCTTCAGGCTATAAAAGAAGAAAGGTGGTGGACTTCTCATTCCACATGTTTGTAAGGAAGACGAGAATTTTTAAACGACAGTTCGAAAGCCCTCCATAATTTAAGGAAATCGAGATCTTGTATGCAAGACATGAAATGTATCCTATAAAAGACTATCAGTAGGCATCCTATGTCATCCATATAAGTAAAATAAAGTAACCCTATTTTGTGTATCGAAGAAGAGGCCAAGTCCTTATCGCTGTTACAAGCGTATATATATATATATGTGTGTGTGTGTGTGTGTGTGTGTGTGTGTGTTTTGAAAGCATACAGAACAGTGTGATAAGGAGCTGACTTATGACTCTTGTCCTTAAGCTATTGGGAGATCTCAGTGTTACCCACAATCCAACAAGATCCTTGTTCAATCTCTTTTTTTGTTCTAGATAGAAAGGCGTCCAATTTCAAGTGATAGCTTAGAAATCTCTCTTTTAAATGTTTGTGTGATACGCATTGAACATATTAAGCAGTGCAGTTGCCTTAATTGGTCTCTAAGTTTGAAAATTTCTATTAATAGCAGGTTCGTTGCGTGGGAAAACTAACACAGCATATCCTTTTTTTTAAGTGGTTTTAGGAGATTTATTTGTGGTTATGCATATCAGTTTCTATCTTGCGGATGTGGAACAAATACAGAGCAGGGATGTCAAAAATTGTTTGATTGTGGTGTTTGGATTGTGAATAACTGTGTATTTTGAAAGAGCTTTGGTTGATTTGCTGATTTTTGATTCTTTTTACGTCATTCTTGAGATGTTTCCTGTAGTTGCCAAATTCATGGATGAACTAAGAAAATATTTGTGAGGTTCTATAAACCCTGAAGGCTCATGAACGATACCTTTTCCAGAAGTTGACAAATGAGATTTGTGAAATTTTACTTTATGGAGTGTGTTTTTATCATAAACTATAACCTTTGCTCTGAATTTGACAAAACAGAGGTTTGGAATTTTACTGAATGGGTATTATGTTTTTTTTTTTTTAAATCGAGGAAAAATCTTCAGAAATTGAAAGCTCAGACATTGTGATTTTTACCAAAATTTGTAAACAACCAACTAAATTATTTCGCTTCATTAACCTTTTCCAGAATTTGACGTAACACAGGTTTCAAGTTTGACTCATTGAATGTGTACGATGTCATAAAGCATAACATAAAAAATATAACCTTTTCCAGATTTTGACAAAACAGAGGTTTGAAATTTTACTTATAAAAAATTTATGACTTTTTTCACTTCGTCGACCTTTTCCAGAATTTCACAAAAC
This sequence comes from Pinus albicaulis, assembly GCA_034641835.2. Taxonomy (NCBI): domain Eukaryota; kingdom Viridiplantae; phylum Streptophyta; class Pinopsida; order Pinales; family Pinaceae; genus Pinus; species Pinus albicaulis. The sequence continues at coordinate 830,722,742 of CM076576.1, forward strand.
AGAGGTTCCGGATTTTACTTCATTGTATGGGTTTTATGTTTTTTACAACTGGATCGATGAAAAATATTGAGACATTGAAGGCTCAGAAATTATGATTTTTTTCAATTCATTAAGCTTTTCCAGTATTGTCAATGTTATGTTTGAAATTTTTACATTGATGTCATAAACTATTACGTTTTCCAGAATCTGACAAAACAAGAGTTTGAAATTTTACTTCATTGAATGTGGTTTTATGTTTTCTGACAGCTAGATTGATTAAAAATCTTTTGAAATCGGAGGGTTAGACACCGGCAGGAATTTATTGAAAACAGAAGTTTGATTGCTAACTTTGCACAATCGAAGTGCTCTAGAGGTTTTTGAGGGTGCTGAATCCATATATAGAGTCAACAAACCAGTTTGAATAACAAAAACCAAGATTTTACCTCAAAATTTTTCATCAGATTCCAGCACCTAAAACTTCAAAAAAGTCACACTAAAAACAACACCAAACCGAGTAAAAACCATTTTTTTTCCAAAATTTAACAAAACAAGCTACAGTATTTCACTTCATTGAATGTTTTTTTTTTCCTTTTCTGAGATTTATTTTTGGAAAGAGGTTTAATTGCAATATCAGGCAGTTTTAAAAATTGTTGCAGTGATTGGGATCATTCTGCTCCGGTAGTTTTGGAGCAGATTACAAAAGAAGAAATAAGTTGCAACTTACTGCCAGCGGTTGGCAAAGGGATAAGCCGTGGACAAGTTTTTGGGAATGGATGTGCACTGCATTGAACAGAGCTGTGCATTCTGGAAAACCGTAAATATTAAAATAGATTTCTCATAAAATAGAATGAAATTATGATTTTCAAAATTAAATTTTTTTCAATAGAGTAATTAATTTATTTCGTGGAAACATATGTTGTAAAAGTTCTACGTTCTAGATATATTCATCAAAGTGTTAGGGTTTGTAGGGAGGATAAATTTATCACATATTTAATGTTGGATTTAATTCTATCCTAAAAGTATTAAAAAATAATAGAACTAACTACATTTTAGATCTCTAGTTGGACCGACAGAAAGTGAGGTGCATTAAAGCTTGGGTGGCAGAGACATCATTGTAATAGACATGGACACTGATAAAATAACATGGAAAGTATTTCATATTCAATGTTTAATGTTACAAATATATATAAACTAGCATAGATCCACTTGACCCTATATTTTTTTAAGCCTAAGAAGTTATTTGATATTTATCCCTTTTGTTGCTTAATAGATCTAGAGTTACAGAGAATCTACACTAGTATTTGCATCATTTCTTCCCTAGAAAAGATCTATAGGCAATGGGACGATTGGTCTATGAGATTTTATGTTTTTTGTAACAGGATTTTTATGTGTCCTAGTATTAAATGATAAATAACTAATTTAAGAAGTCTAACGCTAAGCAACAATGGACTTATTCAAGTACATGAAATTGTGTTAATGTCTAGCCTTGATATCTTTGAAAATTTTAGTGGTTTGTTTTTTGCTTGTTTAGAGGATTTTGTTGAGTTTGAAATTAGTCTCTTGAATGCTTATGGTTCTCATATCATGCATAGATCGATAGATCGATAGATCTAGTTCTATTATTATAATTGTTATTGTTTTCTTTATATATTTGGTGGTTTGAGGAAAGATATTTTATTTCCTTTCACTTTGTGGCATGATTTCGACATCTACACCTTTTAGAATATAGTAAAATATTTTTCTTATTATAGATTTTTCTTGGAAAAGAATTATTGAGAGTTAGGTGCAAATCCACAATGTTGTGTAGCATTAGTGTGATAAATATGGGATAGTGCAAAGCATAGTTTTGAAGATTAGTCTAAGTTGACTCATACCTAATCAACTCAGTCAAGTTGATTGTTGGTTGAACGGCTAATTGTTGGTTCAATGGACAGAAGGTCTTGCAGGCACAAATACCAAAGGGAAAGATGGAGCCCATCATGGGGTACTCTTTGTAATTCCCCACCACTGCTACCTTCCATGCTTCCTCAAACTCCTCTCCAACCTCAATATCAGTGTTAGTAGTAGCATGAGAAACAACACTACGCTTAGCAGAACTAAAAGAACGCGTTTTCCAAACTACACGAGAACTATTCCCTCACGAGTCACCATGTGCAATGCTTGCTCTCGATGGTTCTCTTCCTTCTACTCCTGGTTCAATTACCATATCTTCATTGGAACCAACACCCCAAACTCCACTAGACAACAATTCACCATTTTGTAGTAGTGATTCGCCATTTGTACTGGTGATTCGCCGTGATTTTATAGGATAATATAATCTCGTGAGAGATTCGCCAAAAAATTATATATACATATTATATTATTAATAAAATCACCTTCCATTTTTCCTATGTATCATGGGGATTCGCCTATTTATTATATATATAAATTTAGGGGGGTTATTAAAATTTTCCCTGACCGTTGATGCCATAGTCGAATAGAATCACTGTCATTTTCAGATACAGTTGAAGCATAATCTGACTCTGTCCTTCCTTCTATCTGAAAAATATTTCCAACCTTCTTTGTTTTCACTACTAATAAGATTTCTTTGTAAATTTTCATTACTCCACCTTGAATAAAATTTTTATATCCATTTGTGTCTAATACTCCTAGAGAAATAAGATTTTTTTCTGAGTTCAGGCACATGTCTTATGTAAGTTAAGATTTTGATTGTCCGATCAAACATTTTAATATGGATGCTTCCTATTCCCACAACATTACATGGGACATCATTGCCCATGTAAACAACTCCTTCATTGATTGAATTATAATACTTAAGCCATTTTTTATGAATGTACATGTGATTGGACGCACCATAATCTAATAGCCAATGTTGATCATGATTTGAAAAATTAATTGATAAAACTTCATCACTTATACCTAAACCAGATGTCGAACCTGTATCTGTCATGTTTGCTTGTTTATTTTTTGTTGAAGAGTCTACTTTGGATGTTTGCTGTCTCTTCCAATAGTCATTTTTCAAATGTTTCGATTTTCCGCAAAACCAACATTTTAGCTTACTCTTCTTCCTTTTCAATTTTCATCAAGAGTTGTTTTTCTGACTGAAGTGTCTTTCTTTGGATCAAATTCTAACCATAATTGCTTCTAATGTAGAGGTTTCTAAATTTTAATTTTGTTCTATTTTCTTCAAATAGCATAGCTCCAACAACATCATCAAATTCAAGGGTTTCTAATGAACTGACACTTATACAAGTAACAAAATGATCCCATGACTCAGGAAAAGAGCATAATAAAGTTACAGCTTTATCTTTGGAATCAAATTTTACATCTATGCTATCCAACTTCACCAATAATTGAGTATTGAAGGTATTTAAATGATCCGTTATTGTTGTACCTTCCTTCATGCGCAAGCTATACAACTGTCTTTTCAGAAGAATCCTATTTGTTAAGGATCTAGTCATGTACAATTTGTCTAGCTTTGTCCATAGACCAGTGGCTGTTTTCTATGATAGGATGTTAAGTAAAACATTATCTTCCAAACACAATCGAATGGAGCTTAGTGCTCTTTCATTGATCTCACTCCATTCATCATCTGTCATGGCGAAAGGTTGATTGGATTTTCCCAAAAGTGCCTTTGCCACACCTTGTTGTATGAGTAAATCGTGCATTTTGACTTTCCAGATTTCGAAGTTATTCCTCCCATTAAACTTCTCGATCTCAAACCGAGCACTTTGAGTTTTTGACATATTTTATTTAACTTCTTCTAACGCAGCACACAAAAATCTTCACACAACACTATCATTTACATTACATAGAGCATCTTATCAACAAAATTTGAGGATACCTGAAATGTGCCATAATCATGATTATACCTCTTCTCCCATACAACAGCAAATCTTCACCTCCACAGAAAAGCTACAGAAAAAATGTGGCTCCCATTTCATCTGCGGAGGACCCTAAACATGCGAAATGCATCCTCCAGCTCACGCGTAGTGGTCCGAGGATTCAAATTGCCATAACAGATCAGATGGAACTGTATTTATGGAAATCCTTAACTTCGTTTACTTCACGCACCATACAAAACAACCAGAGGTTTGCACCACCTCACGGCGCTCCTCCCACTCAACGAGTAGGCATCGTTTGCAAAACTGTGATACCCATCTCATCGATCCAAGGCTTTCGAATCTCTGTTTCTATTTTTATACGAAAATGGTTACTTCCATTGCTGCTCGGGAAAAGAGATCATTTTCAACAACGGCTTTGACATGGCTATGAAAATCAACAACAATGAGATTTCCACTGAAAAATACCACTATATTCTTCGTTTTCACCATGCTAACCATTTAATTCTACGTGCATGAAAGCCAAAAAATATCAGCACCTGTAGATGCTCTTCAACGAAAAATGTAATACTTTTGTTCTTGCACCCCTAATACACATTCAGTTCTAGATTCTGCCACCTAGGCACACATACACAAACTCAGCTAGCTTCAACCTAAAGCTTTGATACCAATTGTCTATAATATGCACAACAGAAAACTAAATAATTCACACACAACAGAAATGGAGACAATAAATTTAACGTGGTTCACCCAACAAGATTAGGGCTACATCCACCAAACAGAGGTATCAGTTTTCTTCTTATTCAACAGGAGATTACATCAATGGAATTCTCACTCAAGCTCTTCCTCTTAATATTGTTCATAATATGCACAACAGAAAACTAAATAATTCACACACAGTAGAAATGGAGACAACGAATTTAACGTGGTTCACCCAACCAGATTTGGGCTACATCCACCAAACAGAGGTATCGGTTTTTTCCTTATTCAATAGGAGATTACATCAACAGAATTCTCATTCAAGCTCTTCCTCTTCCTCATATATTTTGCCTCTACGAGCTTATAATTTGTAGATGTAGAAGAAAAACTGAATATTAAATTCAATTCCATCCTATCACTAGAAAATAGGATTGATATCTTATCTTTAGGATTTGATGCCTTCAGATTTGAAACAAACCCTATTGTTGGCATTAACCATGAGATTTTAGCCAAATAAATATGCAAAAATATCAACAATTTGGTTTAATTGTATTTATATTATGTCTTATGTGTGAAATGTTATTTAATAATTTTCATATTTTGCATTTCAAATTATGATCGCAAATTGGGGTAACAGTTTAGTTAGATACATTCTATATGTACATTTCAATAGTATATTGCATTCTGTATATAGTAACAAAATATTGTAATAGTGATTTTTTTTTTCAATGTGGAAGACATTAAATAAGAAATAGTAAGAAATGATTTCTTTTCATGTTATTTTTTATTGGTTTATAAGTATTTCTATAATCTTTAGTAAATATAGTTTTTTTCAAGTGTCAATATTATATAATTATATAATTTAATTATCAAATATTTAAAATTACTATTATTATATATAATTTAATCATCAAATATTTAAAATCGCTATTATTATATTGTGTTTAATGTAATTTTATTAAAAAGGTTTGAGGTATTTTTCATTATTTATCCACTAAAAATTAAAATTGTTGGATGATGGTGTTAAGCTATACTATTGTAACCATATTTTCCATTTTGATAGTCACCATGATTTCCATTTTGATAGTCACCATGATAGATCTATGTTTCTAACTATATTTCAAATTGAGAGCATTATCGTCACTTGTTCACTAATGAGCGATCATTGGTTATTGTTTTTTATGAAGGTGTGATGATAACTCTCTAAATCACAAGAAACAATGAAACTTATAGACATGTAGATTTCTCATTTTTTAGGAAATTAATTTGAGATGTTTTGAATTTTTTTATTTTAAAGATTTTTTTTATTTGATTAATATGTGTATGGGGATGTTTTTTTGGTAATAATTCTCTAAAATATTTCTTACTGGGTTTTTGAGCATATTTTCTCTACCAATGCATATGATATTCTTTTATGTTTCTTATCTCAATTGTTTAATTATGAGATTGTAGCTTTAGAATCCATTAAGTTTGAATATTTAACTAACGATTTTATGTGAGAAATGTCAATAATACTTGGGAAAAAGATAATATCACTATATAGATGGTGTTTGGCACATCCCTTATACTACTCGCATAAGAACTTGTGTAGCGTTTGTACTACTTGTATGGAGTTGATTCTGCCCTTAATGTTTATTTTGGCTGGAAACTTCTTAGCAATTATTCCAAATCTGAATCGCTACGAAGAATGTTCTCCAAGATCGGTATCAGCTCTTCTCTGCAATTTACTATCACATTTTATCTTCCTTTTGAACACAATTGGTCCAAATGATATCATTATTAAAGGGCTGAACATTATTAAGATGTAGGGAGTATAAATACCAGAGGTTCTCCATTAACAATATCTTCTCTTTCTTCTTAGGAATGAGGGTACAAACTTTTTGTTTGTGTATGCTATCATGTTGGTACATAGATTTTTGTCTTTAAAATTCTCCACTCCTTTGTTCTATGTCTTCCATGAGTGAGGGCACACATTTTATGTATGGGTTTGTTAGGGCCTTTCTGCTTAGGGATTTGGCTTCCATGTCTCGCGCACTAGTGTTATTGTAAATTATTGTAAATGTAATACATTCTCCTAAACTATGGTTCTACCATGTCAGATTTATCTCTGATTTAAAAAATGAAGCTTCTCAGTATGCCTTGGTGTTTAATCTTACTTGCACTTCACCTTATAGAGGGAATTTTATTCAACTATATCCATTCAATCTCAATGAAATAAATTGAAGCTAATGGTTCCCAGTAAACAGGTGGCTTCACTCAGGAAGAGGCTTGATTCTCTATCAATGGGCATGAATGACAGCAAAGAAGCTACAACTAAGATACGAAAGGATTATAGATCTATCCTCAGCAGTTCTAGAGATTGCAGTTCTAGAAAAAGAGATGTAGCTAGAAGAGAAGAACAAGCATGTAAATTGCATTTCTGATTGTATCTTAAAGATGGTATTCATTTGCTTACTTATTTAATTTGTAAATTCTAGGTCTTCTTTACTAATTTCCCTAGTCGAAAAAATTTAGCAAGGGACATCTCAAGAGAACAAGCTCTGCTCGGAATGTTGCAAGGATACCATTCGGAATATTGTTGATATATTCCAAGAAAATATAGAAAAATGGTCTTAAGTGAAATGTAATATCCCTTTGCAGGATTAGCTAGCAATTCATGGCTGGAAAACGTATTTTCTAGAAATGGAGGCAGCAGGATTTGATACCAAGACCTCGATCCCTTAGACCAATGTGTCTAAGACCAAAATACAATGACTGGGATCAAATAAATCCTTCCAGGGTGGTCAGACAAGCCTCCCACACCTATTTCCCTTCAGTAATTTCCCAAAGAATTGGGCTACAACAAGTTATGAACATACAATCGATTCTTTGCGTTATTTTTCTGAGCTTGCTTATCAGAAGAAGTAAATAGCCAAAATATATGATTATAGTAGTAAAATAAATGCAATGGATTGAGGAATCATTCATTCAATCAATACAATACAAGCCTCTCATTACTTGCATGATAAGCATGAAGAACACTGCTATATGAAATAAGCCCTAGGCTATGACTGCATTGTCTATAAAAGGCACTGTTGCATAAATGTAATTAATACATAGATGTTGAAATAAGAAGCTAAAATAAAGTGGGGGAGCATGATATCAACCCCTGAAAATACAATACATCAATCCTCTAGAAGGATTGGCTGAAATATAAGAAAAATGGCATTCCTGCAAAAATGCCGGAGTTGCTAGGTAGCAACAACAAATCAAGAACTGGAAATAGATGGAGAAGGCTGAAATCGCTGCATCAAATGAAGAATCCTCCTCCAATTGAAATCTGAAGTGAAAGGCTGATCCCTTCACCTAATATCTCACCCTCTGAACTATCTACTAATCCCCCACAGCAAATGCTCTCCAAGAATAACGTTGTCTAAGAGAGGGACTGCGCTGCATATGATGGAAAGTGGTTGGATTAGTGCCAAATATGGTGGAATAAGCTCATGAACCTCCTTTTATGATTTCCAAAAGGGATGGAAGCTCCCTCCTCTGAAAATAAGCCAAGGTTGGTGTTGTAGAAGACCTCCCCAGCAACACCCAGCAACAATGCACAATCTCCAGCTAAAACTGCGCTTATGAAGAAGGATGAGGCTTGAACTCAATGTATGAATATGGGGAATGGAGTGTAGTACTCAAAGAGCTACTCAAAAAGGGGATGAAATCCTAAACAGGAATTCACTCGGCAATTCTTTCTAACCAGCAAGAATTTGCCGTAAGTCCAAAGGATCAAAGATGAACAATACTCAAGATATTTTGCAGTGGCTACCTTGCCCTCTTTTTAAACAATGCAAGATCCTTCTCAATGGACCCCACTCATTATGGTTTCCTTCCTCTAGAAGCTTCCCTCCTCTTTCACTGTGCTGGCCCACAAGATACCTTTCCATCTCCTACCACTGCGCATTTTGACTTGGTCAAACTGGACCTAGACTTCTTGCAAAAGTCCTAAGGTGTGAAATTCAACTCTACAAGTGATCCTCCTTCATAACAAGAGGATTATTATTACATATTCATGAAATTAATTTTTCTCCTACCCATTTTATTTATCTCCTAGATGAAATAAGAAAAAATTAATGTTCCATAAAAATTGGGAACATTACAGTTCTCCCCTCTCAAAGATTTCTTGTCCTCAAGCAAGTGCAAGGATAGACTGCTACATTTTCCATTACTCTCCCTATAGCATCTATGCATGATTAAATCCACTGAGAAAAGGATGCCATATCATCAATCAAGTTTCCAAGTTGTCCTTCCAACATATGCAATGTGTTTGGTGAACATCCCCAAATAGTTGTCATGTGGAAGCAAATATCCATGAAGGAACAATGGGCTGTCTAAGGGCCTCCTTGAGGCATGAGATCTGATATATAATGGGACTCATCATCCCCATATGAATCTCCCATCCCCAAGAAATCATCCATACAACATAAGCTGCCTCCCAACATGGAAACTTATAGAAATCTCCCTCCACCTTCAGCTCTGGAAATAAAGGTGGGCTGCAAATTTGAATATGGCAAGCCTCATAGCTTGCCCCATGCTGTCCTCCTCTCCAATTATGATAATTTTAAATTTTTTGTTGATTATGGGCTGCAAAATTATTGCCCTCAAGTGGAAAAATGAAGAGCAATGCTCCAAGGATTTCTCCTCCATTAATGATAATTCGGTTGGCCCAAGACATTTCATCCATGATTAGTAGGACATGGTCATCATAGAATACCTAAATGAAATGTTTTATGTAGGTTATACCATGTTAATTAAGGTACAAACAATTTCTGATAGCGTTATAATGCAACCTCATCCACAACAGCTGCAGAAAATAACATGGCAAGCATTGTATAGAAAATATCACCTCTACTACTAAATAGTAAATAGATGAGTGAATCAGAAATACAAAATTAAATACATGCCCATATACATACAATGGATCTATATCATCATCAAACTCATGGCCCACCTCCAAAGAAGGCAAATAAGTGGTTGTGGTGGCCATGTCTCTCCTCATGTTCCCCTTAGAACATGCCATGCATAAATTGTGGGAATCATCTTCCCTCAAGGAAACACCAAACTCATGTGTCAATATTCTGATCATGCTTCCAATAAGAATACGAGACATAGCAGCAAATAGAATCATGATCAAAAATAAAATATGGGGATCACTTATGGTTTCATATGGTGCTGGAAAGTACCAACAGTCTCCCAAGGGTGCATAACGTAGTTTTTCAAATTGCTGCTTAAGAAATGTATAAGGAAAAATGTTTTGAAGTACAATGCTAATCATATGAATTAGCTGAACATGTGTAGAGTGGAAATTTGTTTTCCCAAGGCCATCTGAAAGATGGCTGACTCCATCATATGTTTGGCCCAACTTTGCTCATGGAGCAACATGAAAAATATGTCCCTTTGAGGAACCATGCACCGCAACATAATGATAAGTGTATGTAAATCAGAAAATGTAAACACAAGGCTCTTACCATAAGCTGGAAGTAAGATGATAGATGGATCCATGACCCTGCTCCCAAGTGCTAGTGTTGTGAGTTCATGCAAAAAGGCTCTTTTCCATGCTAATCTTTGTCTCTTGACATGCTCCTTCTCAAGAACTCCTCTGGTGATGTTGTTGCAAATATGAAGCTTTTCCCAAGATTTAAATGCCTCTTGATCAGTCCAAGCAAAGGAGTAATCCATTTGCACTATGAGAGTGCCCTCCTCTACTCTTGCAACATCATACATCATATGAGAGCAAATCTACTTGTGCTCTCTCCAAGATAGTTCAAGCAACCCAAGTGCTTGCTGCCTCCTCATGCTCACATCATGTAACTCATGTGATTAAGGTATCATGACTGATATATATATACCATATCAGCTCCATGTATCCCTACTCTTTGCTGCTCAATGATATAACCATCATGCCGCCTCTTCTCCATTCCCATCCTCCTAGAAAAGGGATACACCAAGTGATGGCCAAAATCCTTCAAGAGGAGCCAACGTAACCAAGCCTCTTGTTGCCCTGTATCATATATTTGCAGGTGGAAAATCGGCCTCTTGCTCCTCATCCACACCCACTCAACTTCTTGTGGATGTCTTCTCCTTCATCCTCCTTTGGTACTTCCCCCATGAGGGCTACCATCCTCCCAAACGAAATCACCTCTCTTGCATTCCATGGATGATTGGAATGCATCTCCATGGAGACCTCCTAAAGGATACCTCTCACCCATGACTATATTGAATCCATGAGGATTAAAATTTCATGGATTTAACCTCTCCTCTCCATCAATTCTTAGCAACGCTGTCAATTCCTCCCATAGAGTAGCAGCTACCTCAACCTTCGTCGTAAAATTTGTTCCCGTGTTTATCATGAAGGTGTCATGGTTTGTTTCATCCTCCAATGGTTCACATCCCAAACTAAAGGGATAAATGGGACTCATCAATAGTGCATGAGGATGAGGGTCCATCTCCTCTTTGAACCCATTGCACAAAGAAATACAATCATGGTGCTCTAAAATAGCAAAGTATGTAGATTCTTGGACCTCTACATTTGAGTTTCCACATTCCCTTAAATTATTTGCTAAAATTAAAAGTGGAAATTAATTCATACCTTGGTGGGACTTGGGGTTTTATTCTTGTATGACTACCTTAGTTGTCTCCTCCAATGCAATGGTTGCCTCCTCCATAGATGAAAAAGGCTGCCCTCCCAAAGCTGTGACAACGTTGGGGCACTTATCCTCCCATGCTGGAATGGATTTCTCCTCCTTTTTCCTCTCTCAATCAAAGGTTTGGATCAACCTTTGAGCATAGTCTGCAAAAGAACTCACCCTTGAATGGACCAAGGGTTTGAACCACCAAACAGAGGCGTCATCCTCCTTGTGAAACACTTCAATCTCCATTGCTTCTTTCTCTACCACTAGATGTAGAAAAAAAAGGCTTCTAGCTTTTTCACCCAAGCTCTAGCTGAAGTATACCAATCAAATGTAGACAATAGGAACCTATTGCCTCTGATTTCTCTTTTATCATAGGAACTTCTCTCCTCCTTCTGCTGAATAAACTGTGGGAACATTGTAGCTCCCCTGAATGCTACAGAATTGGATTTATGCTCACTCATGTATTGATATAGAACCTGATGATCCAAGCATCTCTCATGCTTGTTTTCCTTTTGAGAATAGGAAGTGCATGGACCTTCCGCTTCTTCTCTTTTCTTCTCCTCCTTGGGGAGCCTCTTATTTGTTTTAAAAATGGATGAGATCAATATCATCTTCTACATCATCTTCTTCTTCTTATTTATTGGGTTTGAAGGACACAGGTTGAGCCAAGAAAGCTACTTTGATACCACTGCAATATCCCTTTTCAGGAATAGCTAGCAATCCATGGCCAGAAAACACATTTTCCAGAAATGGAGGTAGCAGGATTTGATACCAAGACCTGGATCCCTTAGACCAATGTGTTGAAGACCAAAATTCAAGGATTGGGATTAAAGAAATCTTTTGAAGGTGGTGAAACAAGCCTCCCACATCTAGTTCCCTTTAGTAATTGCCCAAAGAATGGGGCTGCAACAATTTATGAACATACAATGGATTCTCTGCATTATTTTTCTGAGCTTGGTTATGAGAAGAAGTAAATAGCCAAAATATATGATTACATCAGTAAACGAAATTCAATGACTTAATGAATCAGTCATTCAATCAATACAATACAAGCCTCTCATCACTTGCATGATAAACATGAAGAACACTGCTATATGAAATAAGCCCTAGGCTATGATTGTGCTGTCTATAAAAGGCACTGTTGGATAAATGTAAATAATACATATATGTGGCAATATGAAGCTGAAATAAAGTGGGGGAGAATGATCTCAACCCCTGAAAATACAATACATCAATCCTCTAGAAGGAATGGTTGAAATACAAGCAAAATGGCATTCCTGCAGAAATGCCAGAGTTGTTGGGTAGCAGTAGCAACTCAAGAACTAGAAATATATGGAGAAGGATGAAATGGCTGCATAAAATGAAGAATCCTCCTCCAATGGAAATCTGAAGTGAAAGGTTTATCCCTTCACCTAAGATCTCACCTTCCGAACTATCTGCTAATCGCCCACAACAAATGCTCTCCAAGAATAACACTGTATAAGAGAGGGACTGCGTTGCATATGATGGAAAGTGGTTGGCATAGTGCCAAAGATGGTGGAATAATCTCATGAACCTTATTTTCTGATCTCCCAAAGGGATGGAAGCTGCCTCCTCTGAAAACTAGCCAATGTTTGTGCTGTAGAAGACCTCCCCAACAACACCCAGCAACAATGCACAATCTCCAACTGAAACTGCGCTGATGAAGAAGGATGAGGCTTGACCTCAATGTATGAATATGGGGAATGGATTGCAATCTTCCAAGAGCTACTCAAGAAGGAAATGAAATCCTAAACAGGAATTCCCTCAGGAATTCTTGCTAACCAGCAAGAAGTTGCAGCAAGTCCAAAGGACTAAAGATGAACAATACTCAAGATGTTTTGCAATGGCTACCTTTCCCTCCTTTTAAAAAATGTGAGCTCCTTATCAATGGACCCCACTCATTAGGGTTTCATTCCTCTATAAGCTTCCCTCCTCTTTCACTTCGCTGGCCTACAAGATACCTGTCCATCTCTTACCACTGCACAGTTTGACTTGGTCAAACTAGACCTAGCCTTCTTGCAAAAGTCCTCTTTCACACATGGAGGTGTGAAATTAATCTCTACAAGTGATCCTCCTTCATACCAAGAGGATTTTTTTTACCTATTCATGAAATTAATGGGTCTCCTACCCATTTTATTTATCTCCTAGATAAAATAAGCAAAAATTAATGTTCTATAAAAATTGGCAACATTACATGCAAGAGATATTGCATCACGTTCATGAAGAAATGGAATATATCCAAAATTCAAGAGACTTTTGGGAAGATCACACCCTTCATGCTGATGAGAAGGTGGCAACCTTGCAAGTAATGGTATATTTACTTCGAATTCTTTTACTCAAAATTGTTTATCTGAAGATTTGTTTTAATAAGGGTAAATCTTCAATGACAGTCTTACAAACTATGTCTTAGCGATTTTATAAATTATGTAGAGGCCAATCATCACTTTAAAAATTTAAAAAATTGATCGACACATTTTTATTGAGATTCTTCACCTACTTTTGCATTATTTTTACTTCGGCTCCTACGATGACGACAGTTTGAAATGTTCTAAACATTGATCGACACAATTTTCTTGAGATTCTTCACCTCCTTTTGCATTTTTTTTACTCTGGCTCCTACGATGGAGGCAGTTTGAGATGTTCTAGAAAACTGATGGCAGTAGTTTCCCACATCCCCAAGAAACTCAAATGCTTGTAATTATGCTTAACCCTATAATGTGTTTAAGTTTTTTTTATGCTTTTGTGTAGTTTCGTGAGAGTGCAATCTCACATTTATGAATATATGTTAATTTAAATATCTTGTGACTAATTAATATATTCTTAAGTTCTATACTTTATTTTATATAAAGTTTCCATGTGGTGTTATAGTGCATAATCAAACATCACTATGAAAGGAAGAGCCTGCATAGGTTATAAAAAAACATAATTTTTTATCCAAACAATTCTCCAAACCTATAATTTCTTTTACATAAAATAATTCATATTTATAAGTTAAATACTCAATTAAATCACATAACATATCACATATTTTTTCCTCTATACTTCTCTTTCCTATGTTACTTCTTTACAACGTTTCCTTTGCAACATATGGTGCAATTGCTAGTTTAAAATATTAAAAGATACTTGAATTACTATGTTACTATGTTACAAAAAAAAAAAAAATTAAATTGAGTAATTATTATATAATTTGAAATCAATATCATTTCTAAATATATTGTCTTATGAAATAATTGAAAATTTGTACTGTGTTAATTACACTCATAGAATTGGTATATATTAGAATTGGAGTTGGAGAATTTAAATTCTTTATATTTTTTTTTGATGCTATGTATTTCATATATTCTTGATGTAAGTGACAATAAAATATTAAATAAAGGTTAACACAATGGAACATTTCTAATAATTCATTCATAAGTATACTTACTCCTTCTCACTTCAAATACATCATAATGTGTCCCATAATATAAATATTCAATCAATAGACTCGATGAACATAACAACATGGAAGATACACACTCTGAATCAACTACAACTCAAATACATTTGAAAACAATAACTTCCAGAAAAAAACCTCGTAACTCACACAGATCTAGAACCTTACCTGGTAACTCACATATATCTAGAACATCTTTTAACATATAAGAAGACAACTCAGGAAACCTATCACATTTATAGACACCCAAGGTGATATCGACCACCAAAAACCCACAGGATCCACACATAGCATAATGGGATGACCTGATGAAGAGACTAGGGGGCGACGAGGTCCCTAGGACTACCTAGGATGATGAGTTCTTCTTCTGGTGGGAAGAAGAAGTGATCGCCATAGAATATTACCCCTATACAGGAATAGAATTTAAGGGATATCCAAATATTCACCTACCACCCAGAGCTGCATGGGGAGTGATTGCTAAGATCGCATTTAAATGATTTTTGATTATTTGATTTTTTGGATTTTTTATAACAATATAAAAATGAAAGAAAAATATTTTTGATAGGACAAACTGCTTAAAAAATTATTGATCATGTAATAGATGTTGGACCAGTTAGACTTGAGGGTCTACTGAGGCATAGGCACCGTGATAGAGAGGTAAAGGATGTTGCAAAATACCTTCGAAGAGTCCTCCATGCTATTCATATAAACTTGGCAGTTTTGACCCGCCATGTCCCTATGGCTACTATATAAAACCTCCCTAAGGCTATTCAAAGGCATGTGGTTGGTGTACCATGTGATTGGGTGCGACTATTTGGCCGTGTGGCTACTACCATAGTATTCTTCCGTGATGCCTATCCAGGGCAGAGCCTACATGCATATAATTTTAGGATGACTCTATTTTTTCAATGATGGCCACGATCGGGCATAATCAAACATGGTTGAAGAGAAACACAATTGTTGTTTTACCATCATTAGATAAATTAGGTATAGCCTCATCCCACTTCGTAAAGTAGTCCACTACTACGATAATGTACTTATGACCCTTTACCGAAGACGGGTTACAAGTAGTAAAATAAATTCAGCACTTAGTGAATGGACCGACAGTGATAAATGGAAAGAGAGGATCTGGATGGGTCTACATATTATGAGTATAAACCTGACAAGGATGAAATTTTTTGACCACCTCCACACAATCTTTGAAAATTGAGGGCCAAAAATATCCTGCACAAATATTTTTTTTAGTTGTAGAAAGCCCATATAAATGACAACTACAAGATCCACTATGGAAATCATTCAGCACAAACACAACTTCTTCGAGAGTTAAGAAACGTATAAGGATCAAACCAGCCCCATGATGATAAAAAATGTCGCCAATGATAAGATAACTTTTCACCATGTGACACAATTTTCTATGCTCATCTTTCGAAAAAGTGAGGGGAAACTTCGAAGTCTAGTGATAAAAAATAATATATCCATATCAAGGATCTTGTGAAGAAATTAGGAAATATGTTAATCAAGGAACGAATCCTCATAAATAATCTCTTCTCCACAAGGAAACTCACAGATCAACTTCGCAAATATCAATGATTTCTTAGATTTGGCAGACAGGAATTCTAGATCAAATTCTTGTAGAATTAAAATCCATCTATTGTATTTACCCCCAAGCACTCACCTTCTTAGAATAAATTGAAACAAATTGACAACTTCCAAAACATAAGTTTTGCAAAGGAGAATGTAATGCCTAATTCGTTGGACAACATGGACGGCTACCAAATATAACTTCTCAATGGGAGAATATAGCAATTCGGAACTACCAAGCCTCCTCTTAGATAATAAATAACATGATGAGAAAGAGCATCATCCTCTTGAACCAAAACTATATCTATAGTAAATTCTATCGTGGTGAGATACAAAAGGAAGTCTCTTCTATAATCACATGGTCTCAATAAAGGAGAAGAGGTTAATTCATTTTTGAAAGAATCAAATGAGTGTTGAGCAAAGTCATCCTATAGAAATGGAATTCCCTTCTTCAAAAATCTCATAAACCCTTTCGTAACCTCAACATAGTTAATGATGAATCTCCTCAAGAAATTGGCTTTTCCTTGAAGACTTTGAAGTTGACGAATAGAAGATGGGGGAGGAAACTGAAGTATTTCCTCAACCTTGAAGGGATCTACCCAAATCCATTTTTTTGACACTGTGAATCCCAACAATCATTCGAATTTGACGATGAAAACACACTTATTCAAATTAAATAGGATTTTGTAATGTTGACATCTTTCGAAAATATGAGGAAGATGAGAAGGATGATTAGTTATCTTTCGAGAATGAGAAGCTAAATCATCCAAATAAACTTCGATGATATTCTTGATTTTTTGGAAAACATATGACATGGCCCGTTGAAAATTAGCTGGAGTATTTTTAAGGCCAAAAGGCATATTATTGTATGAAAACATACCCCACAGGAAAATAAAATTGGTTTTGTTCTGATCTTTAGGGCAAATGGTAATCTAATTATATCCTGAGAAATCTTCTATGAAGGATAAAATATCATTCCCCACACACTCATCAATAATCTAATCAATAAATGGTGCGGGTTAATTATCTTTTGGACATGCCTTATTCAGATCTCTGAAGTCAATGTAGACATAGATCATTCCTTGTTTCTTTTCCACGGGAACTGGATTCGAAACCCACTCAGTCAAAGGAACAGGGTATATGAAGCCTTCCTTAAGCATCTTATCAACCTTGGCGTTGATAGTTGCAGCTTTCTTATGGTTGACCGGACAAATATTTTTCCATATAGGCTTAGCATTCTCGTAAGTGTTGATCTCATGCTGGACAATAGATGGATCAATTCTAGGAATTTCCTCATGAAACCTTTTAAAGAGATATGTACAAATATGAAACTCTTCAGGGGAACATTCAGCTCTGATGAAAACATTCTTTATAACATTTGGATTCTTGGAAATGTTCACTGAAATCATCTCTGAAATGATAGCCACGTTCCATTCAAAAAAAATTTGTGCTTGAGCCAAATGGTTCAGGATCGGGTGAACATGACTAGTAGACATAGGGCTAGAGAATCTTGACTGAACCTCTCGCAAATCAAGTAAAACGTATGACCAATGATGCAAATAATACAACAGTCTTCCCACACTTGTCATTTCCTTGAGGATTTCCTCTTGAGATGGTAGTACAATATCGAGGCAGTCTTGAGCAGAAGATGAGTTAAGTGTCTAATCTGAAGCCACATCTCCATCCAAATGCTCTTGTGAAGGAAAAACTGGATCAGAATCTGCAGATTGAACAATAGAATAATAAGAAATATTTGCTGCAAATATAAGGAATCTGATTCCACCCACTTGGCCTTCTTCTAATATGCTGGTATGTGAAGTTAAGGTCCAAGGGTTAGAAAAATAATGAGTTCGGAAGAACTCTCCTCGATTAGAACCCCTCAAGGATGAAATAGAATTGATATGAATAGAACGAGGTGGAAGATCAAATCTATCCATCAATGAGGTATACATTATGACTGATATTTTCTCCACAGGTTTCTTGGCATCATTCACCAAGGGAATAGTAGAGTCATAAGATGCATTAGGATCTATCGGAGAATAGTCCATCTAACCAACATTGGAAATCCTCTCTTCATGGGAAACATAGAATACGAAATAACAATGAAGAAATGGAATCCATCTCATAAATGCAATTCTGCCCCAATAGAATATTGTAGTCTAAATTGGCATCAACTATCTCTACTTCGATATTGAAAACTTCACCTGCAACACAGATAGGAAAAATTAGAACAATGCCATGTGGCATATGAGAATGACCATCAAATGATGTAAGGAGAGTAGGTGAAGGAATGGCTTGAGAAGATCTAATGGATTTATAACATGAGATAGACATGACACATGTGGAAGCGCCCTCACCAACTACCATTCAAAAAATATTGATTTTTTGATACGTAGATTTGATATGAAAAGCCATGTGATGAGGAACTCTCTTCTTAATATTGGACATAGCGAATGTGATCATAAGAGAGTTCTTTGGATCAATCACCCAGATCACAATGAGCATCACACTTCTTTGTGTTGGGCATGACTAGAGTACCTCTAACACATACATAGCTCAAGGACTCTGAGACAGATATCCTACAATAGAGTATTTATGGGCTTCCTTGGCATTAGGGTTGATTGTCGAACGTTTAGAAAAGCCTTTCGGCATGCGAAGTATAGGCTCAACCGCGGGCCTCTCAATATGAAGCAGCTCGCAAGTATCAGGAGAGGTCTTAGCCTTTGAAAATTCGGCTTCATTATAATCACATGATCTCATGGCGACATCAATGTGAGCACTCACAATATATACATTTTAAGAATTTTCCCCTTCCTAGTTGCCCCTTATGGGAGCTCAAGAATTTTCATTCGCACCCGCAAGCATTTTCTGCCCTTAGGGAAAAGGGTTAGTTAGGACAACCTATGAACTAGATGAACCCTATTGAGCTAACAAGCATTGAGCATCTTGAATCTTAGGGAAAAGATGAGTAAGATGGTCTCCAGTGCATAACTTGCAAGGAAACTTAACTTTCTTTTTTGGTTCTCTCTTACCCTCTCAAAAATTATTATTGGAATTCTTCACATTACCCTTCCCATCCTTATCTTTCTTCTCATTATTCTATACCTTCTTCTTCCCATCGGATTATTTATTTCTTTTGGGGTTAGAAGATTGAACAAACTTAATCGTTAATGGTTGGGAAGCAGTAGACATTGATGGTGTAGCCTCAATAGAAGGAGAAGATTGTAGAGACAACTGTTGTAATTGATTCAAAAGTTTATCCATGTTCTTATTGATCGAAACAACAATCCCATCAGCATGAGGACTTGGATTTTGTTTGGCTAAATCTATTTTGGAATGAGGAGCATTAGGAGAATAAATAAGTTCCAACTGCTCAACTCTAAAGATAGCTTCTTCCTCAGTGAATACCCGGAAAGAGATACAACCTTTGAGATTTCTAGATGTAAGTATTTGAGGAACCATTAGAGAAGGAATTCATTGGGAATATGGGATTTAATGAGCCTCTTCTTCTGCTCCATTTTTGAATATGATCATAAATTTGTGTCACCTTATCCTGGAGGAAATTAGCTAGAAGCTCAGTCCCAGCATCATAACAAATGGGAAACTGAATATGGTTCTAAAACATAGTAGCCAACTCGCCAAATGAAGAAAAACTACCTTGAAATCACACCACCTTAAGGGGTGTATGAAATTGCACCTATTTAAGGGGTGTGATCTAACCCTATAAAATAGTGGTAACAGGTAGAAAGTGGTGGAGCTCAAAAGAATACAGTCTAGAGGAAACATTATGCAAATGTATGCTCAAATTAAACTAAAAAATAAAACACAAATATATAGAAGCTATTGAAGAGAGTCAAAATTATAATAATGAAAACGATGGCTCTAGGCCTCTTCTTATTAAACATTTGATATGGAGAAGAAATTTTACCCACTTTCCAAAGGGCCCCTAGATAATGGTTCTAGGTCCCGATGCGACGATGTTATTTTTCCAAGCTCTGCCTCTAATGCAGTCTCCCTCTCTCTCCACTATGACGGACTAGGATTATTGGGTGGCCAGAAATTGATTTTCCTCTATCGCCAGCTCCGAGTCACACACTGTTGGTATTTCCTAGGCAATTATTGCCAGCATAACAATGCGATTATCCATTCTTCATCTCTTGGTGGCTTTATATAGGGGATTTCAAATCCTCCTTCCCTCCCTTGGTAAATGGTTGATGGTGACACAAGGGAGAGGTATGATTCCATCGTGTGCTCCAAATATTCCTTTGTGTGCTCACGTAGTGTCTATGGAGGTACTGATGGCTGTCCTTAGGCAGGTTCATGTAAGGACTAACTATCCTTTACTTTGTGTGGTCGTGGAAAGCGACATTTTTCCACTTTCAAGAATGCGTGCTTATCGGGAAAAAAGGCACGTAGAAGGAACTCTTCTCGAAGGATAAAGTATGGAATTAGCAATTTAAGACTATTTCAAATTTGATTCTCTAAAAACCTTAGAGATTTTAAATACTTTCTTGATTCCATAATGTCTTGCTGCCCTATAAATCCTTTGGTTTGAAATTAATTAATACAATCTTCTGCTGTACGATTGTCCAGTGTTAACAGTTTCCCCCTAATGTGTGAGGTCTAGGAAGGACTGTATAGCCAAAATACATTATAGTTTCTTTTCTATATCATGCGCAGAGAGAGAGAGAGATATGTGTGAATCTTGGAATCGACAAAACCCTGCACCATTTTGGAGGTGACCATGGCCTAATAGACACCTGCAAGCAAACAAGATATACAACATATATAAAAAAACTCAACAAGTCTAGCATGTCTCGTGCTTGTAATGCTATGGCCATTTAAACAAAATTTACAGATACATGTGTTGTCTGTGACACTACTATGGTAGCGATGTTGGTGGTTGTTGACAACGACTGCTGATGCCCTTAAAGGCATTTTTTCTTTGACGATAGGTGGAATGTGGTACCCATATGTGTAGATTTGGTATGGCATGTAGCTATGCAATGTACGCATATGTACTAGTTGGGACCTTCCCGTGTAAGCATTGTGTAATAAAGATGCTTATGGAGGCATGGGTCTTCGATGGATCTGATCAAATTGAAATGGTTGTAAGGTACGATACCATCTTGACATGAAATCTTTTGTCGTAGTCGAATTTTATGAGGATCAATGACATCTCTAGACAATGATGTCTCCCATAGTGCCACCCAAGGATACCCTTTTGTGTGGGGAGGCGTCATCCAAGGTACCACTTCCTTTTTGGAAAAGAGGTGTCAAGGTCAACAAAAAGGAAGCGTTAACCAAACCATGTGTCGCCGACTTGAGGGATCGAGGACTTGGATGTGATTGTTTAACATAGGCATTTTTGTGAGAGGTGAGTGAAAACTGATGATGTGGATTCAGTGGCCCGAGGTCGAAGTATACTTTAGAAGCTTGGCGGCAGTCATAATTATTTATGAAAGGAAAATCCCTGGAGTCGGTAGGACATCTAGGGCAGGTGTAAACCTAGCTATGATTGTCATGATGGTGCATGCATGTGGGCGAAATACTCCGATCAAGGGGAATGGGGGACTACTACCATGGGATAAAAGATGAAATATGAGGGTGAAGGGGCGAAGTGCACCATTTGTGGTCTTTATACACTTACCAAAAGAATAAAATAATGAGGTTTTGTTTTTACAAAAAACAGAGATGGGTACCCCAAAACATGGAAATGTTCACTCACTAGAGTCATGAGGATGGTGTTTTGCTGGGGGTGTCGATCCCATTGGTTGGTCTCACATGTGGGGTTGATAAAGTGGATGAAACAATGTTGCAGATGGGATTATTCTGGTGGAGGTATGGTGGGCCAAATGTGATGTGCAGAGGTGCACATTCGATTTTCTTGTACAACCTGGTCATCCGGGAAGGGGGTTTCAGTTTGAATGCTAAACTTGACCTTATGCATGATGAATGGATGGGAATGAGGTGTTTCCCAGACTGAAGAGGTATGGCCATGGCATCACTTTTGCTGTGATATATGGTCTACTTTGGGTGACGAGCACCATGGAGGGGAGGCTCTACTGACCAACACGGATGTTTATCATGTGCAGGGTGAGGTGACGATAAATATCATTGGATATGAGGACCCTATGGTTTATTTCTGATGGAGAAATGATGTCAGGATATTCAAATTTTTCTGGGACTCTATCATGCTGGGGGTAGAATGATACCTGCTCTAGAACCTTTGGTAGATGGTGTTGTGAATGGTTTGCGATTTCTTCCTGCAAAAACAACTACGCCAAGTGAAAGCATCTTATTTTCATCAAATATCATTGAAAGGCATCAGCTTTAAAAAATAAGATGAGAGAGGGCATACCTGTCAGCACTAAGAATTTATTTTTCCTGGAAAGTGAATGTGTGGCATTGCTTTCGTTTTTCATGGCATACTGATGATGGTGGAACTTATGGTTTACAGGATGGAACTTCTGATCTCCTGTTATGGACCTTCGAAGTTTTTAAAAAGGGTGATAAATAGGGGATTATGGCGATAAATAGGGGATTATGGTGCTAATCCTATTCATTTGTACTTGTTGAGTTTTGGGAGATCAGAGGTGCTTGCAGAGCCTTTCTTGCCATTGTGGTCAGCCTGTGTACCAAGGAATAGCGATATTATGCCGAGGTAACTTTCATGACATCCTAAATTTTACTCTTTTTCAGTTTGATGGTGTTGGGGGCCGTACAAATTGGGTTTTTATTGCCTCAGGGTGACCTTTTCCCTAGATTGTGCAGGCGATCTAGGCAAAAGAACACCTTCTTTGTGCGCAATTCTGAGGGACAGGCATGTGAGGGCACACTGTTCCCTTATTTTTATGCACAAAGACGTGCCTATGAAGAATACAGGCACGCAAGGGCACACCTGTCTGAGGGAAAGGTGCGCAAAGGCCAGGGTGACAAATTTATTTATTTTTTTGTCTATTTTTGATGTTTTAATCTATAATGATGGGTGCTTGTATTGGTGATAGGTTGATTTGGAGAGAGCGAGACTGGCCAGAGATCTAGACTGCTCTAGCTCCTGATGCTGGGGTGCGACGCTAGTTGGCCACATGGGGCCTTATGAATTTTTTTGAAAATGAGTTTCTGCAGTGGCAGGACCATTTATTACGGTACATTATACAACACTGGCACATGAGGTGCAACATGTTTGTGTTGCGGGGGATGAACCTGGTGATATGTCCCAAGATTGATATTTACTTCGTGACTAGGTTACTACCTCAAGGAGAGGCCTTGAGATACCCACTCTCCTCTGGGAGAGTGAACCTAGATAGATTCTAGAGGCGCCATTGCAGGGGGGCACCTCTCACTGAGGGATGCATTAGCATTGCATCAGTGATATATGTGGCAGAGCGGTGTGCTCTGGAAATCATCATATGGCTGGCTGGGTCATTTACTCTGCATTGGGCATCTGGCCTGTAGGTTGGTGTTTTGCGCCGGTTAAGGTCCTGGCATTTCTTTGAATTTTCTCAATTCTGTTTTGATGGTATGATGTCACAATTGAAGAAGGTTCAATGTGGATTGAAGTCGTTTGCGTACGCCAGTATCTTATGCAACATCATGTATGAGCGGGTGGTGCTGCTAACGATGGTGGTGGTGGTGCACATTAGGGAGTCACGAGAGCCATGAATGAGGAGGTGGGCTCCGGTGAGGCTGCGGGGCAGTGGTGGCATGGTGGGTTGTTATTGGAATGCCATGACAGAGGCCTAGTTTGAGGCCAACCCACAGATGTTCTTGCCATACCCATATGCTGGGATGGACTTCCAGGGTGACCTAGACATGGGTCTTCCTTTTATTTATATTTGGGGACATGTAGGTATGTGTTATATTTTTTCTACATTTTCTTGAGTATTTATGTACTTATGTGTTTTTTTATCAACAATGACATTATTTTGGTTACTCGTGCAAATGTTGGTGAGGTAGGTCGCCCCATGGCCCGACTAGTGGGTCACAATCCTCCGTTACGACCTTGAGATGGTCAGGAAGGAGGTGATGCAGGTGGACCAGAAGGTGGTACCAGTGGACTTGGTGGTGGTGGTGCTGGCCCCTCTGGTGAGAGTAACAGCTCGACTGCTGCAGAGGTGCACATTGTAGTACTGACAGCTTAGGTGACTGCTCTTGAGCACTTCCAGGAACGAGTGGACCGCTTGACCCAGGGTATGCCTGCTCTAGGTTCCATGGACGACCTCGAGGAGGTTTGGTTAGAGACAGTGATGGCCCGCAAGAGGGATTATCAGCTCACTCTACATCATGTGCTGATTGTGGTGGCAACAACAGCTCTGGTGGTCGTACTGGGAGTAGTGGTGGGTCCATGTGCCCCACTTGAGGGGGCACCCACCTAGAGCAGCTTTGTACACTGGGAAAGCACCCGTTATGAGGATGCATCCCTTATTTTTGATGAATTTTGTATCTTTGGGCTGCATAGTGGGCCACCGACACTATTTTTGAACTCAAATACACATATTTTTTGATATATATATATATTAGAGATGTTTTTTGCAGCTCTACATGATGTATCACCTGTTTCATTTTATGTGTTGTGTTATGCTAATGGATGCTTATATTTTTGGTTTTATGTATGATGGTTTATTCGATATGCATTCCACTTTAGGATATTCTTAGCTATGTGATCAAATATTTGGTTTTGACTCCTTGGTACATGTGAAAATGTAGTGTAATCAAATTTTATCCTTAATCTTTTAGCACACAAACATTTTCTAAGGAAATGTGTATCTCTTGTCTCAAATGTTTGGTTTAGTTGTGATACTACTAACTGCGAATTGAGGTGGATATGCATATGATGAATGCCTCAATGGAGGGCGTCGCACATAAGTCCGATAACGACGTCATATTCTTCTTGATTGTTTGTTGTTGAAATGATACACACACCATTTGCACATAGTGGTGACCGGTCAGGGTGGTAAATGACCCATGCAGATGCAGCTAAATTTTGAGACCATCTTGATGCTCCATTGACAAATATGAAATAAGGTTTGTTTTGGTCATCCATGGTGATACTTTGAGCGCTTTTAGCTAAGTGTTTGGGTCAAAAATTTTAAGTGGGTGGGTTTTTTGTTTACTCTAACTCTAGGGGAAGGGCTATTGGGGCCCTTATGAGTAGAACTTCTTGAGTTAAAGGTCGTTGATGGGGTTATTAAGGCAAGTCCCATCCGGTTTCATCAAGATGTATGCCCCTTTTCAGAGGCAATGTTTGATGATGTAAGGTTCTTTCAACAAGGTTTCTAACTTTCCCGGCCTTAAGGCCTCTTTTGCGACATCATAGTAAAGGACTAATTCTCCCTCAATGAATTATCAAGGGGTGATGTGGCGATCGAATGATGCTTTAACCCTTTTCTTGTGGGCCTCGTTATGCTGCAATGATTGTCATCGATTTTCATCGTGTAATGTTCCTAAATTAGCTTTAGCTAATTGGAACATTAATTTTGCCACGTTTATTTTTTGCATTTCATAATTGATGAATAAATTGTAAATGAGGACATCTAAAACTCTTCAAAACCAAGAATAAATCAATGCCTATGTGAAAAAAGACATATATGGGCTATGTAAATTATATCTTGTAGGTGTGAAAAGGTCTAAATCACAAGAGAGGATCCTATTTGACCAATTCAAATAGCGCAGTCTAGATGCATTGAACCTCTTTGAGGGACAACAGAGTTCTAGAAGGAGGTTGCAATGTGAAAAGGGTTAAGTGATTCGAGGTGGTTTAGGGTTTGCAAATACTCCTATCTTATAAAAGGAAGAGGAGGGCAGCAAGGAGAGGGTTGTTGAAGACATTATTTTTGAAGGTCTGTCTGCTTAGACATCCCTTGTTGGGCATTCCTGTTCAGGAATCCCACCTCCTTCGTTGAGAAGCTCTTGGAGGAGAATTGTCCTAAACTTCTCCATTAGTAGGCTTGGGCCAAGTTTCACCTTACATTACAGCACTGCTCATGATTGAGGGTTTAACTATCTTGTGAGTTGCAGCAAGTGGAGATATATATCTGCTCAGATCTAGATGATAGGAATGGCTCTTTTTAGTGAGAGTGTCATTAACCTCCTAAAAGTGTTCAATTGTGATTATACTTCAGATACACATCTTGGCATTAGTAAAATCATCTTTAGAAGCTAAAGCACTGTTTTTCTCCCTATAACAACGTTATTTGCAGATCTAGAGATGTAGGGTGCTTTGCTTGCATTTTGGAGGAGAGATCTCCAGTGTTGGGTTTCTTCCTTCACTGTGGTGATCCATAGATTGGCCAACCAATCTATGTTATGTTTCAGATCTGATCTATTCTTTAATTTTATTATTCAAAATTTCTAAATCATTCTACAAATTTGAAGTTTTAGATCTCAGATCTACTTCTTGTGCTTCATGTTTTGAGAAAATCCCCAAGGGGAATGTATAGATCATATTTCTTTGTGCATGTATCTGTATTGGATATATATTTTTATGTAATTATTTGATATAGATCTGAAGAATCAATAAAATTCTGCTTCATCCCTGAAAATTACGCTATCACTGTTATGCAGTCTTTTTACATGGCTGCAACCCCTCTTTCTTGAGGATTTCTTCTCGATTCTTTCACTCTTCTCCTGTAAAGTGTATGAGTTATGTCCCTAAGATTATTTTTTGATTTTTAGACCTTATTTAAGTCATACCCTTCAGACAACCACGCTCACATGGTTCAGTAAATTTCTGCATAAATCTAGTCTTGGGAAATCAGGGTTTTCTAGCCTAGTTAGAAAAGGAGGAACTGTTTAACTTAGAAAAACATATTTTTTTTGCTGAAATTAGACATGGGAGTCCCTAATAACCCTAGATATCATATCCAACCACTTTCCCATCTTACGTTTATGAAAATATCCTAATTCACACGTTTTAGGGCCAAAATCATCACTTTTCCCCACCTTTTGCCTTGTAAAATGCTATATAACTTTGCTGAAGTGTATTTTACTGAAGTTTAAGTTCTTTCATATCTATATGAGGTATATATCTAAGGCTCAACATTGGTAATAACTCATATTATTCCCAATCTGTAGCTGTTCCTGAAAAAGGGATATTGCAGTGGTATCAGAGCAAGATATTTGGCTCAGCCCTTGGCTTCAAGCCAAAGTGCTGAGTCCCTGAAGGAGGAGTATTTAAAGATCTATATACATAGTCTATAGATGGCCAGGTAGCCTCTAGATCTCATTCTTTGTTCAAAGGTGACATATCCAGTAAATTCCCCTGCAGTTAATCTCTAGAATAGAATCTTGATATCCTTGAGAAGGGAACTTTTATGTGGTATTCCAACAAGGAGAAAGGTCAGAGTGATGAATAATATGGGTTTATTCTCATCATATTTTAGATATAATAAGAAATTATCCAAGGAGGTTGAACAAGAAGAGGAAAGAAGAAGCAGTGAAACTCCTAGAAAGTTTCAAGAGAAGAAAGATCTTCTGATCAGATCTACAAGATCTATAAATGAGGAAATTTCTAAATCCTCATCTCATGGATATATGCATTCTTCCATATCACCTAATCTTCAAGGTTCTATCAGTTATTCCTTCATGAAGAGGAAGAAAGGAGGTGTATCTAATAAGGAGACTCTTAGGGAGTATTTAGAGGAGTATGAAGCTCAATCCAAGGAGTTCAAATATGATTTGAACTTCCAAGGGTTCTGCAAGATCAAGGGGATAAAATTCACAAATAAGCATAAGCATGACATGGGTAGATTCTATCTACCTATCTTTGATGGATCACCTAGATGTCCAATCAGGGTTTGGGTGGAGGAGCTAAACATCTTTTTGCAACAACATCAAGTCTCTGAATTTGAAGCCATCAAAGGAGCAGCGCTGCATTTTGTAGGTAAAGCATATTATTGGTTGTTGTTTGAGTCATTTTCGTTGAATAATGCAAATACACATACTTATGCAAGGTTTATTGCAAGATTTATAGAAAGGTTTGATGAAGCCCCATGTCAATCAAATATTTTGCATGAGTTGGAAGGGTCTATGAATCCAACTCCATTTCTGAATACCATGGAAGAAGGTGTGATTATGCTTGATGCCTTGCCAAGGCCAAGATCTCCTTTGAATGAAAGGATCTCTTCTCAGGAATGAAGCATGAATATTCCTCCTTCACTAGATGACCAAGATCTAAGGTCATTTTTTGATGATGGGATAGTTTCAGTTATTGGAGAGGAGAAAGGGGAGGCAGGAGATAATGCAATCACAAAAATGGCACCTCAATAACCTCATGAAGAGAGGGATGGAGCACTTTCTCCAAATAAAAGAAATCTTGCACTCTTGGAAGGAGTTCCAAAATATCTCACACATGGAGATCTTGATACAACACAAGAGCAGCATGCATCATCATTATCAAACGATGAAGTCTTGAAGATAGAAGGAGGAAGAGAGGAGGAAGAGCATCTGAAGAAGAAGAGCATATACCCTTATCTATTTCAAGGGTTTTAAGACCAAAGGAGGTAAGAGAATGCATGCAGAAATGGTAGGGGAAAATCTGCCCACCTACATCCACATTCTTCTCTATGCCTTGATGCCTTTTTTCAAGGAGGCATTCCACCAAGAAGACCTCCTGATTGGAGGAAAATTAAAGTGTTCTCTCAACTATGGGCAGCATTTTCATACTTGGCTAATGAAGGAGCCTTGTGAGAAGCAAGCACAACACAGAGGATCTCTCATGAATTCAGAAAAGAGGTAAGAAATTTTTTGAATAGGACATTGTTATCCTCCATTCATATATCTGCACTGAGAGATGAAAGATAAGAAATCTATGATGATATGGATTTGAGGACACATGTAAAAACCATATATTTGGGGCAGCCCATGGTCTTCTCACTTAAAAGAGAGATTTATGAACATGACAAGAGGATCTTAATACTCTTGCATGCATGGGCCAAATTGAGGAAGTATTGGAGGACAAGAACTTTCAAAGGGGAAGTTGATTTCCACATGCTTCAACCTTATCTTGAGTAAGATCAACTATAAGGGAAGAAGCAAAAGAAAGTTTATGGGACTCCAACATTTGACCTTGGCATCAAGTATTTCAAAGAGGAGAGTCATGATATGATAGGGGTTGCTTTTCTGACCTCCACAACACTGTCATTTTTGGGAAGTCTAGATCCTTATTGGGACTCCCAACTTACGATGGAATACTACAAGGACCCTTTCACATGTGAGGTTCTTGATGGGAAGGTAATGGATGGGAGGTATAAGGTAGTTGGAGGGGTCATCTACTTTCATGATCAGATTTATTTGGTTAAAGGCTCCAAAGCTCAAGGAGAAACTACTGAATGAAACCTATGAGATCCTGATTTCCAAACCCACTGGTTTCATTGGAGCATATCATATTATCTTGGATGGATTCATGTCGGACAACTTCAAAGAGGAGGTGCACTCTCATATGAAGAAGTGCATGGACCATTTGTTAGATGATGAGGAACATAGCTCTTGGGAAGAATTATCATCTACACCTCCTTATTCATTGAGTGTGAGAGGAGGCTCATCCATGAGCAACCTTGCTGATTTCAAGCAAGTGTATGACAAATATTATATTGTTGAATCTCATGATGTATAATTGTATTTTTCTAACACTCATTTGGAGGGCTTTGCTCCAAGAGGTAGCACTATTTATGATGGGCTTGATGGACCACTTGATGCCATGAACTTTATTGATCATGATCATCCTTTAGAGTATCTTGGAGGGGATATACACTTCCTATGGTGTGAATCCATTACACCAATCATAAAACACCTTCTCCAAGCATGCAAGAAGGATGGGGCAGCAAGAAAGTGTTGGAGGAAACACTTGTCATCTCCTATTCTATGGCAGTTGATGGTAAAACTGTGTTGGTTGCACATGAGGAGGGAACTTCCTTCTCCTTTATCATATATGGCATCTAGCATGATCTTAATCATGATTCCACATGCTGAAGACGTTCGTATTCTTGGGAACATGGTTGGAGGAGAGACACATTTGTGGAATGTGTCCTTGGGGAAAGGAGTTTCCCACATTCTTTTCACTACATGTTCTAAGGGGAGCATGGGAGACCATATGGCCACTATATCACATCACTTGTCTCTTTATGATGTGGACCATATGATTTTATGTATCACTTGGAGCATGCCTCTCATGGGCATTTGGGAGGAAATTCACTATGAGTTACCATGTTGGAAGGTAATTCATTTCATTTGGATGACAGCATCGAGGTGGAAGACCTTCATTGATGGTGAAATTCCCCATCATGACCATCACTTCTATCTTGATGATTCCATGGATCAGCAATAGGGTTTCCATATAGACCTTCCTTTACTTCATAATGAAATATATTTGGTTTATCTACCAAATGCCACTTTGCAGACATGGGAGGAACCATTGGGAGATGAAATTATTGCAGAAAATTTGAAGCAATGGTGGAGATTGTTGAAGGAGAAGGCCACAAGAAGGGGAGAGATTTTGTAGCACCCTTGTAGTTGCTTGAGCATAAGCAACATTTGGGAGGGGGAGACTGTAATGTTCCTAAATTAGCTTCAGCTAGTTGGAACATTAATTTTTCCATGTTTTTTTTTTTGCATTTCATAATTGATGAATAAATTGTAAAGGAGGACATGTAAAACTCCTGAAAACCAAGAATAAATCAATGCCTATGTGAACAAAGACATATCTGGGCTATGTAAATTATATCTTGCAGGTGTGAAAGGGTCTAAATCACAACAGGGGATCCTATTTGACAAAGTCAAATAGCGCAGTCTAGATGCATTGAACCTATTTGAGGGACAACGTAGCTCTAGAAGGAGGTCGTAATGTGAAAAGGGTTAAGTGATTAAAGGTGGTTTAGAGTTTTGCAAGACTCCTCTCTTATAAAAGGAAGAGGAGGGTAGCAAGGAGAGGGTTGTTGAAGACATTATTTCTGAAGGTCTGTCTGCTTAGACATCCCTTGTTGGGCATTCCTATTCAGGAATCTCACCTCCTTTATTGAGCAGCTCTTGCAGGATAATTGTGCTAAAATTCTCTATTACCAAGCTTGGGAAAAGTTTCACCTTACATTATAGCGCTGCTCATGATTGAGGGTTCAGCTGTCTTGTGAGTTCCAGGAAGTGGAGATCTAGATCTGCTCAGATCTAGATGATAACAGTGGCTCTTTTTAGTGAGAGTGTCGTTAACCTCCTGAAAGTGTTCAATTGCTAGTTATACTTTAGATCCACATCTTGGCATCAGGCCAAATCATCGTCATAAGCTACAGCGTTGTTTCTGTTAGCCACCTGTAAAATTTGATTGTACCAAAGGTGGCTAAATTTGTTTTAAGCCTTCAAGGAACAATTTTTCCTTACCAAGAAACTATTGGCTCTTGAAGACTCTTGAAGGCCTCATGCCTCTGTCCAGATCCCATATTGTTGTTTTCATTCTAAAAGCCTCTGAAATCCTACAAAAATCCCAAGTCAAATACTGCTACAGACCCCTTTTTCCCTTCCTTTTCTTCCAAACTAACCTCTGTTTCTATCCCTCCATTTCCCATGAAAACCCCACAATTTCATGTTTCTTCCTTTTTCCCTTTTATAAAATCCATTTTATAAGGTCTTAGACCCCTTCTTAGCCTTATCGGAACCCTTGATTACCTTTGAAAATCATTAAAAACCATCTAAATACATAGTTTTTATGTATTGGGCCTTAAGCCCCCTCGGGCTAAGCCTCTACCCCTTTTTCCTCCATGCGCCCTATCGCCGGAACCAAGCGTTTTAGCCCGCCAGGAGCTTATCCCTTTCAAAATAATATTTCTCCGCCCAAACATTAAAAACCTTTGTAAATCATGTTTTTTGGGTTTTATTTCATTTCCAAATTTTTTCCGCTGGTATAATTTATGGATCAATATCGACCGTCGATTTGCCCCGTAGATCGGACGGTGCGGAGCACGACTTGCCTGTGGACCCCCCCATCCATACGCTATTTTCCAAACCAGCGGTATTTTTTGCACTGCCTTTGGGCAAAAGGTTGTTTTCCCCTGATGGCCAGCGATTCCATACACCTGCCGCCGCGTGTCCTCTGTACCTTTTTCAAAACCGCCGTCCCTACGCATTAAAGTTATCCCCCGCGAATTAACGTTCGGACCAGGGCATGCAGAAAAATCTACCACAGCCGCCCGATCTGGGCCCACTGATCTAACGGTGAGCGCTCGCCAATGTTGCTCGATGGATAACCAAAGTGCCCACGCGATAAGCCAGCCTTCGTACAGCGGAAATCCCGTCTCCACCGTTGATCTGATCTGCAGATCGACGGTCCAAAATACATCACCCGATTCCTCCGTTTGACTTTCAAACGTCTACTCACGGCCGTCAATCACGCGTGATCGAAGGCTTAGATTTGATCCTCTTCCGCCCATTCTATGATCTTTTAGATTAATCTTGATCATCGGATGAAAGCCATCCGATGGCCACACTCCTCCACACACCTTCCGATGCAGTTAATCCTATAAAAGCAGGATTTTTTAATAAGTTTTCGTATTGTGCAGGGTTCTAAGTCATTTTTCGTGGTTTTCAACGAAGATTCAGAGAAGGAGGGTGACGACCCGCACGTCTTCATTTCATCTGAGGAAATCATCCGCAGGGTTCAAAAGCACGTTTCATCGACGTTTTCTCAGGCATTGATGCCTTATAAACCCTGCGCAGCCCTGTAGAGCAGCAAGAAGGCCACGAAACAGGCACAGTCGAAGATTATCAGTGTCGAAGGCCAGGATGAATCAGAACAGAGAATTAATGGACAGATTAGCGGGGATTACGGCTAAGATAGTTTTCAAAAGCCTAATCCCCAATCTAAAACACAGTTAGAAAAGAAAAACTTAAAGTGTTTTATCAGGCAAAAGCCTCCAACGCCACATTTGAGGAAAATTGATTCCTCAACCACCACAGAGCCACCTGTTCCTCAAAGTACTCAATAAGAAGGCTGAATTTATTGATAAAGCAAGATTTTCTCCATTAGCGCAGCCAGAAAGTTACTTCTGCGAGGAAACTTCATGCCAAAGATATCTACAAAGTAACCCTAGCATCACTCAGAACCTCAAAGGTCAACAAAAGCTCCCACTGAGCTTAAATGATAAGTGCAAATCAATTAATACATTGAGACACCTGTACAGTTCTTCATTTGAGCCCCCCAAGGGCCAAGAAGGCATTTAACTCTGTATTAATTGTAAATTGAGATCTTTTATCAGATCTCACCTCCTCATATCCCTATAAATACTTCAGTAGAAGATGAGTGAGGGGTTGGTTGTTAATGTAATTGTTGAAGCATTGTAATTGTAACTGAGCTGAAGACTCCTGATTGTAAATAGTGATTCACTGGCTCTTGGAGCTCTACTTGTAACAGATAAGTTAGGTTGCGAAAGAGAGATGAATTAAAACACTGGACTTGAAGATTGTAACTCGTTTGGAGCATCAATACAAGCTGATTTATGGGATCCTGGTCTATGTTGATGGTGATGTTATTCTCATTGTAACTTGTGATTTTGTTTCTATTTTGATTATGTTTCATTTTCTACTATAAAGAACAGTTTGAACAGGTTTAGGACCTACTTCATATCAGTAACCTTCTCTGGCTGAAAAATCTTTATTTAAATTTTTTCTTTCAACTGTGTTATTTGAAAATGATTTAATTCAGTTTAAGCATAGGAATGCTGGCGTTCCCTAGTCTTATTGCCTTAGCTAAATATTATTTTTGAATGTTACTTTCAATATATGTTGTGTGAAGATGAACTGAGGAAGATATGGTGAGCCCTGGTCCCAGTCTTGTTTGCATAACTGTTTGATTCTTTACCTTAGAATGTGTCAAAAGCTAGATAGTTTCAAAGTACTTACCAGATCTTAGGCCATTATGTGTTATCTCTGTTATTGTCATGGAAGTAACTAAGTAAAGAAGAGCTAGGAGAGGATTTGTGGTGAGCCCGGCCCGCTAGTTTCTACTCCAAAAGTTGCCTTCAAGTTTCCCTTAGTTTTTGTATGTTTTCTATCGAAATTGTATCAAAGGCTTGCTAGTTTCAAAGTAGTTACTAGATCCTAGTTTGCTTTCATGTCTTTCTTAAGTGCCTGGTCAAAGACTGGCTAGTTTCAAAGTACTTACCAGATCCTAGGCTGCTCTTTGTTCTGCATCTGTTTATTACCCCTTCTTATTGTATCACTTCATTCCATAAATTAAACCTTAAAGAGATCGTTAGACATAGATGACTTGCCCCATGGACCACTCTTGTCTCTTGTTGTTCCAATTAAATCCTCTTGTGACTCCACAGCCCAATGGACTGAAAACCTGCCATCATATTTCTTCTTGATCAAAGCTTACTCTTTTTCTTGCAACTTCTCACCTTTGAACCTCTTTGCATTTGGGACTTTTCACCTCTAATAGCAATCATGTTCAACCATCAAAATACAAAACAAACCTTTGGTATTCATAACTAGCCTAACATTATTACCCCAAACTTCAAAGACAAATCCATCTTTGCACTCATTGGAGAGATCCCTCTCCAAATTCAGGAGGGCTAGATCCTAGAATCCAAAATTTGGTTGAAACGATGTTGTTTCTGTAATTGGACTCTGCCAATCTTGCTAATAAATTACAGATTCCTAACATTTCTGGCGACTCCACTAGGGAGTGAGTTGATTTTTCATCTTATTTTCCTTTGATCTTCATAAAAACTTGTTGAGAGTAAAAAGCAGCTTTTTCAAGCACTACCTAAGAATTGGTAATCATGATGAAACTTGTTTGAATCAGTGACAAACTAGGTCAACCCTAGGATTCTCATAAGACTTTATCTAACCTTGAAAAATCAGATGGCTTAGCCATAAGAGTATACTGTCTTTGTCTCACAACCGTAGCTAAGTTTTGAAACAAAGTTAAGACATTCTTAGAAACCACAAATAAAAAATAACTCAGAAAATACCAAAAACATTTTAGATTGGTAGTAAAACACTTACTCTTACATTTAACTTACCTTTTGATTGTGTTTTACCTCGTACTCTTAGACAGAGTCTGGAAAGGGCCAGGTAGCCTCCAGATCTCATCCTCTTTTAGAGGTGAAATATCTGTTCAATGCCCTCCCAGTCAATCTCTGGTTAGATTTTGTTGTGTTTTGGGACATCCTTGAAAATGGATATTTCACAAGCACTGTGGTGGACAATGTACTTCTTTGAAAACACTCTAAACTTTCCACCTGGCGACTCCACAATCCTGAACAGACCTTAAGACTCCACGGGGAAGAACCCTTATCTTTTTAACATCATTCAAATCCAGTTAGAGGACTGTAGGATTAAAATTTGTTTTAACAGATCAGTTAACCTCTCAAAGGTTGTCATACTTGGTTGAAATTTTCTTGTTATTTGGGTCTAAAATTACACCATAGTGGCTCCTAGAAATATTCACACCAGAGCCCATCCTGACCCTGATCCTCCTGAGATAGTTGATAACCCACAAATAATCCTTAGGAAGTCTCCTAAGATAGAATCTTCAACTATTTTCAGATCACCCCTAAGAGCTAATTCAGTCCCTGAAAATATTTCAGCTCTACAACAATCACAAGCTGACTTAGTTAATCCCTTTAGGACTAGGTCATTTGGTGATTTAGATCAGCTAGATTCTGAGTCTTCACTTTCATCTCCTGAAACAAGTGAACATTTTGGTAGAAGAGAAACAACACCTCCTGATTTACATTTTCTTCTTAACTTAGGTGTCTCGCATCCAAGATCAGCTCAGAAATCTATTGTTGTTCCATCAACTTCTGTTCATCCTTCATCCACTGTTCAAACCACTCCACTTCAGCCCACACCTCCTCTTGTCAATCCACCCCTTGTAAACCCACCCCCACCACATATCATGGCAGCATGGTTGCTCCCTTAGTCCTTCCTATACCATTAGTCAACCTTCCACAGGACTATCCGTCCAAAATCCCATTGTATGATGCTAGCAATGCTATAACTACATCACAACATGTGGATAGGATTAATGACTACTTTGATAGAAATGAAATTGATAATGATTTTGTCAAGATTAGACTATTTTCTCAGAGTTTGGGGGGAGAAGTAAGAAAATGGTTTAAAGGCTTAACCCCCAATAGTATTAATGATCTCCAAGGTTTCCATCAAACATTATTAAACAAATGGGAAGTAAAGAAGAATCCTCTCCGAGTTCTTGCTGACTATAAAAATCTCCATAGGAACCCAGGGGAAAGTGTACAAGCTTATTGTAACAGATTTAACAGTGTGTATAATGCACTTTCCCCAGAACTAAAACATCCACAGGGCTCAGCCTTAAAAAAATTTCCTGAAGGATTTGATTCTAATATGACCTATTCTCTGAGAGAAAGAGATTTTGCAACTCTTGAAGATATGAAAAGGGGTGCTCTTTCTGTGGAAGTCAAGTTAATGGAGAAAAGAGCAAGAATGAAGAGCGAGAAGAGAGTATCTTTTAGAGAGGAACCTACACCTTCTACTTCAAACTCAAAAATGGAGAAAATGATGGAGGAGGTGATGAAGAAAATAAGCATCCTTGAGAGAGCACAAGCAAGTCAAAATAAAACTGCTCCTCAAATCAGAAACCAAAACCAGAATCAGAATGTAAGAAGGAACCAACCTCCAAACAGACCAAGGGAAGATAATCAACAGATCACCCCTCCCTTTCATCAAAACTATGTGAGTGAGGTTGAGGAAATAGATGAAATAACAGAGGACAATGATATAAACATAATGGAGGAGATTATGAAGAAAATAAGCATCCTTGAGAGAGCACAAGAAATTCAAAATCAAACTGCTCCTCAAAACAGAAACCAAAACCAGAATCAGAATGTAAGAAGGAACCAGCCTCTAAACAGACCAAGGGAAGATGATCAACAGATCACCCCTCCCTTTCATCAAAACTATGTGAGTGAGGTTGAGGAAACAGATGAAATAACAGAGGACAATGATATAAACATGCTGGAGGTAGATGATGATGACTGTGAGATTCATTATGATAAGAAACAAGGTCTATACACACCTTATGATGACAGAAGAGATGATGATGATGAAAATAATTATCAAGACATGGAAAATTTCGTCATCGAGACTCAAAAAGAATATGACCTTAGAAGCAAGACCAGTCAAAAAACCCCCAACACCAAAACCTCTGACAAATCCTCTCAAAACAGCACTACAACCAAGCCTAAAATAGTCAAACAAAAGGATAAAACAGTGGTTGTTAATTCTGGTAAAGGTAAAGAGAAAGACACTCAAAATTTTGAAAAACAGAGTGCAAACATTAGTAGTACTAACACTTTAGCTAGTACTCCTATTACAACCGTTGTGTCAAGTGTACATAAAACAAATCAGCAAGCTGTTATTGCTGATAGAGTAACAGCTAATAGGGCTGAAACTAGCACCTTAAAGAATCAAATTCCTTTCAGCCTGGAACAAGAAATCTCAAAGATCAAAATTTATGTTCCCTTGACTGAGTTAGCTGCTCATCATGTATATAAAACCCAAATTTTGAAGGCTTTAAACATAGAAGAAAATGAGGATACACTCAATCTGAATGATGACCAGCCAGAGCTTATTTTTGGTCCAAAGATTGAAAGTAAGTTTCAAGAGGGACCTGTCCCTCCCTTTTATGTAAGTTTGAACGTTCATGACAAAATTCTACACAACGCTATGCATGACTCAGGGGCTTCTCATAACTTAATGTCAAAAGATGTAATGGAGAGCCTGGGTCTTGAAATCACCAGACCTTATAAAGATCTTTACTCTTTTGACTCAAGCAGAGTCAAGTGTTTAGGATTGATCAAAGACCTTTGTGTTAACTTAGCCCACATTCCAGCCAAATGCTTAGTCATGGATATTGTTGTGGCTTATGTGCCCCCAAAGTATGGAATGCTTTTATCAAGATCTTGGGGGGCTAAGTTACAGGGGACTATGCAAATGGACATGACCTATGCGACTATCCCTGTTTTCAATCAGACTAGAAGACTTTACAGGGAGTCCCATATGCAATACACAATTACAAGTCAAGAAAGACCTCAAAACTCTCCTCTGTACTCTGTAAGTACAGGCCTTGATTCCTTTATCATGTTTAATGATGAAACACTTACTGAGAAAATCATGTTAACAGGATCAATGGCTGATTGGGAGGAGGAAGAACACAGCACTGAAGTGTCAAAATAGTTTTCCTCACTTGAAAACATTGGCAAACAAAACACAGGTCTTGATTTACAAGTCATGAGTCCATTGTTTTTAAAGCTTTACAATGAAGAACACATCCCTCAACATATTGAAAAACTTGAGGAACCAAAACAAACACAACTAAGTGTTGATATTCAAGAAACACCCGAAAGCACATTAGTTGAAAAGGACATTCACCAAACTGATAAAACTAAAAATGATCCTCCCTGGAGTATGTATTTTGATGGGTCATGCACAAGAACTAATTTTGGTGCAGGAGTCTGGATTTGCAATACTGAAAGCAAGCACACAGAATGCATTTCTTGCAAATTAAACTTTCAATGTTCTAACAACATAGCGGAGTATGAATCCCTGCTCTTGGGCTTACATTTGCTGAAAAAGTTAGGAGCCAAGAA
This sequence comes from Pinus albicaulis, assembly GCA_034641835.2. NCBI lineage: Eukaryota > Viridiplantae > Streptophyta > Pinopsida > Pinales > Pinaceae > Pinus > Pinus albicaulis. The sequence goes on from CM076576.1 coordinate 830,761,584, forward strand.
AATCAATGTGTATGGGGATTCTGAGTTAATCATTAGGCAAGTTAATGGGGAATATAATGCAAATCATCCCAAACTTAGGGCCTATCAGAATGATGTCATGGATCTTTTGAAAACATTTGAGGAGTCCAAACTGAGTTTTGTCCCAAGAAAAAGAAATCTTATTTCCCACAATTTAGCCTTTGCAGCTAGGACATGCCTAATGCCATATGAGACCGAAGATTTCTCAACTCAGATAAAATTTAGACCAGCTGTGCCTGATAATAAAAAATATTGGCAGGTGTTTGATGGAGATAAAAAAATAGAAGACTTCATGCAATTCAGAAATGAATTTGAACTGCATAGTTGAGATTCATATTATGACACAGACTGCAGTGAAGAAAATTTTCTTGGTGAAGAAGAACCTTCCCCTGAGCTTGTCAATATTAACCTTCAGACTAGAAAACTTAGAAACAAAACAGAATTGAGTGCAGAATCAGAAACAAAGGAATTAGAAACTCTGCATTCTAAAGATGAAAGTCTGCCAAGTGGTTTAACACCTTTAGAAGAGTTGTTTGATTTTAATGATGTGGCCAAAAAACCTAAACTGGAACCTGAAGAGACTGAAGTGGAAGAGTGCAACATAGGCAGTGGGGAAAAATCGAAAATGATCAAACTGTCCAAAACTTTGCCAGCTCACATTAAACTCAAATACATAGAATTTTTCAAAGAATTTTCTGATGTTTTTGCATGGAGTTACGAAGATCTTAAGTCCTATGACATTGAAATAATACAGCACAAAGTCCCTCTTAAAGAAAACCAAAAACCATTCAAACAGAAACTGCGCAGAATAAACCCTGTACAGCTGCCTTTGGTTAAGAGGGAAATCATGAAGATGTATGATGCTGGTATTATTGTCCCTGTTAGGTATTCTAAATAGGTATTCTCAATGGTGTATGTTAGAAAGAATACTGGAGAAATCAGGCTGTGTATAGACTTTAGAGACTTAAACAAAGCTTCATTGAAGGACAACTACCCTTTGCCCAAGATGGATCATATTTTACAAAGGGTGGTAGGGTCTAGAAGAATTTATTTGCTTGATGGCTATTCAGGGTATAATTAGATCTTAGTTCACCCTGCTGATCAATTAAAGACAACTTTTACTACACCATGGGGCACTTTCATGTATGTGAAAATGCCTTTTGGTCTAATGAACGCTGGAGCAACCTTTCAGAGAGCCATGGACATAGCATTCTCGGAAGAATTGGGATTCTTCATCATTATCTATCTTGATGATGTAACTGTGTTTTCAAAAATAGATGAAGAACATTTAGAACATCTGAGAAAAGTTTTCGATAAATGCAGAAAGTTTGGAATATCCTTAAACCCTAAGAAGACGCTATTTGGTCTCCGGGAAGGTAAAATTCTTGGGCATATTATTTCTAAGGAGGGTATAAAGATAGATCCAAAGAGGATTGAAGCCATATGCAAATATCTCATCCTTGAAACATCAAGGAGTTGCAATCTTTCATTGGGAAGATTAACTTTTTAAGAAGGTTCATCCCTAACTTAGCTGAGCTCCTTAGGAATATAAAAAACATGTTGAAGAAGGAGCAAGAGGTAAAATGGACCTTGGAAGCAAAGACATCCTTTGAGCTGGTGAAACAAGCATTAGCCAAAACACCAGTTCTGATAAGTCCTGATTTTTCAAAGGATTTTTATATCTTCTCATATGCATCAGAACACACCATAGCTGCTGTCCTTTTACAGAAAAGTCCACAAGGACAAGAGCAGCCTATTGCTTTCTTTAGTAAGGCATTGAGGGATGCCCCTTTGAAGTACAACATTATGGAAAAGCAAGCTTTTTTTTTTGGTTAAAGCCTTAAAAGACTTCAGAGTATACATCCTTCACTCACACATCATTGCCTTTATCCCAAATTCAGTTGTTAAAGACATTCTAACACAGGACCCAGATGGTAAGAGAGGTAAGTGGATTGTTGCTATTCTTGAATATGATTTAGAGATAAAACCCACTAAGCTCATCAAAGGCCAAGGTCTAGCTAGATTAATGGCTGAGTCAAATTGTGAAGTTCTTGATATTAATATGATCAATGCTTTGGATAGCCAAGAAGAATTCTCAACTCCCATTGTTGAAGACCATTTTATGAATTCTCCTTGGTATGCTGATATTGTTTATGTTTTTCTTAATTTGAATACACCTCCTGGTTTGACAAAAACAAAGGCAAAGTTCTTGAAGCTGAAAGCAGTAAACTATTGCATTATAGATAGATGTCTTTATTGGAAAAATGCAAGTGGTATATTGCTTAAATGTTTTCCTGAGTTTGATGCAGAGAAGGTTAAGCAGAAATTCCATGAAGGAGAGTGTGGGAGTCATTTGTACTGGAAGTCAACAACCAACAAAATTTTGAGGGCTGGTTTCTTTTGGCCTACTCTTTTTCCTGATGTACACAAGATGATTATTGCCTGTCATAAGTGCCAACTGTTTCAGGGAAAAAGAAAACTGCTACCCCTTCCTCTGCATCCAATCATTGTTGAAGCTCCTTTTCAATAGTGGGGACTTGACTTCATAGGAGAAATCCATCAACCATCTTCTGCCCAGCATAGATGGATTCTCACTGCCACGGACTACTTCACTAAGTGGATAGAAGCCATTCCTTGTAGGCAGGCCAATGATTCAGTTATCATAAAATTTATGGAGACTAACATTCTCTCCAGATTTCACTGTCCTACCAAGATCATCACTGATAATGCAGCATCATTTGGATCAAAGAGGATGGTTGAATTCTGTCATAGATATCAGATAACATTGGGGCATTCCACAGCCTATTACCCTCAAGGTAATGGACTTGCAGAGTCCTCAAAAAAGGCTTAGTGAACATAATCAAGAAACTGTTGGAGGATAACAAAAAGACTTGGCACATAAAGCTGGTCCATGCACTTTGGGCTGACAGATTAACCTTGAAGAAATCTATTGGTATGTCACCTTCTCAGCTTGTGTATGGTACAGATGGAATTTTTCCAAATAGCCTTGGTATACCAGTTATGAAGTTGATTGAAGAATTGCAGACTGAAGAAAATGACATGACCAGAAGAATAAATCAGACCATTCATCTTCAGCAGACCAGGGAGGAAGTGTATAACAAAGCACTGCAGAAATAGGACAACATCAAAAACTTTTGATAGAAGAACAAAGGCCAACAATTTCAAGATTGGGGACAAAGTTTTAAAGTGGGACCTAAGGAGGGAAGAAAAGGGCAAGCATGGAAAATTTGACAACCTATGGCTAGGCCCTTACTCTATTCATTCAGTTGCTGGTAATAATGCATTTTTCTTACAAGAACTGGATGGAACAGAATTGTTTGGGGGTCCTGTCAATGGCAGGATGCTTAAGCATTACTTCTCTTGATCCATTTTATGTTTTGAAGCCTTTTTATCTTTTTCCATTATAAATATTCCATCCACCATTGCATTCAAAGTTATGAAAAATCAAAAAATACAAAAACAAAGAAAAGAAAGAAAAGAGGGCAGAAATGAAAACAAGAAAGGCAAATCCCCATGCAAAAAAAGAGAAACAAATGTGAAAGTGTGCAAGCTCAAATGCCACTCCTCAAAAACACACTTCTAGTTAGTCAAACTGTTTAATCTTGAATAACTAGCTTTAAATTTTTCTGCTGATAGGATAGTGAATTCGATTTGCCAAACTGTTCAATATTGGCTTATCAGTAGATATATTAGGATAGAAATGAAGGTTCAAACAAACTCAAAATCTAAACCAAAGTTTCCAAAAGGAGATGACTCAAAACTGTTTTATCTTCTGAGTCAAAAAAGAGAAAGACTGGTTCTAATTTGCCCAAAATTTGAATCAGAGAACAAGGAAGAGACAACTCAAACAAAAGCAAAAACGCAGCTGTGAAGAAAAGAGAAGGCCATGATGAGAGACTTTCAGATCTTAAGCATTTTATTTTGATTTTATTTTTCTGCAAATAATAATCTATGTGTGGCTTGTTTTTATGCCATAGATCACAGCAAGTCAAACAACTTAATCTTGACTTGACTGTTTTTAAATTTCTGTTGTAGAATTTAGAGAATGAAAGTCTGTTGGACAGCTTAATCCCAACAGATAGTAGATTAGGTAGAGAAATATCTGAGCTCAACTGTTTAATATGAGTTCAGGGAGAAATAAGGAGTAGAATTAGATTAGTTTTTATGCTTTCAAAAGAATAAAATGTTGTGAGAAGAGTTTTCCAATCCAAGTGCACTCTGATGAAGAAAAAATGTTAGTTCAGTAGGATTGGGTAGGTAGAAGGTTGTATTGATCAAGTCCATTATTTTTTCATAACTGATACTATTTTTCAGAGCAAAGAAAGATCATCTAGTGAAAGAAGAGAAATCCAAAGGATGAGGCACCTGGTCAGCATCCCAGAGAAAATAATGGATCAGGCACAAGTCAGCCTCCCAAAGAAATCAAGTCTGAATTCTTGATGCCTTCAAGAAGGCACCATCCTCAAGTGGAGCCACTGTTAGCCACATGTAAAATTTGATTATACCAAAGGTGGCTAAATTTGTTTTGAGCCTTCAAGGAACAATTTTTCCTTACCAAGAAACTGTTGGCTCTTGAAGACTCTTGAAGGCCTCATGCCTCTGTCTAGATCCCATATTGCTGTTTTCATCCTAAAAGCCTCTGAAATCCTACAAAAATCCCAAGTCAAATACTGCTGCAGACCCCTTTTTCCCTTCCTTTTCTTCCAAACTAACCTCTGTTTCTATCCCTCCATTTCCCATGAAAACCCCACAATTTCATTTTTCTTCCTTTTTCCCTTTCACAAAATCCATTTTATAAGGTCTAAGACCCCTTCTTAGCCTTATCGGAACCCTTGATTACCTTTGAAAATCATTAAAAACCATCTAAATACATAGTTTTTATGTATTGGGCCTTAAGCCCCCTCGGGCTAAGCCTCTACCCATTTTTCCTCCATGCGCCCTATCACCGGAACCAAGCGTTTTAGCCCGCCGGGCGCTTATCCCCTTCAAAATAATATTTCTCCGCCCAAACATTAAAAACCTTTGTAAATCGTGTTTTTTGGGTTTTATTTCATTTCCAAAGTTTTTCCGCCCATATAATTTATGGATCAATATTGACCGTTGATCTGCCCCGTAGATCGGATGGTGCGGAGGACGACTTGCCTGTGGACCCCCCCATCCATACGCTGTTTTCCAAACCGGCGGTATTTTTCGCACCGGCTTCGGGCAAAAGGTTGTTTTCCCCCGATGGCCAGCGATTCCATACACCTGCCGCCGCGTGTCCTCTGTACCTTTTCCAAAACCACCGTCCCTGCGCATTAAATTTATCCCCCGCGCATTAACGTTCGGACCAGGGCATGCAGCGAAATCTACCACAGCCATCCAATATGGGCCCATTGATCTAACGGTGAGCACTCGCCAATGTTTCTCGATGGATAACCAAAGTGCCCACGCGATAAACCAGCCTTTGTACAGTGGCAATCCTGTTTCCACCGTCGATCTGATCTGCAGATCGACGGTCCAAAATCCATTGCTCGATTCCTCCGTTTGACTTTCAAACCTTTGCTCCCGGCTGTCGATCACGCGCAATCGACGGCTTAGATTTGATCCTCTTTTGCCCATTATATGATCTTTCAGATTAATCCTGATCGTCGGATGAAAGCCATCCGACGGCCACGCTCCTCCACACACCTTTCGATGCAGTTAAGCCTATAAAAGCAGGATTTTTTAATAAGTTTTCGTATTGTCCAGGGTTCTAAGTCATTTTTCATGGTTTTCAAGGAAGATTCAGAGAAGGAGTGTGACGACCTGCACGTCTTCGTTTCGTCCGAGGAAATCATCCGCAGGGTTCAAAATCACGTTTCATCGACGTTTTCTCAGGCATTGATGCCTTATAAACCCTGCCCAGCCCTGTAGAGCAGCAAGAAGGCCATGAAACAGGCACAGTCAAAGATTATCAGTGTCGAAGGCCAGGATGAATCAGAACAGAGAATTAATGGACAGATTAGCGGGGATTACGGCTAAGACAGTTATCAAAAGCCTAATCCCCAATCTAAAACACGGTTAGAAAATAAAAACTTAAAGTGTTTTATCAGAAAAAAAGCCTCCACCACCACATTTGAGGCAAATTGATTCCTCAACCACCACAGAGCCACCTGTTCCTCAAAGTACTCAATAAGAAGGCCGAAGTTATTGATAAAGCAAGATTTTCTCCATTAGCACAGCCAGAAAGTTACTTCTGTGAGGAAACTTTATGCCAAAGATATCTACAGAGTAACCCTAGCATCACTTAGAACCTCAAAGGTCAACAAAAGCTCCCACCGAGCTTAAATCATAAGTGCAAATCAATTAATACATTGAGACACCTGTACAGTTCTTCATTTGAGCCCCCCAAGGGCCAAGAAGGCATTTAACTCTGTATTAATTATAAATTGAGATCTTTTATCAGATCTCACCTCCTCATCTTCCTATAAATACTTCAGTAGAAGATGAGTGCGGGGTTCGTTGTTAATGTAATTGCTGAAGCATTGTAATTGTAACTGAGCTGAAGACTCCTGATTGTAAATAGTGATTCACTGGCTGTTGGAGCTCTGCTTGTAACAGATAAGTTAGGTTGTGAAAGAGAGATGAATTAAAACAATGGACTTGAAGATTTTAAATGGTTTGGAGCATCAATACAAGCTGATTTATGGGATCCTGGTCTATGATGACGGTGATGTTATTCTCATTGTAACTTGTGATTTTGTTTCTGTTTTCATTATGTTTCATTTTTTACTATAAAGAACAGTTTGAATAGGGTTAGGACATACTGCATATCAGTAACCTTCTCTGGCTGAAAAATCTGTATTTAAATGTTTTCTTTCAACTGTGTTATTTGAAAATGATTTAATTCAGTTTAAGAATATGAATGTTTGCGTTCCCTCGTCTTATTGCCTTAGCTGAATATTATTTTTGAATGTTACTTTCAATATATGTTGGGTGAAGATGAACTGAGGAAGATATGGTGAGCCCTGGTCCCAGTCTTGTTTGCATAACTGTTTAATTGTTTCCCTTAGAATGTGTCAAAATCTGGATAGTTTCAAAGTACTTACCAGATCTTAGGCCATTCTGTGTTATCTCTGTGATTGTCTTGGAAGTAACTAAGTAAAGAAGAGCTAGGAGAGGATTTGTGGTGAGCCCGGCCCGCTAATTTCTACTCCAAAAGTTGCCTTCAAGTTTCCCTTAGTTTTTGTATGTTTTCTATCGAAAGTGTATCAAAGGCTGGCTAGTTTCAAAGTACTTACCAGATCCTGGGCTGCTCTTTATTCTGCATCTGTTTATTTCCCCTTCTTATTGTATCACTTCATTCCATAAATCAAACCTTAAAGAGATCCTTAGACATAGATGACTTGCCCCATGGACCACTCTTGTCTCTTGCTGTTCCAATTAAATCCTCTTGTGACTCCACAGCCCAATGGACTGAAAACCTGCCATCATCTTTCTTCTTGATCAAAGCTTACTTTTTTTCTTGCAACTTCTCACCTTTGAACCTATTTGCATTTGGGAATTTTCACCTCTAACAGCAATCATGTTCAACCATCCAAAAACAAAACAAACCCTTGGTATTCATAACTAGCCTAACATTATTAGCCCAAAATTCAAAGACAAATCCATCTTTGCACTCATTGGAGAGATCCCTCTCCGGATTCCGGAGGGCTAGATCCTAGAATCCCAAAGTTGGTTGAAACAATGTTGTTTCTGTAATTGGACTCTGCCAATCTTGCTAATAAATTACAGATTCCTAACAGTTTCTCTCTCTAAGACAACGTTATTTTCATATCTATAGCTGGAGGGTGCTTTGCTTACATTTTAGAGGAGAGATATTTGGTGTTGGGTTCCTTCCTTCACTCTGGTGATCCATAGGTTGGCCAACCAATATATGTTATGTTTCAGATCTGATCTATTTTATACTTGTATTATTTAGAATTTCTGAATCATTCTACAGATCTGAAGTTTTAGATTTCAGATCTACTTCCTATGCTTCATGTTTTGAGCAAATCCCCAAGGGGAATCTATGGATAAGCTTTCCTTGTGTATGGATCTATATTCGATATATATTTTTATGTATTGATCTGATATAGATCTGAAAAATAAATAAAATGCTGCTTCAACCCTGAAAATTACGCTGTCACTGTTATGCAGTCTTTTTACATGGTTGCAACCCCTCTTTCTTGAGGATTTATTCTGTATTCTTTCATTCTTCTCCTGTAAAGTGTATGAGTTATGTCCCTAAGATTATTTTTGAATTTTCAGACCTTATTTCAGTCATACCCTTTAGAAAACCACGCTCACATGCTTCAGTAAGTTTCTGCATAAATGTAGTCTTGGGAAAACAGGGTTTTCTAGCCTAGTTAGGAAACGATGAACTGTTTAACATAGAAAATTTTATTTATTTTTTGCTGAAATTCGACATGGGAGTACCTCATAACCCTAGCTATCATTTCCAACCACTTTCCCATCTTATTTTTATTAAAATATCCTAATACACACATTTAAGGGCCAAAATCATCACTTTACCCGACCTTTTTCCTTGTAAAACGCTGTATAAATTTTCTGCTATGTATTTTACTGAAGTTTAAGTGCTTTTATATTGGTATGAGGTATATAGCTGAAGCTTCACATTGGTAATAACTCATATTATTCCCAATCTGTAGTTGTTCCTGAAAAAGGGATATTACAGTCGACAAGCTATAGTTGTACTAAGAATTGCTATAAAGGATGGGTGTCATTGAGGAGTTCGATGGTAGCATGTAAATTGGTGGGATTTCAGAAATCAATGCAAAAGCACAAGGTAGCTTGGTTTTTTGTGACAGGAATATGGTGGAAATTCTAGGACGGGAGTGAGGCAGTAATCCTACCACCAATATGAGCTGATACAAATCGTATATGGTGGTTTGTATCATCATAGTTTTCTGGGGGAAGAATCTTCATAATGGGATTCTATATGGGTGCAAGTTTGGGTTCCCCGATATGATGGTCGATTTCTGGTAGGTGGAAATTTGTGCCTTCCACACAGGTGCCTAAATATTTCCATTAGTGGGCATGACTCTAGTGCGTGATTTGGGCGAGTACAGATTGTGCATGGTGTCACTGAGCCAACAGAGTACATGGTGTGGGATTCCATGCTACTCGTTTTTCCTCAAGTGGATACCTTAAAAGGGTCATTTGTAGAGGAGGTTGTCTTATGTTTCCATTTCTGTATCATTGGCTTACACACATCTTCCTCTTTGGTGGAGTGTAGACTTAACTCATCACATTATGCTCTCATCTTGGTGAGATGTACACACTAAAATGTATGATGAAAGTGTGAGAAAATCCGACAATAAGTGTGCGTGATATTCTCTTGATTGGAGAGAATTTTTTGAGGGAGAGAATAGAATATGTAGAGATTGTTTGCAACGGGCTTGAGTTCTTTGCATTGGTTAATTCGATTATCATTCATATCACATAGGCTGCATTTTATCCTAGGCTTGGTCAAGGTTATGCTTTGGTGGTGTGTTGTCTTATTAGGCTTGATAGACCATTGCGGGGGTGGGGACATTGATCCGACGATGTACTTTTTATGCCATTCCTGGAGGTCGTCTTGTCTCTTCTCTATGGCATTAATCATGTTGATAGTGGGAGTAATTTACGAGGAATAAGTACGATGTCACTAAAAATTATTATCCTGACATATTAGGCAAAAGGAAAATGGACAACTACATGGTCTTTCTTTTTACATAACGTAGATGCTGGTCATGCTACGAAGTATGGATGGGGGTAACTAGCGGTTCCTTGACGGGTTGTTCTTCGGCTATCAAGAACATGGTGGATGCACTCATCTCATCCACTTGGGTCATGGAGCTACCTATAGACTCAAAATCCATGTCATCTTCTTGGGAAAGGAAAACTATGGTTGAGTAGAGGCTAGAAAGGGCTAGCCGGAAGAGAGGAAAATAGTGAAAATCCTCCAAAAGGTGATTGTTGGCTGATAATGGGCATGTGAATTTTACTACCCGCAGTCCCACATAGTAAACCCTTTCAATTGGATACCATCTGTGAATGTGCTCCAAGGTGGCACACTCTTCGGGGTAGTGGCGACATTCATCGCATAGTGTACAACATATAATGGGCATTACAAGGGGGTATTTCTACAATCCTATGTTCCTATTGTAAGTATACGATGGTACGAGGCTCATTGCCGACATACTGGATGGAGGGATCCTCTTGATAGGATTGCTCAATGGAATGTAAAGCATCCCTATATCATGGTATCTCTGGACAGTGGTGGGTATAGTGCTGATAGTTTCCACGGAGAGAGAATGCGTGATTGGTATGCAGTGCTTTGCCTTTACCTTTGGTGGTAGGTTCCTTTTTACGGGAATGTGTTGTTGAGATGTCTACTTAGGAGCTGAGGAGTGGTTTTAATTCGTCTAGATCCACACATATATGGGTAGGATGGTCTATAATGTTGCATATGGCGTAGACCGGTGATTCCCTTTGAATGGCAGGGGTCGCCATCTTCTTTCCTCTATTTGTCATTTTCTTAGCCGTAATCACTGGTTTTGAAATGGAAACTTCCTTTGCGGGGGAAGTCTTGACCATTTCTTGGGTAGGTGGGCACTCCTCGGGACTGAGGGAATTTAACCCTGTGGCAATAACATTAGTGGCTCCTATTCTGGAAAGAGGAATGAGGTACCAAACTAGGAACGCCAACGATATGTTGGGTAATACCAGTGTTGCCAAAACCTATAGGGAGATGAAGCTAGCTCGGGGGTAGAGAAAAGGGGTTTGGGAGGAAATGTAGGCTAGAGAGGCCATCGTGGCCGATGCCTCGGTGTCATTACTACTTGAGTCTGTGTCCTAACTAGCCTCAGTGCTTGATGTGGACATCATGCATACTGGGGCCCCTATGGCATCAGGCGATGCCTCGGGGATAATGGGAGGATCTCCTAGGAATGACCCTAGGACGGACGATGGTTTGAATTGGCCAGGGCCATATTCTTGGTGTTAGTATGAATTCTTTGTCGAAGCGTACAAAAAAGAACCACTTTAGCTACGCATAACTAATAGCCCTAACAACAATAATGGCTGCAAAACATCTTCAGATCTGCAATTAGTAGTTAAAGTGCTGCAACAAACAGATCTATAAATGGAAAGATATTAAGTAGTAAAGTAAAGAGTTTGCTCCATGCATCCAACAGACAAGACAAGAACACGATTTTTGAATGAATTTTTATATTACAGGGCACCTGGGAGGAAACAAGAAGGTGTATCCATATCTCCTCAATGGGATGGGTTCTTTGTAGTCCTCAGCACTTCAGATCTAAGCTTTCTCTCTCTTGTAGATGTAGAAAACCCAATGCAGAAAGTAGAGCTCAATGGGAGCAAAATGGTAAAAATGAGACCAAGTGTATAGATCCAGAGTGATCTAATAGGCAACAAAAGGTGAAGAATGATGGGGAAAACCCTCCTATTTATAACAAAATATTGGGTCATTCTAGATCTTGGTGCATGATTAAAATAATGTTAATCAAATCTAGATCCACATCTATGGAATATTTTATTATTATTTGTTGGAGGGAAAGGGTGTTTGACTTGGGTCAAATCCCTTGATTAGTGAAGAATAAATAAATAAATGATTTATTTATCCTTTTAAGGAAGTGGTTGGGATATAATCAAATAAATAATGATTTATTTAATTAATAGTGGCTGATTTGGTCATATTTAACAAGGAATATTTATTTAAATAATTATTCCTAGAAAATAATAAGATAACTATGGGTTTATCTCATTAATTTCTTTGTTTTTGGGTTAAACATGATTGGGAATAATAATTAAATTATGGTTTAATTAATTATTCCTTTTGGGGTTTCCTAATTAACATAGTGAAAGCAGTTTTACTTGGGGTAAAACTGGTCTTACATGGTGTACTTGGGTCCATCTAATGATGAAAGGTTAGATGACCAGAAAATGGTGTAACAGATTGCCCCCCAGCGTGCGAGTGTCAGGAGCAAATCGTATGACCGAAGTACGTTGTAAGAATACAATCACCAGACAACAAAAGGGGATGTCAGAGAGAGAAGTGTGAGGTAGATAGTGTGCTGAAGGACTAGACCCTGAGGAGACGAGACTCGCAGGTACAACAAGTCTCTGTTATGAGAGGGTACCTGTGCTGAAGGCGGCGGGGGAGGCATACCTATGCCCGCCGTGACAAAGTACAAAAGAATAGTGTGTCCAGTAAACAAGGGACCGAACCATAGAGTACAACTGGCATAATCAAGGGCCAGATAAAAATACAATGAAGAGTCTCACATACATGCGGTGCCTGGGATAACAGCCAGGACTAGGACAATACTATCTGAGTACATGAGATAAATACAACCCAAATGCCCCCTGTAAATGGGGAAGGGCTCGCAAAATCTGACTGATACATGCAAATCATAGAGGTGCTGCAGGTGGCTAAGGCCAACATCATCAAAATCTGGAGCGGCATCAAAGGCTGCAATGAAGAGGTCATCCGGGCATGTGGGGGGCTACCTGCAGGGCCACCCCCTCATGAGGGATGAGACATCTCACACACGCCCGGGAATCATCAAGAGCTGCTGCTGGGTCACTGGACTGTCCAGTATACTCATCTCGATCATGCTGAAAGGAGCTGGAGAAGTAATCAAGTCAAAGGGAAGTGAGAGATCCCCCTGCCTGATCCGAGGCACCGAACAAGAGTGGAAGCTGGAACCAAGGTACACCGCCCTCTAGACGTTGCTTCTGGAATAAATGTGCTGATGTCGACAGAAGGAGGTCCGCCGTAGGTGAGGCAATGAGAGATCCTCAACTAAGGCACGAGAGAAGAACAATAGAGCGACGGACAGACTGACACTAATGATGATGGTGGAAATGGGAAGGATGGAGTGGCGAATGGATGACTTCCCTTGTTAGAGCATAAAGGGCATGAGTGACATGGCAGCGACTGGCACAATATCGAAAGGATAGGGGACAGTGGGGCTGAAGGTCATGATATGCGACACAAGAGAGGAACCAAGCAAAAAGAATGGAGGGCTATAGTAGGGTGTAAAAGGCCGCGGGATAGACTCCATGAATGCAAGGATGACTCAACTCGGATGCTCTAAACAAGGGCGACATGATAGTGCTGCCACACAGTAAAGGCCCCAATGGGGGACCAAGGAAGCATGAGTACAAGGTGGGCACTCATGACGAAAATCAACACGAACATGGACAAGTAAGGGGGCGATATGGTGCACCAAGTACAAGTGTCGTAAGTGAGGAAATTCGATTTTAAGGAGCGGTGAAGTGACCCTTCGTGGAAAAAATGTGTCCGGGTGAAGTATCAAATCACCAAAAACTAACTAAAAACCCATTTGAGAGCTCGGTGAGATCTGTCCAGCGGTGCTGACGGTTCGTCGAACGGGGCTATGGTGTGGTTGCAGCAGTCGAAAGGAGAAACATGGGTTCTCTTGAATGAGGCAGTTTTCCCTCCAAAATCATTCATTTGCTATTGTTGCTGTGGTGAATGTAGAGAGAAGGCCCTAAATCTTGCGGCGAACGTAGCGGACAAACCGACCGTTGGAAGCGAGATCTGTCAGTTGGAGGTACGAGGCCTAACCTTGCTCTTGCATGTTGTTGGATGACATTTGCATTTTAGGGCCCAAAACCCCCAGAAACAGCCCCTCCTTCATCTCTATGGCCGGGTCGCACTTTTTGGGGCAAAAATTACGACCCAGGACGCAGGTTTGGGGGAAAAAAGTGCGACCTGGTCCAGAAAATGGCAGAAAACTGCGACCTGGGAGACGAGGAGGGCTTGGTGCTGTTTGATGGCTGGGAGTTGGGTTGTGGTGTGTGGTTATGGTTTTCCCAATCTGTACCCTGACAAAAATAATGTGGTTGTGCAGGTATGGCAGAGTTGCGGGTCAACTGGAGAGAGAGGGATCTGGGAACACTTCGGACAGAGATCCAGGCGGATCAGGGCGTTCGTCGTGTATTGGCCAGATATAGGGGCATATGGTGCCCTCTCGGATGTGTGTAGGGGCAAGTGGTGCCCCCCAGAATGTATGGGGGGGGGCATATGGTGCCCCCAGTTTTTGGATTTTGTTTGTAACATGCTATGGGCGTGTCTGATGTATATGTATGGGGGGCGTATGGTGCCCCCAGTTTTTGGAACATGCTATGGGCATGTCGTAAGTATATGTATGGGGGGCGTATGGTGCCCCCAGTGATGTATGTAGGGGCAGGTGGTGCCCCCATTTTTTGAGTTTGTGTGACATGCTGTGGGCATGCCAAAATGTATTTATAAAAAGGGGAATCTAACCACATTTTAATGATGTAGTGTGCCATTTTTTCTGGTTATGGTTATGCAGTTTGAGAAAGGAAATGGAGTGTTACCAATCTCTTTTGGTACTGCATATAGGGATCAAATGGACTTTAAGTTTCCGAATTGGCATACCTGGTGTCACTATCCCAAAAGGAGGATTTGGAGATAATGAACCGATGCTCTCGTAGAAAAGCTATAGGTTGGTCAACAATAATGTCTAAGAGACTGGGTTGCTGATGTAAGATGAGGGAACGATAAGGGGTATCGTCCCGAGAGTGATCTGAAGTGATATGGGACTCTAGAGGTTCTTCTAAATGTGGGAGAATACGGGGTCTAGAGTCAACACGACCAGATACACTAGGAGAGTGGTGGAGAATGGCTTCTCTTGGTCTCTCAAATGTGGGTGCCCCCTTACCCAAACATTGCGTTTCGATGTAATGACCACAAGGTGGATGTGGTGTGAACGCATGGGTTCGATGTAAGGGGGAATAGATGAAGTCAGGGGTGGGAATTTCTTCCATAATGTCATCATCGTGATAGAAGATGGGGTGACTAGTGGAAGAAGAACTACCTGACGTGGTGAAGCGGCCTGAATCATCATCATGAGAAGAGAGGTTCACATGCGCATCGTCACAATGGGTGACCGAAGAGTAAGTAGATAATGGATCTACCGATGTTGAGCCCAAGATGACCGCTGAAGGAAGTTCAAGCGAAACAACAGGGGAGGATTCAGATGGAACGTTCCCCAATGGTCTCATGGATGATGACAGGTACAAAATGGTGACTGAGGGCTCCGTTGGCTTAAAAGCGGGAGGCAGAATGTGAATGTCCTCTGGTCCGATCGAAGCGGCCTTGAATTGGCGGTACAAGTCCAAGGAGGAACGGTACTCGTCAAGGCGGGGACAGAGGTGGGTGTAATGGCTGTGAAAATCGCACAAGGCACAAGGGTGGTTTGTGCGCAAGTGTTTGAGTTTTGGGAGGGAGTCGGGGATAGTGACATGGACTTTTGGGAGATCAGAGTCGGGGAATGTCTCGTTGACCAGAAGCTTGAGGTGGGGCAATTCAGGACACATGTGAGTGGCATGACCGACGACATCACACAAAGCGCATCGAATGGCGGGCTTTGGTGGTCGTGGGGGGGTAACGGATGTTGGGGGGCCGGATCGTGATGGGTTGCCCCCCTTCGGGCTTTGCCTGTCTTCCCGGGAGCCGTCACAACAGGAGAAGGGTCCTGTGGAGGTGCTGGGGGCACAGTGGCTATGGAGGAAGCGAGGGGGACCGGTTGAACCGGTGTCAAAGCCATGGAAGGTTTGGGGTGACCAGGGGGGGTGGCGGCTGGGGGGTCAAGGTACCAAACCGGAATACCCAAGGTCAAGTTAGGGAGAGAAAGGGTGGCCATGACGGGGACGGAATATACTCCGGGAGGGGGAGCCAAGAAGGGGGTCTGTCCAGCAGGGTAATGACCAGGAGGAACGGCTTCAAGATGGTTAAGGCCAGGAGGGACCGATCCTGGAGGATAAAGAGGTGCGGGGGTGGCAGCTATAGGGGGAGGGCCAGAAAGGGGAGGTCCGGCTGGCTGAGACGGATGGCTAGGAGCGGGTTGCGGAGGGCGGGGAGGAGGGTGCGGGCTAGCTGAGGCAGGCCGTTTATGGGCAGCCTGAGATGATTACATCATGCAAACATTCGACAAGCTGGGATCAGTAACGGGAGGGGGAGGAAGGTGAGGAAAAGTACCAAGCAAGGTGGAATCTTTATAAACGCCGGGGGAGACACTGGTCAAGGAATCGACAGTTTGCTTGTTGGCTACAGAAGAGATGGTAGTCTCGGAGGAGGACTGAGACGATGACTCATGATACGATAGCTGGTCAATGGTGACTATCTTCCCGTTATGTGGAAAAGACATCTTACGGAAGACCGCGGATGGGACAGCAGACATGGCATAGGTGTAGCTTCGCCCCAATAGGATGTTGGAGTCTAGAGGGGCGTCAATGACTTCGACATCAACGCAAACAGTCTTACCGGCGAGGGTGATGGGACAGTTACGAAACAGGCCAATAGGCTGGGAGGCATGACCGTCCCACACTCGAAGGGTGATCGTGGAAGGGGCCAGCTCAGGGGATCCGAGTTGCTTCCAAACCGAAGCGGACATCACATAGGTGGATGCCCCCTCATCAATTATACACCGGGATACAGTGGCGTTCCGGATTTTGACTGGGATTTGGAAAGCAACGGAAGGAGGAAGAGGAGGGTGGTCCGATTGAGTGGCGTCAAAAACAATCATTTGGTCATCAGCAGGATCAACAGCGCCCACGGCAGATAGTAGAGCCTTCCTTTGAGAAGGGCACGACTGGAGGAGTTCCAGTGTGGAAATGGCAGCAGGGGATTGTGCCAAATCATCTACTATACTGTACGATTGAGCGGCTCGACCGGAGGCAGCATTTCGGCGTAAGGGACCCTTTGGAATCTTGGGGTGAACCTCAACTTTGGGTTGAGGGATGTGTAAGGGGCCACTGGATGTCGAAAGAGGCTCTGTAGAACCTGAAGATGGAGGCTCGGGAGCAGACTGAGCAGGGGGCTTGGGGTACTGGCGAGACCGAGTTTGATGGTGAAGGTCGACGGAAGGGGACGGATCGGAGTGCATCATGAGGATCTGGTAGTCAGAGGAACCAGAAATGGACGAGGGTGTGGCTGCATGGCTGTCGAGGGGTTGGGTAGCCACGAATCCCTGTTGAGGGAAAGGATCAGTGAACACAGCTGGCTGGGTAGTGGCCACATTAGGAGGAGCGTGAGGGGAGGCGTGTTGTCCGCGCAATGTGGCTTGAGACTCCCACATATGTCGCATCTGGAGTAAGAGAGGACAATCGTGAGTGTAGTGACCGTAAACACCGCAACACGAACAGGGCTTTTTTGTGCGAAGTGGCCTGTCCGGCCTGGGCGGGATGCCCTGAGGCTGGTTGCTAGTGTTAGGGTCCATACCAGAATCGGGTCCTCGGTTACCGGGGGCAGATGGGTTCTGGTTGCCTCGCCGCCTTCTTTGAGAAGAAGGGGGGTTAATCGCACCCTGCTGTGCAAATACTTGCCCTGGAGGGGGTTGTATGTGCTGTTGCAGATTGTGAGGAGGCAAGGGAGGCGGAAGCGCATATGCTGGAGGAGCTGGCGCACCAGGCTGTGGATAAAAGTAAGGGTTGGGTTGGGCGACATTGAGGTAAGCAGGAGGTTGGGCAAAAGGAGGAGGCATGCCGTATCCCGGATACATGTTGCCGGGAGGGGGAAGATTGCTTGAGGTGCTGGCCCCTCCCTGAGGGAGACCATGGCTCATAGGAGGGTGAGCAGATGGGTGGGAAAGAGATCCAACAATACCGTCGGCGGAATGAGATGCCCCCGGGGCGTTAGCGCCACCGGGCCTGGGGATGTCAGGCAGAACGGTATAAACATAACCCGATCGAGCGTAGATCAGGTCATATTTTAAAGCTATTTGGAGGGCGGCTTCTTCAGATTGAGGAAAGTGAGAGGCGACATCTTTGCCGATGGGAGACGGGAGGGTGCGAAGGAACCAGTCCATGTAAACCCGATCTTCAAAGGGAGGGGCTCAACATAAGCTCCGTCTTCGTCGCCATTCCTGAACATGGGCAGAAAGGCGTGTGGAAGAGGATTGCTTAAATGAAGTCAAGAGCTCCGTACCAGTGTCGTATCGGAGAGGGAGCTGGAAGTACGACAAGAAGGCTTGGGCAAGAGTCTCGAACGTGGGATGGGAGGAAGTGGCCTGTTCGACATACCATTTAGAAGCTTCGCCGGTAAGCGTGCGTTGGAACAAACGAAGACGGATGGAGTCATCGGTAATGGAATTGGAGGAACACCACATGTGGAAAGACTGGACGTGATTGGTTGGATCTTCTCCATTAAGGCCCTCGAACTTAGGGATATCAGAGGGCAGCTTGGTGGGCATAGTGGGCCAGGTAGCATTGTGGTGAATGGGATCATTAATCAACTGACGGAAATCGGGGAGGCTGAGGCCTGCAATGTACGGCAGCACAGGGGTGGCCGGAGTAGTGGTTGTGATGGTTCCGCTAGAAGTAGGGCCGGCATTGGGGCCGGGAGAACCGCTAGCGTTAGGCCCCGGTCCAGACATGGTGAAGGTAAAAGGGGGAGAACCGGAAGGAGGAGGGGGACCCGATGAATCAGGAGAGGAGTCGGAGTGCGGACTCGAAGGTGGACTGGCTCGACGACGGCGGTGCGGAGCAGGTCGATCAACCGGAAACCGAGGGTGAAGGCCAAGAAGTCTCCGGGAAAGGCGCCTTGGGGGCGCAATGATGACAGGAAGAAGGAAACTGACAAGGGCAGAAAGGGACAAAATCAAGAAGGTCAAGGGCAGAAAAGGTGCAGTGACAATTGATTTTAGAGTCTTTGCCAGGCGGTGTAAACCAGGCGCTTCTTCATTTAGGGTCAGTGTGTGGTGTGCGTTGATTTTAATTTTTAAACCCTTTCCGTTGTTTGAGAGCAAGAAAAAAGTGTGCTACGTAGCTGAAAATAAACCTACAGAGAACAGAAATAAAATGCTGAAATAACAGAAAAATAACGGCTACGTATGCATCAATCTAACCCAAGAAGGTGGGTCTCTCACAACTATGCTGAAAAGAAAGGGGAAAACTATGGAAACACACACAAAGGACGCTCGACAGATCTGGGGTCAAAGGGGACAGAGATCTGGAGGATAAAGCTGCAGACAAGGGGTGCAGGTCACAGCCAAGAGACAGAGGTCAAGGTGGCTGGAAAAAGGGAAATCAGCAAAAACTGGGGGGGCAAGGCGGAGGCCTTCAAAGGAGGTCCAAACAAAACGACAGGAGGTGATTTGAAAGGAAAAGAGGTTGATTTCAATGGATCTGAAAGGGAGGTAACAGATCTGGAAAAGAAGGGGCTGAAGCTCTGAAACCGACGGCTGAAACAGCTGAAACTCTTCCACAAAAAGTGGAGGGTACTAAAGCCCTAAGGGGTTGGGTTCCCACTTAGGTGAGTAAAAACAGATCAGATCTTGGTCAAGGCGGGCTGAGACAGAGGCTGGAAGACCCTGGCAGAGGCTGCAGCAGAACCCAGAAAAATTACAGAAAAAATGCTGGAAAAAAGGCAGGTCGCAGGTTCTGACCTGATCTGAGTTGAGGTCGCAGGAAACAGGCCAAAAGGTGCGTCCAGGTCGCAAGTTTTGGGCCAAAAGGTGCGACCCCCCCGTTCCGGCTGTTTCGGCGGCAGATTTTCTGAAAAATTGCCGTCTCAGGTGCGGCTGGTGTCGCTTACCTGCGCAATAGGGCCAGAAACACACGGAAGTTAGAAATTTTAGGTTTTTAGGGTATTATGTGAGAAAAATGACATGAAAAGAGAAAAACTAAGCAGCTAAAAAAGAAGCCCTAGGGCCTGAAGTAGCTGGATATGCAGGAATATGAAAAACGACAGCGGTCGTAATTTAAAACCCGTGTGGAGTCGCCATTTGTTAGTATGAATTCTTTCTCGAAGCGTACGAAAAAGAACCACTTTAGCTACGCATAACTAATAGCCCTAACAACAATAATGGCTGCAAAACATCTTCAGATCTGCAATTAGTAGTTAAAGTGTTGCAACAAACAGATCTATAAATGGAAAGATATTAAGCAGTGAAGTAAAGAGTTTGCTCCATGCATCCAACAGACAAGACAAGAACACGATTTTTGAATGAATTTTTATAATACAGGGCACCTGGGAGGAAACAAGAAGGTGTATCCAGATCTCCTCAATGGGATGGGTTCTTTGTAGTCCTCAGCACTTCAGATCTAAGCTTTCTCTCTCTCGTAGATGTAGAAAACCCAATGTAGAAGGTAGAGCTCAATGGGAGCAACAATGGCAGAAAATGAGACCGAGTGTATAGATCCAGAGTGATCTAGTATGCAACAAAAGGTGAAGAATGAAGGGGAAAACCCTCCTATTTATAACAAAATATTGGGTCATTCTAGATCTTGGTGCATGATTAAAATAATGCTAACCAAATCTAGATCCACCTCTATGGAATATTTTATTATTATTTGTTGGAGGGAAAGGGTGTTTGACTTGGGTCAAATCCCTTGATTAGTGAAGAATAAATAAATAAATGATTTATTTATCCTTTTAAGGAAGTGGTTGGGATATAATCAAATAAATAATGATTTATTTAATTAATAGTGGTGGATTTGGTCATATTTAACAAGGAATATTATTTAAATAATTATTCCTAGGAAATAATAAGATAACTATGGGTTTATCTCATTAATTTCTTTGTTTTTGGGTTAAACATGACTGGGAATAATAATTAAATTATGGTTTAATTAATTATTCCTTTTGGGGTTTCCTTAATTAACATAGTGAAAGCAGTTTTACTTGGGGTAAAACTGGTCTTACATGGTGTACTGTGAAAGACCATCTGAGATTGTAGCTACATAGGGTAGAATTACATCCGTGTTGGCTAGAGGGTGCTTCTCACAGTGTGTCAGCTGGTCTACAGTAATGATGTGATCCTCATGGGGGGACATCATAATGTGGAAGACGTAGGAGGCTATGGTGGACATGGGATACATATAACTCTACCTGAGGAGTATATTGTAATCCAAGTGAGCGTCTAAGATGTCAAAGTCTATGTGGACCGTCTTTCTAGCTAAGAAGACCACCACATTTTGGTAGAGGCCGACAAGGGTTGAGGGATGACCATCGTATGCTCGAAGCATTATGTCTGAGGGTCTCAGTTTGAGAGAACCTAACTTCTACCAAACATTTTCTGACATGATGCATATTGATGTCTCCTCGTCTATGACACATCGGTGAATAGTAATATTTTGTACCGATACTGTTATCTGGAAGGCGACCATGGAAGGAAGCCAGGGGGTGGCTATGTCTAGGTCGAAAGCCATCAGGCACATATCGGCAGGGTAGATAGTGCCTAACACAGAAATTAGGGCTTTTCGTTGCTTTGGGCACAATTACAGTACTTCCAGAGCTAATATAGCAGCGGGTGATTGATCCAAATTGTCCATGATGCTATAATTATGGGCCGCTTAGGAGTAGTTACCAGCCCGCCTATTAGGTCCCTTTCCCATCTTTGGAAATGGTTCTATAGGCATCTTTTAAATGGTCAAAGGTGCAGTTGGCACACTAGTACTAGCCCCTAATATATTGGTGTCTGGTGGGGTGTCGTAGCTGCGATTCCATATTTGGAAAAACATCTATTCCCTCAGTCATGTAGATTTCATGGTTGCTTTTCCTAGAATCATCTAGGATTTGTTGGTGAGTGCTTATAGTCCCATGGTTTTGGAATGGTTCTTGCATCACGGCGGGTTTCTGGGAAGATCATCCTTGTCCTCGGTTACTTTGAAGATTTTTTAGCTCAAGGAGATTGAGATAGTGGTGAGTATAGTGCTCGTACTCACCACATATCGAAAAAGAATGGTTTCTTCGCAGAGGTGGCATTTTTCCTTGCTATTGGGCATTGATAGGCTCCTAGTTTTGATTCCTATTGGCGTTACCTACAGCCTAGGATCACGGTGGGTGCTGTTGGTTGCTGCCCCTTGTCTAGGGTTCCCTTTTGGATTTTTTTTTTACTTTTCTTAACCATTTTAGGAGGGTAGTTCTCTTGGTTATACTGGTGTGGTTGGTTTTGGGATAGCTGCGCAAAGTTCACCTACACGTTGGTTTGCATAGATGGGTCATGTGCTAGGGACTAAGCATAACACTGTCTCTTGTTTGCACCTGGTCGTTGGATTGGAGCTATTTCGTCAGTGTTTATTTATGCATACTAGGTCCCCTCAGCTAGAGGATAGGGTCCTCCTTAGTGGTACGCTTGCACCCTATTAGTAAAATTTTGTTGAGGCATATGATAACTTTGAATTCCGGGTTGAGCCATGTTTTGAGTAGAACTATATGCATAACCGGGATTTTGACTACTATTGCCTAGGTAATCTTGGGTCATTTATCCTATTAATCTGTCTACAGAGTTGGACGTGCCTTCCAATTCTTGATAAGTTTGCAGGCATGGGGTATTAGGCAGGATGTTGTAAATTTATCCTGACTATGTGTAAATAAGTTCAAGCTTATGGGCTTTACTGATTGCATCCTCTTCGGATGTGGGGTATTGCTGTGCCACATCCTTTCAAATCTCTGCCATCAGAGTTTTCAAGAATAAATCTAAGAGGACCTAATCGTCGAGTTTAGCTTTACATAAATTGCGATGTTTCCTCCATTGATGAAGATGGTCAGAGATATCGATGGCAGGGGTTTGTTTAAAATGAGTTAGTAATTGCATTCCCGAATCATGGTTAATGGGTAACTGGAAATCTGTGAGGAATGTGGTAGCGAGGGCGCTAAAGGTTCCATGTGAAGCAGGAGGTTGCACCACGTACCACTTCGTAGCTGCTCCCATAAGAGTGCATTGAAATAGCCTCAATCGAATAGTTTTGTCAATGATACTATTTGATGAGCACCATAGGTGAAAGGTCATTACATGATTACCTGGGTCTTCTGCTTTCTTGCCTTCAAATTTTGGTATATCCAAAAAGAGCTTCATGGGCATGGGAGGCCATGATTGATCGTGTGCGATGGGATCATTCGTTATATTAGTTAAATCAGGTAGATTCAATGAAGCAAAGAAAGGTGACTAAGAGGTTGACGTCATTGCAACGTGTGAAGACAAATTTTTTTGGTTAGAACGAGGGTTAGTCTGTGACGTACCCTAATGTGTGTTCAGCTGGCTTCCCGAATGGGACACACTCCTCTACCCTCTAGGGGTTGAGGGAGGAGTGGTTTGTGGTGTGGTGTTGGGAGACCGACTAGGGTTCCCAAAAATGGTCACTCCAATAAAGGATGAACCAATCACAATGGCAGTGTTCTGTATTTAATGCCTGAATGGAAAAAGAACTCGAACCCCTCCCTGTAAAGGGGAGAGGTACAAAATACGCCTGGATAGACGAGGTTTCGTTGGGACTGTTCTGGTGTCAACCAGGTTAGGTTTTGGAAAAATTTGAGAGGATAGAGTCTAATATCAAAGAAAAATAATAGCCACATACATAAAAAAAGTGAAAATAAAATAAATTTTCCCTTTAAATTAATCTACATGATCACTCAAGAAAAAAATTTGGTTTTTGTTTCTTTGCGCATGATACCGAAAATATTTGAATACTTATGCATCCTCACAAACTCAAAAGTATCTAGGCCTTGAGAATATATCTTGCGAGTGCTGGCTCAATGTCCCATAAGAGTTGGCAACACCCCCCGTCAACCGAAGGGAATCCACCAAGGTAAGGGTAGAGGGTCTGGCGCTTGCCTGCACCATCACCTATAGGGTAAAGGATGCCCTATTTTTTGGCCACTAAGAACCACCGTCCCACATGAGCATTCAAGTCTTCAACTTCTTGGTAGTCAGCTAACAGTACTGAGTATCAACTGGGTCAGGTAGCCCCAACTGATACTGCACGCACTACTCCTAAGCCTATCCGCCTCTTAATCGGGTCTCTGCCATGCTCGGGTTTCCTTTGCCATGGGCTGATAGGTGGATTTGAAGCTCCCTAAATACACAACTTCTATGTTTCAATATGAATCATGATCAAGGCGGCTTATTGGATGCCTACCCCCTTGATCCTAACTTAACCTATAAATTATTTTATGGCCCTTGTGGGGAGAATTTAGTGAGTTTGGTTAAGTTAGTTTTAGGTGGGAATGGTTCTTGCATCATAGTGGGTTGGCGGGAAGATCCTCCTTGTCCTCAGTTACTCTAAAGATTTTTTAGCGCAGGGAGATCAGGACAGTGGTGAGTATAGTTCTCGTACTCACCACATATCGAACAAGAATGGTTTGTTCATAGACGTGGCCTTTTACCTTGCCGTTGGGCATTGCTAGGCTCCTGGTTCTAATTCTTGTTGGAGTTACCTCCAGTTTGGGATCACGGTGGGTGATTTGGTTGCTGGCCCCCTGTTTAGGGTTCCCTTTTGGCTTGTTTTTTGACTTTTTCTTAACCGCGTTAGGAAGGTAGTTCTCCTAGTTATACTGGTGTGGTTGGTTTTGGGACGACTGCACAAATTTCACCTATGTGTTGGTTTGCGTAGGTGGGTCATGTGCTGGGGACTGAGCATAACACTGTCTCTTGTTTGCACCCGGTCATTGGAGTGGAGCTCTTCCATTAGTGTTTATTTCTGTGTATTGGGTCTCCTCAGCTGGAGGATAGGGTTCTCCTTGATGGTACGCTTGTGCCTTATTAGTCAAATTTTGCTGAGGCATATGATGACCTTGAATTCCAGGTTGAGGCATGTTCTGGGTAGAACTATATGCGTAACCAGGATTTTGACTAATAATTCCTAGGTAACCTTGGGTCATTGACGCTATTAATCCGTCTGCAGAGTTCGACATGCCTAGAAATTCATGATAAGTTTGCAGGCATGGGGCGTTAGGCAGGATGTTCTAAATTTATCCTAACTACGTGTAAATCAGTTTGGGCTTCTGGGCTTTACTGATTACATCGTCTTCGAATGTGGGGTATTATTGTGCCACATCCTTTCAAATCTCCGCCATCAGAGTTTTCTAGAATAAATCTAAGAGGACCCAATCGTTGAGTTTAGCTTTACATAAACTGCAACGCCGCCTCCATTGATGAATATGGTCAGAGATATGGACGGTAGGGGTTTGTTTAAAATGAGTCAGTAATTCCATTCCCGAATCATGGTGAATTGGTAACTGAAAATATGTGAGGAATGCGGTAGCGAGGGCGCTAAAGGTTCCATGTGAATCAGGAGGTTGCTCGACGTACCACTTCGCAGCCACTCCCGTAAGAGTGCATTGAAATAGCCTCAATCGAATAGTGTCATCAATGATACTATTCGATGAGCACCACAGGTGAAATATCATTACATGATTACCTGGGTCTTCCACTTGCTTGCCTTCAAATTTTGGTATATCTGAAGGGAGATTCATGGGCATGCGAGGCCATGATGGATCACATGCGATGGGGTTATTCGTTAGCTTGGTTATATCGGGTAGATTCAACAAATCTAAGAAAGGTTACTAGGAGATTGACATCGTTGCAACGTGTGAAGATAGGAAGTTTTAGTTATAACGAGGGTTATTCTATGACATACCCTGATGTGTGGTGTGGTATTGGGAGACCGAATAGGGTTCCCAACTATGGTCGCTCCAATAAAGGATGAACCAATGAAAGTGGTAGTGTTCTGTATTTGACGCCTCAATGGTGAAAAAACTGGAACCCCTCCCTGTAATGGGGGGAGGTCCAAAAGATGCTTGGATCGATGAGGTTCCATTGGGACCATTCAAGTGTTGACCAAGTTAGGTTTTGGAAAACTTTGAGAGGATAGAGTCTACTATCAAAGAAAAATTATGGTCACATACATAAAACAAAGTGAAAATAAAAGAAATTTTCCCTTTAAATTAATCTACGTGATCACTCAAGAAAAAAATTGGTTTTTGTTTATTTTCGCATGATACCCAAAATCATAGAAGACTTATGCATCCTCACACACTCAAAAGTATCTAGGCCTTGAGAATATTTCTTGCGAGCATTGGCACAATGTCCTGTAAGAGCTGGTGACACCCCCAGTCAACCGAAGAGAATCCACCAAGGTAAGGGTAGGGGGTCTGGCGCTTACCTGCACCACCACCTATAGGGTAAAGGATGCCCTAGTTTTTGGCCACTAAGAACCACCATCCCACGTGAGCGTTCGAGTCTTTGGCTTATTGGTAGTCAGCTAACATTACCGAGTATCAGCCGGGTTAGGTAGCCCAAACTAATATTGCATGCATTGCGCCTAAGCCTATCTGCCTGTTAATTGGTTCTCTGTTATGCTCAGGTTTTCTTTTTCACGGGCTGATAGATGGATTTCAAGCTCCCTAAATGAACAACTTATATGTTTCAATATGAAGTATGATCAAGGTGCCTTATTGGATTCCTACCCCATTGATCCTAACTTAAATTATAAATTCTTTTGTAGCCCCTATGGGGAGAATTTAATGAGTTTGGTTAAGTTAGTTTTAAGTGGGAATAGTTCTTTCATCACAGTGGGTTGCTGGGAAGATCCTCCTTGTCCTCGGTTACTCTGAAGCTTTTTTAGCTCAGGGACATTAGGACAGTGGTGAGAATCGTGCCCATACTCACCACATATTGAGAAAGAATGGTTTTTTCACAGAGGTGGCCTTTTTCCTTTCCATTGGGCATTGCTAGGCTCATGGTTTTGATTCCTGTTGGAGTTACCTCTAGCCTGGGATTGCGGTGGGCGCTTTTGGCTGCTGCCCCCCTGTGCAGGGTTCCCTTTTGGATTTTTTTTTTAATTTTTCTTAACCATGTTAGAAGGGTAGTTCACTTGGTTATACTGGTGTGGTTGTTTTTGGGATAGCTGCACAAATTTTACCTGCGCGTTGGTTTGCCTAGGTGGGTCATGTGCTGGGGATTGAGCATAACACTTTCTCTTGTTTCCACCTGGCCCTTGGAGCGGAGCTCTTCCATCAGTGTTTATTTCTGTGTACTAGGTCCCCTTGGCTTGAGGATAGGGTCCTCCTTAGTGGTACACTTGCGACCTATTAGTCAAATTTTGTTGAGGCATATGATGACATTGAAATCCGAGTTGAGGCATGTTCTGGGTAGAACTATATGCGTAACCAGGATTTTTACTATTGTTGCCTAGGTAACCTTGGGTCATTGACCCTATTAATCCTTCTGCAGAGTTTGACGTTCCTGAAAATTCTTGATAAGTTTGCAAGCGCGGGGCATTAGGCAGGATGTTGTAAATTTATCCTAACTACGTGTAAATCATTTCAAGTTTTTGGGCTTTACTGATTGCATCCTCTTCGGATGTGGAGTATTGTTGTGCCACATCCTTTCAAATGTCCACCATTATATTTTTCAAGAATAAATCTAAGAGGACCCAATCTTCGATTTTAGCTTTACATAAACTACAACGCCGCCTCCATTGATGAAGATGGTTAGAGATATGGATGGCAGTAGTTTGTTTAAAATGAGTCTGTAATTCCATTCTCGAATCATGGTGAATGGGTAACTAAAAATATGTGAGGAATGTGGTAGCAAGGGTGCTAAAGGTTCCATGTGAAGCAGGAAGTTTCTCCACGTACCACTTCACGACTACTCCCATAAGAGTGCATTGTAATAGCCTCAATCGAATAGTGTCGTCAATGATACTATTTGATGAGCACCATAGGAAAAAGGTCACTACATTATTACCTAGGTCTTCCTCTTTCTTTCCTTCAAATTTTGGTATATCCGAAGGGAGCTTCATGGGCATGGGAGGGCATTATGGATCATGTGCGATGGGGTCATTCGTTAGCTTGGTTAAATCAGGTAGATTCAACGAAGCTCAGAAAGTTGAATAGGAGGTTGACGCCATTGCAATGTGTGAAGACATGAAGTTTTGGTTAGAATGAGGGTTATTCTATGACGTACCCTGATGTGTGTTTAGTTGGCTTCCCGAATGGGACGCACTCCTCTGCCCCCCAAGGGTCGAGGGAGAGGTAGTGTGTGGTGTGGTGTTGGGAGACTGACTAGGGTTCCCATCTATGGTCGCTCCAATAAAGGATGAACCAATGATAGTGGCAGTGTTCCGTATTTGACGCCTGAATGGCAAAAGAACTGGAACCCCTCCCTATACTGGGGGGAGGTCCAAAAGATGCATGGATCGATGAAGTTCTGTTCAGACTGTTTCAGTGTCGACCAGGTTAGGTTATGGAAAAATTTGAGAGGATAGAGTCTACTATCAAAGAAAAATTACTGCCACATACATAAAACAAAGAGAAAATAAAATAAATTTTCCCTTTAAATTAATCTACGTGATCACTCAAGAAAAAAAAGAAGTTTTTTCTTGTTTGCGCATGATACCCAAAATCCTAGAAGACTTATGCATCCTAACACACTCAAAAATATTTGGGTCTTGAGAATATTTCTTTCAAGTGCTTGCACAACGTCCCGTAAGAGCTGGCGACACCCCCAGTCAACCGAAGAGAATCCACCAAGGTAAGGGTAAATGGTCTGGTGCTTTCCTAAACCATCACCTATAGGGTAAAGGGTGTCCTAGTTTTTGGCCACTAAGAACCACCGTCCCACGTGAGCGTTTAAGTCTTCGGCTTCTTGGTAGTTAGCTAACTATACCAAGTATCAGCTAGGTCAGGTAGCCCCAATTGATACTGCACGCACTACGCCTAACCCTATCAACCTCTTAATCGGGTCTCTGCCATGCTCGGGTTTTCTTTTCCGTGGGCTGATAGGTGGATTTGAAGCTCCCTAAATACACAAATTCTATGTTTAAATATGAATTATGATCAAGGCGGCTTATTGGATGCCTACCCCCTTGATCCTAACTTAAACTATAAATTCTTTTGTGACCCCTGTGGGGAGAATTTAGTGAGTTGTGTTAAGTTAGCTTTAGGTGTCTTCCTTTGCTTAGTGGGTGAGTGTGTGTGAGCTTAATGTGAAAAATATCATAGTTTGAACATATGGATATTAGTGATCCTTTATGAAAATCCCCTAGTTAAACTATGTTATATTGTTCCTGGCTCAAATGGAAAACATGTGCGCATAATGGGCCACTTTCAAATTTTCCTAGTTAATCTATGTGACTAACTAAACAGAGATGCTGAATTGTAAATATAGAGTGTTCATATGCTTACCTAGGATCACTAGAGGGTGCAAAGGTATCAGATATTACTTGCTGTAATCGAAAATTCTATCCTACTCCTGCAATTCCTAAAGAAAAAATTGAACTAAACTAAAAAATTTCTACACTAGAAAGAATAAAAATAGCTATGCATGCGTGGTCTTGGGCCACTTACTTGGAATATTTTATCTAACTATGAATATCAAAATTTGCAATACTTAAATTGTTCAGAATGCAATGGTTAATTTCCCCTCTACTTAAACTATGTGAAGATTTTTGCAAAAACCAACTTGAAGAAAAACTAACTCTAAGGCTACAGAAGGCAGCTAGAAGTAAGTTCTCACAAGATGTGGGCTATCAACATAAGTTTTGGTAGATATATTATGGGTTTTCCAGCACATTACAAGTAGAAAAATGTGTAATATAGGGAGAAAAATCTCATTCTGTAAATTGCACGCAAAAGGCCCTGACAGGTGCACTTTGATGTGCCTAGGTCAGCCCTGAATGCATGCATTGCATGTCTATGAGAGAAAAATGCACACAAATTCCTACAAAAGAAGGATTAGGAGCTGCCCTTCTTCAATTTGTCACTCAAAGTGAATCTAGGGACTCCAATATGGATCAGAGGACTATCAACTCCTCTCCCCAGCATAGACAAAGGTCTCCTACAAGAGATGGCACAACCACATGAACTTGTAAAACTTCAGTGGAGTCGCCAATCTTGTTGTGGTGGATTTGACGCACGAGTTTACAAAATCACACCAGTTTAAGGGGTGTGGTCTACCCCTATAAACTATTGGTAACATGCAAAAAGTCATGGAGCTCAAAATCATACAATCTAGAGTAAAAATTATGCAAATGTATGCTAAAATTAAACTAAAAACTAAAAAACAAATATACATAAGCTATTAAAGAGAGTAAAAATGATAATAATGCAAATGATGGATCTAGGCCTCTTCTTAATAAACGTTTTATATAGAGAAGAAAATTTAGCCACTTTCCAAAGGGCCCCTAGACAATGGTTCTAGGTCCCGATGCAAGGATATTTTTTTCCAATCTCTGCCTCTGATTCAATCTCCCTCTTTGTCCACTGTGATGGACTAGGATTGTTGGGTGGCCAACAATCGAGTTCCCTCTATCTCCTGTCCGGGTCACACACTGCTAGTATTTCTTGGGCAATTCTGGCTAGCATAACAATGTGATCACTCATTCTTCATCTCTTGGTGGCTTTATATAGGGGATTCCAAATCCTCATTCCCTCACTTGGTACATCGTGCATGGTGACCAAAGGGAGAGGTATGATTCCATTGTGTGCTCCAAATATTACTTTGTGTGCTCACATAGTGTCTAAGGAGGCACTAGTGGCTGTCCTTAGGCGGCTTCATGTAAGGAATAATTGTCCTTGCTTTGTGTGGTCTCGAAAAGTGACATTTTTACACTTTCGGGAATGTGCACTTATCAGGGAAAAAGGTGCGCAGAAGGCGCTCTTCTCGAAGGATAAAGAACACAATTAGCATTTTAAGACTAGTTTAAATTTGATTTTCTCAAAACCTTAGAGATTTTAAATACTTGCTTGATTTCATAATGTCTTCTTTCCTATAAATCCTTTGGCTTGACATTAATTAATGTCATCTTTTGCTGTACATTTTTCCAGTGTTAACAAACACCATAAATGGAAAGTGGTAACATGGTCGGTTGGAACCTCACTAGTCTTCCCTTTAAATTTTAAAATATCAGATGAAATTTTAGTAGGAACTGGAGGCCAACCCAGGTTGTACCAGAGAGGATCATTCATCAACTTTGATAGATCTTGAAATTTTGGAGTTGCCAGGAATGATAAACGTGGAGGACCCTAAGAAATCCATCCACCAAGGGAAGGATTCCCACCATTCTGAAAAGAATACCTGGATTTGTTAAGGAACTATGTCGCCACATATTTCTCGTAGAAAAATCTATACCATAAGAAAAACCTTTTGGCCTAGAATAACTCAGAGTAGGACCTCCTCCCACTGCACGGTTTTCATAAAAAAGAATATTTCCCCCAATCTAAGTATTTAATGTAGATGAGACCCCTTGGTAAGGGTTACATGCATTGGAAAATGGAGAGAAACCCTGAGAAGCACCTACAGAGGAGAAAGGAACATTCCCCTGTAGACCATACATAAACTAATTCTTAGTTTCCAACCCACTAAAATTAGGGTTCAAACCTTGAAAGCATTAGAGCTTTGACCTCCTAGAAAAAGATTAAAACTTTTACCTTGAGCGGAGAAAGGAAAAGAACCTAAGGAAGGGTTTCAATGAGGGATATGCCCACTTTAGAAGGGGAAACCCTGAAAAGAAGCCGACCCACTAGCCATAGAAGACATGGGAATGGAGACAATAGATGCAGTAGTGAAAGAAACTGAATGAATTTCACTAGCACGCATCCCAAATGAAAATCGAACAGTATGGGAAGAAAAATATTAGGTGCCCCCACTCGTAGACAGAATGGAGGTAGAGCCAAAAATTACAATACTAGGATTGATGGTCAAAATATAAATCATACCTCCTCTCTCTGCTGAAAACAGAGTATGCACACTCGAAGTAATCATAGCCGAAGTTGTGGTCCTAGTTGTGGCCATCGCAAGAAAATACGGAGAAAAATGAGGGTTAGTTGGTCTGTGAGATGGAGGCCCAACGTATAATAACATGTATAGAAAGCTAGAAGGAAGATGAGAGGAAGGAGTACCTCGAGGTTCAGGAATTTCTTCAACCTCAACTTCTTCCTGTAGGAAAAGGACCCAAGAAATGAGTGGAGTAATCCTCTCTAAATCATGACTAGCACTGGGACTACCCTTAGAAATAAAATCCCTAAGTGGAGGATCACTCTTTGATGCATTTGAAAATATTGGCTGGAAATCACCAGCAGAATTACTCTTACACCTTCTTGAAGAAGGCTCGGCACTCGCAGCAGAAATCCCATGAAGCCTCCTCGATCGACGAACCAACCTGTTAACCACTTTTAGTAATTATGAGATTTAAATAGAATAAAAAGATTACAAATCTATGGAAATTTAGGAGCAAAGAGCACTCTCTACAAAAATGTCCCGAAGATTCTGCAATCAAGCAGCCCTCAGGTATTTCTACTGCGGGTTATTAGGACCAGACACCAAAATATAAGAAAGTGAAAATTAGGACCTTCCAAAAATATTCTGGGGTAGTTATGCCCCAGGCATACTACCAAAGGTAATAGAAACATTTACATTGATCTCTTAACAAAAGCCTTTGTCGGTGCAAGTACCCAAGCTTCGAAATGACACCCTCATAAGTACTAATGAGAGTGTTGCAACATCTGCTTCAAGCACCACATGTATTCTCCCTTGTATAGCAACTGTGGATATCAGTTCATATTGGTAGCCAGGCAGAACAGTCTTTGGTCAAGATCCAGTAAATAGGGGAGGGGGTATCTCTCTTCTCTTCCTTCACTTGCCCTCGCTCTTGACTCTCTAGAGGAGAGATTTCCTAGTCCACTTAAAGAGGTTGGATTTCACTCATTAATCAACTTCTATGTTTGAAATTTTGAGTTTTCTTGGAGATTTAACTCTCCACTCACCTATTCCAAGGTCCTACTGACCTAGAATAGTTGGTGTATATTAATGACAACTCAAAAGTTCTAGTTCATTTTAAATTATGTGTTTGATTTTAATGGATGTTATTTTTAATTCAGGGGTAAATGGAGAATGCAACTTATGATGTTTTGATGGAAAAGAGAAATCAATAGAAACCTGCTACATGCATATGAAAATTTTTCTTTGATGAAAGAGATTTCTACTCAACTTCTATGAAACAACTAATTAAAACAAGATTTTTTTTTTTTCAAGATTGCGCTCACACACTCACAAACTATTAAAAAGGACTAAATATTCTTATTAGTGCAACTATACTAATGCAAAACTAGCAATGCTAAATGCAGATTCTAAGACTACTTAACAAGGAAGCAAATACGTTTCTCAACAAGATAGTTCTGATCACTTTGATACAAAAGAAAATACAAGCCCAAAACAAGGAGTAACTTCAACCAAACAACCAAAAGCAACTTGATATAATAAGAGACAAATTCACTAAAGAAATTCTCTCAACACGAAGCAATCAGGACCCAAATTAGAAACTATAAACTTGCTCCAAAAATGACGAAAGCCATAAAACAAAAACCAAAATCAGAAGCACAGGAAAACACGAATGCAATTTTATCCTTTTACTTTTTAAGGAAGAAATAAAATCTCCTTGAGAAGAGAAAAAACTACCAAAGACTCCAAATCATAAATTGAGCAAACAAGAAACTCCAAATTCCCTAATCCAATCATGTCACTTTCATGACGAGACTCAAAAAATGGAATGAAGTAACTAACTAAATAAAATGACTTGAAACAATGGTACAAAACTACAGCAATCACAAAAACTTCAAGAAACCAAGAAGACAACTTCAAGATTTGCCAGAAAAGCTCATCTCAAGAAACCAAGTAAGCCAAGCAAGCCAAAAACCAAAAAGTGAAGAAATGATAAGGCTAAGCATGCAAAAACGAATATAAACTCACTGTTATGAAATGACATAATATCCAAGAACCTCAGGAAGTAATACTAGTGCAAAATCCAAAATTGTAACTTCACCAAGCAAGGCAAACCATAGGTTGACTAGGTTTTCAAGCAAGAAAGAGAGAAATTGCTAAGTCCCTATATTAATAGTGTAGTCCCTTATTATGTTAATTTAGCCCCCATTATTGTTATTTTTGTACCCATATAACCCCCATATTGTTATTATTGTGCCCTTACATTATTATTGTTAGGTCAGCTAGGATTACATTGTGGCCCCACTAGGATTATATTGTGGCCCCATGGACTCCTATATATAGGAGGTTTTGATCATTTGTATCATCCAAGAATTTTTCATTCATGTAATGTAGTGGAGGTTTCCCCCTCGAAGTGGATTATTTCTAAGGCGTTGATATCTCTTTGCTTCTATTTTTGGAGGTGGTATCACAACATTTGGTATCAGAGCTTTGGAATCTAGGGTTTCGCTGCTCTGAACAGGTCATTGTGGCATTTTCGCTATAAAAGTTTTCTACAAAGGTTCAAAAGTTGAAATTTTTAGAGTGAAAAACTGAAATCCTAAGGAAAAACGTCGCAAAATTTTAGTTCTTGGTTTGAAATATTTTACCAGATATGATCTATTGAAGTTAGGGCTTTTTGCAAACTCCTGAATTTCACTTAAAAAGGTCATCGCAGAATTTTCACTATAACGTTTTTTCTACGAAGGTTAAAAAGCTGAAATTTTTAGAGAGCACAGCAGAAATCCTAAGGAACACATTCAAAAATTTTCAAGGTTTGGTTCGCAATATTTTTGGAGATATGATCTGTGGAATTTAGGTCTTTTTCAGGCTCCCGAATTTCATCTCAAAGAGGTGATCGTGGGAAAATCTTCATAACTCACTCTCTGAGTATCGGATTGTAATTTTGTAAAAAGTGACTGGAAGTACATGGATGGTAGTTTCTTTTCTATAAAGTTTAGATCCAATGGAGCAAAAAATGATACGTGGAAAGGCCTACAAGTTTTCTCTTCTAAACTAGTCCATAGTTAGGTCATTGTGGGAGATTGGACATAAAGATCCCTTGAAGAATCCAAATCAAGTCAGACCCGTGGCATTTTAAAGAAGCTTCAGAGGACTACTACAGGGCTAAATTTCAGATATTGAGGATCTGTAAGTATATAGATAAGTCAATTTCAATATTGAGCTCCTCAAAAGCAAGCAAAAGGTGTGTATTTTTTTCTGAATTGCATAAGTCTTGTGTAAACAAAAAAATCAGTTTGAAGTGATTCCAAGGGCCTATTGAGCATATATTTCATTATTGGGTTTTGAAATGCCTCCTAAAAAGAATTTCGTACCCATTAAGCCCTCAAAAGGATATAGTATGACGCATGAAGAGGAAGAATTGCAGTATGAGATATGAAAATTACGGTACCAAGAGCAACAAATTTCGATCTTACGAAGAGCAACCAAAGATGAAATAGATGGTTCAAAAGCAGAAATGGAGGCTAAGTTGGATGGTTTGGAGGATCAAATAATAGCTAATATGGATGATAAATTTGTGGAATATCACATCGAGTATCAACAACAAGTTCTCCAACTCTCAAAGGATAACCTAACTTTGGTGCAGAATCTAATGAAACAATACGAAGATCAACAACACATCGAAAGAAGTTTTGAATCACTCACAGAAACAAGAACTTGACAAGTTCAATCAATTTTAGAGTATCTCAGCAAGTGGAAGAACTTTTCTGTAGAATATTCCACATGGGAGGATGACAATTTTATACAGAAGCATCAAGAAATAATCAAGTATTGAGGACAACACTTGTTTGAAGGAGAGGGGCATGTTAAGTCCCTATATTAATAGTGTAATACCTTAATATGTTACTGTAGCCCTCTTTATTGTTATTGTTGTACCCCTGTAACCCCCATATTGTTATTATTGTGCCCTTACAATATTATTGTTAGGTAGGCTAGGATTACATTGTAGCCCCACTAGGAATATATTGTGGCTACATGGACTCCTATATATAGAAGGAGGTTTTGGTCATTTGTATCATCCAATAAATTTTCATTGATGTAATGCATTGGAGGTTGCCCCCTCGAAGTGGCTTATTTATAAGGCGTTGATATCTCTTTTATTCTATTTTTGGAGCTAGCTTCACAACATAAATTGATACACAATATATAGAAACAATATCCATACATAACAAAGATTCTATGGAAATGGTGAAGAACAGGAAAAAATACCTTACAGGACTCCAAAAATCAATTTTTTTCATTTGAAACTGACCAGACACAGAGTGGTAGTGTACAACCAACGTGCATATGTGACCGTGTCTAAGGAAACTCAGGTATATGTGTGTTTAGTTGGAATAGAATGTGTCTATATGCGACTCTGTGCACTAGAATTTGCATATAAAATAGGAAGGAAAAAAAATTAAAAAATCCAAGCATGATCTAGAAGATCAAGACCTTTTCCTGGATGGATAAAGAACCAATAAGAGTGGGAAAGTGATCAGATCAATCATGGAACCCAAATCCAATGAAAACAACCAAAACTAGGAATTACATGGATGCAATCCCTCCTGGAGTCACCAATTCTATTATAGGTGAAACTACCCTAAGGTTTGGGTTGAGGGATGTAATAGAGCGGAAGGCATAAGACAATAAGAAGCAATCAAATTAATGATCATAATTCTTAAAATACTAAACTTGGGAGATATAACCTTACCTGTATGTCCTATGTTTGAGGTCATTCCCATAGGGTTCAAACCCTTTGCTTCTCCATGTGCTTAAAAACCTACAACTCACTCAAGAAAAATCACATAGACTAGTTGTACAAAATATATATCCGAAATGTCAGAGGTTAGATCATATAAGCTTATAGAAAATAACATGAAATTAAAAATTAATAAATAGTTAACATGTATAAAAATAATTAAATATCTTGACATCAGGAATGGGACAAAGCTTCTTTATTGATGTATTTAAAATATGTGCAGAAATATAACCTAAAATCAGCCACGGCTCCAAGACAAATCGTCCTCCATATCTGTCCATCCCAAGCCTCAACAATCTTCTTCCATAAATGTGCACAAGGATGTCACATAAAGGAGGCGAACATATCACATAAGGAAACAAGGGTGTCCTAAACCTGGTAAGTTCAGGAAGAACAGGGATAATCAGACTTGATCTGAGCTAAATAGACTATAGTATCAATACCTTTCTCTCTCATTCGTAAGGCCTTCTCATGAGGTGTATTTATACTTCCTCAAATTAGTTTTTTTAGTTGAGAAAATGTTTGGCCACAGGCTGCTTCAGGTGGGCTTCAAGTAAAACCCATAAACCCCACCCAAATAATAGGGATTTTTTGTATTTTCTAATATTTTAAATTATATATGTGGGTGAAGTATTAGTGGACCCGTAACTACACGCATTTTTGACAGGGAAAAGTCGTGCATCGAATTCAAAATATTATTTTTTAAGAACATGACCAAGTCTAAATGGAAAGGGCTTCCCAAGGCCAATACATAAATAATAAAGTGTATATAGGTGATAAATGATGCTATAACAAGGAGGAATATCATCTACAACAATATCCATTACTATCTCTCTCATGGGTAACTGAAAGACAATTACTGCAAGGTCTTTGATGACACCAAGGCATTGGACTTTTCAAGAATCAAAAGAGTAAAAATATTGGTATTCTCTAGTTACTTCTAGACTTAGTTCATCCATGAATACCTTGGTCATTAAATTATTTGAGGCTCAAGAGTCCATTAGACAATTATGTAGGATATTATCATGAATATTCAAAGATAGATAAAGGGAGGGGTAGAGTCGTCTTTGTCTTCTACCAATGGACCTAAAATAATAGTGGGATTTCCATCTTGAAGGTTAACAAAATAAGAGGCTACTCGGTAGGTGGAGGCTGAAGAGATTTCATAAAATTATTTTGGAAATCATCATTTTTCTTGAGTTATACAAGAGGAGCAAGAACCTTAATATTTTGTATCTCATTTTTAAAATTGAAAGCAGAGGACATCTTGTGAGAAATTTTTACCTCAAGTGAAGGAGGGTTAGCTGCTTCTCGCTTGCTTGGTTAGCCACTTGCTTTTCTGCCAGAATTTTCACTCTATCCTTATTCTTCTTTGGATATACAACTGGATTTGAGTTATCATCAATATTATTTGATCTGAGTTTGTATATACTTTGATTATCAGCTGCAATCATGGAATGATCAAAACTCACTTCATTATTCTAAGTATATGAAATGAATTCTTCATACTCTTCTTTTGTAAGCTGAATCAACCCTTCTTTATCTCTTAGACAATTGATATCATCGCCTTTATCCAACCCTTCAACTTCCTCTTCATCTTCAAACATGGCATTCTGCAAAGGGGGCTACACTTTTTGTTCATCAGCATCTCTTTATTCTTGCTGCAATATTTGAGGAATATTAGGTCTTCTAAACTATTGCCTATTAGGCTAATAAAATGAAACATTTCTAGTAGTAACTGGTCTCGCTTCCATATTGAGTTTGGACATCTCAGTGGTCAATGAATTTTTCATCTTTGTCAGCTCATCTAGCTTAAGATCTATGTCAAAATTTCCTGAAGATTAAACTTCAGCATGTCTCTGTCTATCCCTCCTCTGAGCCTACTAGCTGCTAATACATTAGATTACACCTCTAGTGCATTGTCTTGCATTTTTTTTAGTGTTGTAGATCTTATTTCTCTCAATAATAAAAAAAAATTAGGATCAAAGGCACCAACAAAAGTGATTTTGGCAGACTTGATTTCAGTAGGTGTTTTTCTATACATCTTATTGAGTGAAAATAAACAATATATTTAATAAATTGTTATTACTATTCTCCATAAAAGATCACTGTTGTCATTATTGAGCCCTTATATTACTATTATTATGTCAAATATAATTATATTATGACGCCTTAGACTCCTATATATAGAAAGGGGGTTTTTTCATTTAAATCATCCAATAATTGTTTATTTCTGTAATGTAAAGGAGGTTTCCCCCTCGAAGAGGCTAATTTTTAAGTCCTTTATCAATATATTCTTCTATTCTATGAGTTGGTTGCATAAAATTTGGTATCAAAACATTGGATTCTATGGTTTCACTTCTTAAAACATGTCATCTTGTTATTTTAGCAATAAATTTTATTTCTACGAAGTTTCACAAGCTTATTGTAGCCACATGGAGCCAAAATATTGGTGAAACTTGTGTACGAATTGTAGATCTTGGCTCATTATATTTTCGGAGATATGATCTGAGGAAGTTAGGGTTTCTTAAAGCTTCATAATTTCATCTCAAACATGTGACATAGAGAATATAGTCATAAATTTTGTTTCAGATATCGATCTTGAATATTGTAAAAAGTGGTCAAAATTTGATTGAATGTAGTTTTTACTGTAGCAATTTCAAGGACAAATTTTGATAGAGTGACATGTGGAATACCGTACAACTTCACTCTAATTAACCAATCCATAATTAGGTCATGGTGGCTGTAATAGCCTTGGAAAAGATCCATGTAAAAATGATATAATAACCATGGTCAATGGGGCACATATTCGAATTGAATGATGGGTAAAGCATCCTAGTGGGTGTTTATTCAGTTTATTATGACTAAAGGAAATTGGAAAATGAAATTACAAAGGCTTCGGAAAGGCATGAGGAATTATTTGGTATTTATTTATGAAAATAATGGAAAATAGGAGAAAAGGAAGGTGAAATGTCACAGGTTGCATGTGATGAGGATAATGAAGGAAATAGAGGCATCCTTAATAAAAATTCTTATGAGGATCAGTGGGTAATGTTTTGTTCAGTGAATTTTTGGAGCTCTATCATTATTCTCTCTCTCTCTCTCTCTCTCTCATACTCTTGGATAATTAGAGTTTTCTTGGAGCACTCTTGGACATTGTGGATACTTGGGATTTGGAGAAAGAAGGCAAAACGACAGTAGCAAAGTGCAAGCGGACATCGGGATAAAAAACTACAATAGGATTTGATGGAAGGTATGGAGTTGCATGTATGTTTTCCTCACTAATTTTGGCATGCATGTGGATTTTCCTAGCCTTTCCATTTCCAGGATAGCCATGGTGTTGTATGTTTATTCCATTTATTATTTCTAGTTGGTTGTCATGATTCCTTTATTTGTTGGATTGAGTTAATAGTTCATGGAGCCTTGGTTGTAAAAAAATTCTGGAATTCCATTAGAAAAATGTGGGTTGAGCTACTATTCCTAGAAACCTTGGCTGGAAAAATGCTTTGAAAGCCCTAGATGGGTTGGGTTACTAGTCCTGGAAGCCCTGGTTGGAAAAAGGCTTTGGAAGCCCTATAAAATTTGGGGTTGAGTTAGTATTAATTGAGTCCCTGGTTGGAACAGACACTCTGGAGCCATGGAATATCTTGGATAAAGACCAATACATGATGGTTTTGATTTCTGACCGTTAGGTGGAATCACTGGTTGAGGGTTAAGGTGGTTTCATCTTTGAAAACCATGGATTGGTTGTGAGTGATGTATTTGATGAGATCCCACATTCATTCTTGGAATATGGCACGGGGGTGATTGGATGCAATGAGACTCTTATTACCCAACCTATGGTGGGGGCGAAGGCAAAAGTCCCATCTCTGGTAGGTTTTTTATTCAGTAATGAAGAGCTCATTTGTCTGGTATTCGGTATGAAAATGTACTAGTTTATGTATGGAATTTATTTTTGTTGCGTCCATTGTACTTTTTTTTTATTATGCTAGTTATAAGCATGTATTTGATCAATGATGATGTATGGATCTATCTATGTTTTTACTTGTAAATGAATACACAATGTAACTATGGTAAAATAGATTGTATTTCATCTTATGATGTAGGGGATAAATGCTCGTTACCGATTCTCACATAAGTAAGAGCCCCCCATTTTTAAATCTTTTGTTTAAATGTGTAGATGCAATTTTTGTGACATGTTTGACAAAGTGTCTATAATGGATAGGAGGGCTTTGGATGATTTTTTGATGATGTGATAGCTTCCATTCCCTTGTTTCATTGTTATTTATCATCTCTTACAGTTTGATGAAGTTTTGGGCAGTGACCTGCACTCTGGGCTTAAAAGGTGGCAAAAATCCTAGAGTTTTAGGCATAAAACTGACATTTTGGGGTCCTTGCTGCTACCTATCCTCAGCATGCCTACATATATAGGTTGCTAGCCACTCCCTTTCCCTTACATACCCACGGCTAAGGATTTAATTGGTCAAAAATCGGTCCCCCTTTAGGGTTTAGGGGCCTGGGAGGTTAGGCTACCTCTTGGAGGTCTTACTAATGTTGTCTAAGGTCTCTTGGTCATGTTTCTGTCAGTTCCATTTCCTCAAGGTCATCTAGGAGGTTGAATCTAATACTAGTAGCATCTCGTCAAATGTTTACCCTGGTTGGTCGGTTACTTGGGTAGATGCGAGAAGAGGGTATTACAGTGGGATATTTGGCATAAATCTATATTGAATAATGTAATGTTGATATGAAATGTAGCATTGGAAAGACTATGCATAGGGCTACAACAAGACCGAAATGAGACCTTGGAGATCCAAAAATTTTGAGCTATAACCGTTTCAAGATCAAGCTCCTAAAAGAAGAAAAAGGCATGCATGTTTTTTAAAATTGCATAATTTTTGTTTGAAAATTCAGTTTGAAGTGATTCCTATGGCATATTGAAGCATATATATTAGTATTTGGTTCTAAAATTCATTCTAAAAAAAATAATTCCACGCCCATTAATCCCACAAAAAACTCTACTATGATGCATGGAGAGGAAGAATTGCAACCAAAAGGGTCACTTTTTTTAGATGTAAATCTATTTTAATGTGGACAACTAGAAAATTGTTTGCATATAAAGGGATTGATCCATGTTGGCCCTTTGTAGGTCCTTGATTAACATGGATATACATTGCTTATTATTTGATCCCTTGGACATTGATAGATGGTGAGTTTCAAAAATTTGTATTTAATTATCAATAAGTATTAGAGAGATGGTAGTAGGAATTTAACACCCAGCAAATACTCTAGAATTCTCTATAGCCCAACATAGGGTAGATATGTAGGCATAATGTAAGTATGTCAAAAATAATAAAAAGTTAAAAGTGATATCGGGATGAGTTTAAACATTTAAATGCTTGCTCAATTAATAATAAAAAGTTAAAAGTAATAAACAAAAAGTCAAAAGTAATGAATGAAAAGTTGAAGGTAATATAAACCAGCTATCCCCCACACTATTGTTATGTTTTGATTTTTTTATTACCTTGAGAATATTATTTGTTACAATACCATGGCTTCTCAATACCACAAGCCCAAAACCCATAACTTATTTTAGAATCAAAATATTTGATAAGAATATGACAAGATTATTAACCATGGATATTCACCCTTATCTAAGGTGGATATTATTATCTTGTAAATAGGCTTTGTTGCAATACCATGTGCCAAATATACTATGTCTTATCAATATGGCTTACTTATTTCACAAACAAATTATTGTATAAGAATATGACAAGATTATTAACCATGGATATTCACC
This sequence comes from Pinus albicaulis, assembly GCA_034641835.2. Lineage (NCBI taxonomy): Eukaryota > Viridiplantae > Streptophyta > Pinopsida > Pinales > Pinaceae > Pinus > Pinus albicaulis. Next base: position 830,803,744 of record CM076576.1, read on the forward strand.
CTTATCTAAGGTGGATATTATTATCTTGTAAATAGGATTTGTTACAATACCATGTGCCAAATATACTATGTCTTATCAATATGGCTTACTTATTTCACAAACAAACTATTTTATAAGAATATGACAAGATTCTTAACGACCAATATTCACCCCCGCTTATTAACTTGTAAATAGACTTTGCTACAATACTGTGGGCCAATACAACGACTTATCATTACCACATGCCCAAAAAATATTAATTAAAAATTTTGATATATGAATTTTTTGTAATTATTATTATTAAATATTAAATTTAATTATAAAATTTAATAATTAAAAATATTTAAAATTTAATTCGATTAAATTATAATTAAGTCGCGGTAATATCAAAATGAGTTTAAATCGGTTCTAACACATGAACGCACATTGACCACAATATTGATTTTCACGTCGGTTCTGGATGGAATACAATAATAATTGTGGTAATACGGGTATAAAAGTGAAGAGATATGAAGATTCGAAGGGTATTAGAGTAAAATACAGGCTATTGTATCAACTAAGGGCATCTTGCGTTTCTTCTTTCATCGGCATAATCTTCTTTCATTGTGATCGCAGTAAGGCATTCGGGTAAAAACACGCTACTGTATCAGCTAAGGGCATATCAACTAAGGATATCTTACTGTATCAACATTTTAACATTTGAAGTGTGGAAATGGAAGGTAAAGGGGAAAGAGGATAAAAGAGGAGTGTCGAAATGGAAGGCCAAGTGGAGACAGGCTCAGAACGACGCACTCTAAGCAGAAGTACTGCTTGTAGTGAAAATCACAGCGAAGAAATTTGTAGTGAGAGAGAAGATATTGCAGCAGAGGGTATAGGGGAAGCTATTGAGATAGCCAATAATAATGATGAGATATAAGAACTTCTTGTTCGAGAAGAACAATCCTCTGTATCAAGAAATGCATTGTCTCTGGTTCCAGAGAATATGTTGGGTATAGACGAAGCTAATGATAATCAAACAAGAGAAGCTATTGAGGAAGATGGTCCTGCGAATCAGCAACATTTAGAATTTATTGAGACAAACAATGATGACGATGATGAAGCGGAGTACAGTGATGACGATTACGAGAGAACTCTGGATGACGAGATAGCAGAAATACTAGCTAATGATAATTTTGATACTAGAAGTGTGAATGACGAGGTATCAGAAAGACTAGCTACTGATTTTCCTCATCTGGTTGCAGAAAAATCAGCAGAACGGAAAAATACAGAAGAAGTATTACGTCGTCATATTGGGAGAACAGGCAGTTTGAGGCTGCTTATGATCCCCATGAGGAAGTTACTGATGAGCTAATAGCTCTGGGGGAAAGAGAGTACAAGAGATCCTTAGGCATAGATACCGGTCCAGAGTGGTATCCAAAGAATTATGACGAGGAAATGTGGCTTGAAGGTCATCACGTCGCTGATGATGAATTAATACAACGTGATCAGGCTACACATAGAAGGTTAACAGCCATTATTGAATTGTCGGCAGAATCCAGTCTCGAGCTAGACGCTCTGATGTTGAAATATTAAAGTCATCTGCCGTGCCTTGGGCAGTGAAAAAAGGAACAAAGGAAAAAGGCAGCAGCAGAAGAAACAGAGATTGAGTGCGCAACACTCTGTATTGAAGAATGTTGGTGAATCCGTAAGGATGAATTTAATTTTGATGGGCCGCAGCCACAGATGGTAGATGAAATTAACTTAGTCATGGGCGGAGCCGTTCTTCACAGTGGAAGGATGAAGATTTTTTGTAGATCGTTTCTACGGAGGATCAGAATAAATTAAAAACCAGTCATTTCGGGCTTTAAAGTCCTCAACAACCAGAATGAAGAAAAACAGGCGGAAGTCCTTTTATTTTTGAATTGGCGGGACAAGTGGTCCCCACCACTTATATGCCAAACGGAATCGGAAACTTATGTTGGAAAAGTGTCTTGTTGATATGGGAGAGTTCCGCAAATGGAACGTTTAATACATTGAAACTTATATATAAATCATCCCCACAGCAGAGGAGGCCCGTGGGTCCACAAGACCACGTGGCAGAAATCTATTGAATCGATTGATTTCAATCGGAAGATTCAAATCGGCGGGATTTTATTGTGTGCACCGATCAGGGCGGATCCAATCGCAATCGAAAGATTGAATGGGTCACAAAGTCTGTTGTCAAGACTTTTGTCGATTGTCGATTGCCGACTGCGTAGTGGTCCCCACTCGTACGTCAGGAATTTCATATTTTTATAGTTCCGCAAAGGAGTTTCCTTTGTATTTGGTTTTATTTTTGTTTTAATTTTTCCATATAGTTTTTATGTAATGTTTAATATATGCACGACATATATAAAAGGAAAAGGCCCGAGAGCCAAATGTGAGGTATTACTGCATTGTATTGTGAACCGCTGTGTGAGCCCGCAGGCAAGAAGAAAACACAGTAAGAAGAACAGAGAGCACTGTTAGTGCATTCTTGAAGAGAGACAGAGAGTTGTTTTGTTTAGCATTGCGTCTGTAGCAGTCATACATATTTGGTGAATCCCTCACTATTGAGGAAGAATTTGTAACAATTTTCAAAGTAATAGAAGTTTGTTTTAAAGCCCTGAAAGCTCTGTCTCCTGTCAAGTTGTTTAAATTTCTCTGTGTTGTAGAGGGGAGATTATTCTCTCCATTTCTTTTTGCTTGGAATTCCCAAAATTCCAACATGGTATCGGAGCTAATCTAGGCTCTTTGAAGATTTCAAAGAAGCTGAAGAAGAAGACCTGTTGCAGCGTTTCTCTCCAGCAGCGTGAAAAGCTCAACAGAAGTCGAAAAGTCAGGTATTTCTCAAAGAAAACAGAGTTGTTGTTCTTGTTTGTTCTTTCAAGAAGGAAAGACAGTTTTTTTAAAGTCTGAGTTCAGTTTAAGAAACAATGGCTGGACCAAGCACTGGAATGAATCTTGGAAGTGTTCAGCTTCCACAGTTTAATGGAAAGAACTATGATTATTGGGCCATTACCATGAGAGCCCTTTTTGTCTCACAAGACTTGTGGGAACTAGTAGAAGATGGTTTCACAGAACCAGCTGATGAGCAGGCTTTTAATGCCTTAACTCAAGCAGAGAAAGATGTGTTGAAGAACAATAGGAAGAAAGATGCTAAAGCTCTCTTCTGTTTGTATCAAGCTGTAAATGAGAGTGTGTTTCCAAGGATAGCAGCAGCTAAGAAATCCAAGGAGGCATGGGAAACTCTGAAAGTTGCCTATCAAGGTATGGAGAAAGTTAAGACAACAAAGCTTCAGTTGCTGAGAAGAGATTTTGAAACTCTTTGCATGAAAGAGTCAGACAGTGTTGACACATTTTTCACACATGTGATTGGGACTGTCAATCAGATAAGATCCCATGGAGAAACTCTTGAAGATAGAAGGATTGTGGAGAAAATTTTGAGATGTTTACCCTCAAAGTTTGATGTTATTGTTACCACCATAGAAGAGACCAAAGATCTCTCACAGTTCACAGTGGATGAACTTCATGCCTTTCTGATAACTCATGAACAAAGATTCAGCAGAGATGAACACTCATCTCTTGAGCACACCTTCAAGACCCAGATGCCTTCAGGAAGAGGAAGAGGTCAAAGAAAAGGAAGAGGAAGAGGCAGAAGCCAGAATAGAGGTGGAAGGAACAACCCTTCACATTCACATGGAAGGAGCAACAGTCAAAGCCAGAGTCATGGCCAATGCAACAGCGAGCAAGGTGGACATCAACACCAACATGCTCAAGGACAAAGGTATGACAAATCCAATGTCCAGTGTCATTATTGCAAGAAATATGGGCACTATGACAATGAATGTAGAAAGAAGCAAAATGACATGAAGAATAGGCAGAATGCTAATGTAGCAAAAGAGGAAAAGAACCCAAGTAATGTGTTGTTAGCTTGTAATGTAGCACAAGATAAAGAAAATGATGTTTGGTTCTTAGATTCTGGATGTAGTAATCACATGACTGGAAACAGAGCAATGTTTGCCAATCTTGATGAAGAAGTCAAATCTGAAGTGACCACAGGGACTGATACTAAGATCTCTGTCAAAGGGAAAGGCAGAGTTAGTATTCGAGCAAGGAATGGGGAGCAAAAATTTGTTCCTGATGTGTACTATGTTCCAGGTCTGAAATGTAATTTTTTGAGCGTTGGGCAGCTCATAAACAAAGGTTACAATGTATTTTTTAAAGATGATGTATGCACAATAAAAGATATTCCTCCAAGTAAGAAAATTATTGCTGAAATTCAAATGACCAGCAATAGAATGTTTCCGCTCAAGCTCAACATTGACTTGAAAGGAAAAGGAAAGAATGTAGCAGCTGTAACTCAAGAAGCCTTCCAGAAGGAAGAGAAAGATGAAAACTGGTTATGGCATTTGAGATTTGGACATCTCAATTTCGGAGGATTAAATTTGTTGCACAGAAAAGGAATGGTAAGAGGTTTACCACTGATTGAAAAGCCTGACAGCCTATGTGAAGGCTGCATCTTGGGAAAGCAACACAGAGAAAATTTTCCTTCAGGGAAAAGCATAAGGGCGAAAGCACCTTTGGAGATAATCCACTCAGATTTATGTGGGTCGATGCAAACAGCATCTGTTTCAGGCAGAAATTACATGCTGACCTTCATTGATGATTTCACAAGAAAAGCATGGGTTTATTTTCTGAAATATAAGAGTGAAGTTTTTCAAAAATTTTGCCACTTTAAAGCTCTTGTAGAGAAACATAGCGGACTGCACATTAAAGTCCTCAGAACTGATAGAGGAGGAGAATATATATCAAAATAATTTCTGCGTTTTTGCAGAGAGAATGGCATACACAAGCAGTTTACCACTAGGTACACGCCGCAACAGAATGGAGTGGCTGAAAGGAAGAATCGAACCATAATGGAGATGGTGAGAAGTATGCTAAAGGAGAAACATTTACCGAATGAGTATTGGGCAGAAGCAGCAAACTGTGTTGTATATATTTTGAATAGATGCCCCACAAAAGCCGTGATGAACAAAGTTCCAGAAGAAGCGTGGAGTGGCAGAAAACAGGGAGTCACCCACATGAGAATTTTTGGATGTGTGGCATATGCGCACATTCCAGACAAATTGAGAAAGAAGTTGGATAGTAAGGGGGAGAAGTGCATTTTCCTTGGATATTGTGAAGATTCCAAAGGACACAGACTGTATAACCTATCCACAAAGAAGTGTGTGATTAGCAGAGATGTGCAATTCATCGAAGAGGAAGCGTGGGATGGAAGCATTGAGAAAACAGTCAATGTCAAAAATTGTTTATCTCATGATGAAGATGAAGTAGATGTGGTTGAGATTAATAACCCATCCATTGCACAACCTCCAGCAGCGCAAGGCCAGCAAGGGACGCCTCAAGTGGCAGTGAGAACACCCTTGAGAAGAAGCGGCGTGGTTCACTGAGTACACCACAAGGAGCAGAATCGAGTGCTTCATCAAGCACGGCTACACCAAGTGAAAGAGGAACAAAGTTCAGAAGCCTTAGAGAAATTTATGAGCAAGGAGAAGTAAACGAAGGTATGAATTCCTTATTTGCTTTGTATTGTCAAGTTGATGACCCTATTCATTTTGAAGATGCTATTAAAGATAGAAAATTGATAGAAGCTATGGATGATGAAATTAAAGCCATAGAGAAGAACAAAACATGGGAGTTGGTTGATCTCCGAGAAGGTAAAGAAGTCATTGGAGTTAAATGGGTATACAAGACCAAAAGCAATGCTAAAGGAAAGATAGAAAGACACAAGGCCAGACTTGTTGTCAAAGGATATAAGCAGAAGCAAGGGATTGATTATGAAGAAACTTTTGCACCAGTTGCAAGAATGGAGACTGTAAGAGCAGTGTTGTCCATAGCAGCACAAAATAGATGGAAAGTATATCAAATGGATTTAAAATCCGCATTTTTAAATGGAGTTTTAATGGAAGAGGTATATGTGGAACAACCTCTTGGATATGAGAAGAAAGGCCAAGAGCATAAGGTCTGTAAATTGAAGAAAGCTCTTTATGGGCTGAAACAAGCACCAAGAGCGTGGTACAGCAGAATAGATTCTTATCTATTGGAGAATGGATTTGAAAAGTGTGAGGGAGAACCCACCCTCTACATCAAAGAAAAGGATGGTAAGTTGTTGATTGTTGTTTTATATGTTGATGATTTAATTTTTACAGGTAATGATGATTACCTTGTTGAAAATTTTAAAACAGTCATGAAAGATGAATTTGAAATGACTGACATGGGTTTATTAAGATACTTCTTGGGAATAGAAGTGGAACAAGGTGAGAAAGGAATTTTTATTTCTCAAGCAAAATATGTGAATCAAGTTTTGGAAATATTCAACATGCAGGAGTGCAAAGCTGCAATTACTCCCACAGTAATGGGATTGAAGTTGAGTAAGAATGACAGCAGCAAGGATTTCGATCCAAGTTTGTATAAAAGCATAGTTGGCAGCCTCATGTATTTGACTGCAACTAGGCCGGATATTATGCATGTTGTTAGTTTGATTTCCAGATTTATGGAGAAGCCAAAGGAGGCACATTGGCAAGCAGCAAAGAGAATTCTGAGGTATGTGAAAGGAACAAAAGGATTTGGTATTTTATATACTACTTCGGAAAGTTTAGAATTGGTTGGATACACTGACAGTGATTGGGCTGGAAGTGTAGATGATCGGAAGAGCACTTCCGGTTATATTTTTCATATGGGTTCAGGAGCCATTTCATGGGGTTCTAAGAAACAACCTATTGTAGCATTGTCTACAGCAGAAGCAGAATATGTGGCAGCTACAGCAGCAGCGTGTCAAGCAATTTGGATGAGAAGAATGTTGAGAAGTCTATGTCAAGAACAGGTAAAAGGGACAGTGATTTATTGTGACAATAGCTCAGCTATTGCATTGTCAAAGAATTCTGTGTTTCATAAAATAACAAAGCACATAGACACAAAGTATCATTATATCAGAGAATTGGTGAATAATGGTGAAGTTTTTTTACAGCATTGTAAAACAGAGGAACAATATGCAGATATTTTAACTAAACCATTGGGACAAAAGACATTTGAGTTTCTAAGAAAATGCTTGGGTATGATGGATAACCCAACAGCTGACTTTAAGGGGGAGTGTTGAAATATTAAAGTCATCTACCGTGCCTTGGGCAGTGACAAAAGGAACAAAGGACAAAGGCAGCAGCAGTAGAAACAGAGATTGAGTGCGCAGCACTCTGTATTGAAGAATGTTGGTGAATCCGTAAGGATGAATTTAATTTTGATGTGCCGCAGCCACAGATGGCAGATGAAATTAACTTAGTGATGGGCGGAGCCATTCTTCACAGTGGAAGGACGAAGATTTTTTGTAGATCGTTTCTACGGAGGAGCAGACTAAATTAAAAACCAGTCGTTTCGGGCTTTAAAGTCCTCAACAACCAGAATGAAGAAAAACAGGCGGAAGTCCTTTTATTTTTGAATTGGTAGGACAAGTGGTCCCCACCACTTATATGCCAATCGGAATCAGAAACTTATGTTGGAACAGTGTCTTGTTGATATGGGAGAGTTCCACAAACGGAACGTTTAATACATTGAAACTTATATATAAATCATCCCCACAGCAGAGGAGGCTCGTGGGTCCACAAGACCACGTGGTAGAAATCTATTGAATCGATTGATTTCAATCGGAAGATTCAAATCGGCGGGATTTTATTGTGTGCACCGATGAGGGTGGATCCAATCACAATCGAAAGATTGAATGCGTCACAAAGTCAGTTGTCAAGACTTTTGTCAATTGTCGATTGCCGACTGCGTAGTGGTCCCCACTCGTACGTCATGCATTTCATATTTTTATAGTTCCGCAAAGGATTTTCCTTTGTATTTGGTTTTATTTTTGTTTTAATTTTTCCATATAGTTTTTATGTAATGTTTAATATATGCGCGGCATATATAAAAGGAAAAGGCCCGAGAGCCAAATGTGAGGTATTACTGCATTGTATTGTGAACCGCTGTGTGAGCCCGCAAGCAAGAAGAAAACACAGTAAGAAGAACAGAGAGCATTGTTAGTGCATTCTTGAAGAGAGACAGAGAGTTGTTTTGTTTAGCACTACGTCTGTAGCAGTCATACATATTTGGTGAATCCCTCACTGTTGAGGAAGAATTTGTAACAGTTTTCAAAGTAATAGAAGTTTGTTTTAAAGCCCTGAAAGCTCTGTCTCCTGTCAAGTTGTTTAAATTTCTCTGTGTTGTAGAGGGGAGATTATTCTCTCCATTTCTGTTTGCTTGGAATTTCCAAAATTCCAACATCTGATTCGCCGAGCTAAACGACGCAGAATCAAATTAGCATTGCGTACCATAAGCATTTCTGAGCACCATATAAATAATAATACTATCACTTCATTGTGCACAATTTGCCAAATCGATTTTAAATTGGATGAAGAGGCATCTCAAGTTCAGTGCGGCCACCTGTACCATCCCTCTTGCATTTCAAAATGGCTTGGTTCTAACAATACCTGTCCAGCCTGCCGATTCAAAATGTAAGATGCGGATCGTATCGTAAGTGAACTTTATATATATATATTTCATATTAAGTCATATGCTTACGTATATAAGCATATCAGGATTAGATTTGTATATATTTAGTTTAATTGTATTTATATTATGTCTTATGTGTGAAATGTTATTTAATAATTTTCATATTTTTCTAGCATATTGGGGTAACAGTATAGTTAGATACGTTCTATATATACATTTCGATAGTATATTGCGTTCTGTATATAGTAATACAAAATATTGTAATAATGATTTTTTTTTCAATGTGGAAGACATTAAATAAGAAATAGTAAGAAATGATTTTTTATTTTTATTTATTTATTTATTATTATTATTATTATTATTATATTGGTTTATAAGTATTGTTATCATCTTTACTAAATATAGCTTTTTTCAAGTGTCAATATTATATAGTTATATAATTTAATTATCAAATATTTAAAATTACTATTATTATATATAATTTAATTATCAAATATTTAAAATCACTATTATTATATTGTGTTTAATCTAATTTGATTAGAAAGGTTTGACGTATTTTTCATTATTTATCTACTAAAAATTAAAATTGTTGGATGATGGTGTTAAGTTATACTATTGTAACTTATTTTCCATTTTGATAGTCACCATGATAGATCTACGTTTCTAACTATATTTCAAATTGAGAGCATTATCCCCACTTGTTCACTAATGTGATAATTGGTTATTGTTTTTTATGATGGTTTGATGAAAACTCCCTAAATCATAAGAAACAATGAAACTTATTGACATGTAGATTTGCTCGTATGACGCGGATAGTTGTCGTAAGTGAACTCTTAATATATATATATATATATATATATATATATATATATATATATATATATATATATATATATATATATATATAGATTAAGTCATATGCTTAAGCTTATGAGGATTAGATTTGTATATATTTAGTTTAATTGTATTTATATTTTGTCTTATGTGTGAAATGTTATTTAATAATTTTCATATTTTGCATTTCAAATTATGATCGTAGATAGGGGTAACAATATAGTAATCTGGAGCTGTTTCTACTCTAGATGTTTATTTTGGCTCGAAACTTCTCAGCAATTATTCCAAATCCGAATCGATACGAATAACTTTCTCCAAGATCGGTATCGTCTTTTCTTTGCAATTTACTATCACACTTCTCTGTTATATATTTATAGCGATTCCTTCTTATGTATTTTATAGGTTCGGCTATGTAAGGGTGGTCTTCGACAACGGTTTTCTATTTAAGATCACGAATTTCCCAGTTTCTCCATTAAAATTCTAGGCATATTGCATATTAAGCCATATGCTTACGTATATAAGCATATCATGATTAGATTTGTATATATTTGTGTTCAAAATATGCACAAAAGAAAACTAAATAATTCTCACACAACAAAAATGGAGTCAATGAATTTAACGTGGTTCACCCAACCAGATTTGGGCTACATCCACCAAACAGAGGTATTGGTTTTCTTCTTATTCAAAAGGAGATTATATCAACAGATTTCTCACTCAAGCTCTTCCTCTTCCTCATATCTTTTGCCTCTACGGACTTACAATTTATAGATGTAGAAGAAAAACTGAATATTAAATTCAAGTCCATCCTATCACTAGAAAATAGGATTAATATCTTATCTTTAGGATTTGATGCCTTTAGATTTGAAGCAAACCCTATTGTTGGCACTAACCATGAGGTTTTAGCCAAATTAATATGAAAAAATTTCAACAATCTCCACCTTGACAACAATTAACTTGACACCTTGTTCCTTTATTATTTTCATTTTTTTTGCAAGAGAAGAGAAGCCGGACATCATCGTAGCTTCTCTAATAAAACTCGTTTCGTGAACATGTCTGCACAATTTTATTTTATATGCACTTTTTCAAGAGAGACTCCTCGTTCAATGATAACCTGTCTTACAAAATGGTACTTTATAGGTATATGCTTTGATTTACTATGATAGGCTGGATTTTTAGCTAAATGAATTGCACTTTGACTATTACAAAACAACTTTATGTTGTCTGGCAACCTACCAAACTCACCAAACAAACCTTTCAACTAAACCACTTATTTGCAAGCATGTGAAGCAACTATGTATTCTGCTTCTATAGTGGATAAAGTAACAATGTTTTGTAGCTTTGACATCCAACTAATAGCTCCACCTTCAAGAGTAAAGACATATCCTGAAGTTTACTTTCTCTTATCCAAATCATCTGCAAAATCGGAATCAACATATTCGCAAACAAATTCAATACTTCTATTATTAGTGATACAATAATCACTTGTGCCTCTCAGATACCGAAGCACCCATTTCACTGTTGCCCAGTGTTCTTTCCATGGATTTTCCATATACTTATTGACAACCCCAACTGCATGTGAAATATTTGGTCGTGTACAAACCATCGCATACATCAAACTTCCTACTGCATTAGCATATGGTATTCAAGACATATATTCCTTTTCTTCATTTGTATTAGGACATAAACTTGAAGAAAGCTTAAAATGGGAAGCTAAAGGGACTGAAACTGGCTTCACATTGTTCATACCAAACCTTAAGAGTATTTTCTCAATATACTTCTGTTGTGATAACCACAACTTACCATTGCTCTTGTCTCTAAAAATATCCATGCCCAAAATTTGTCTTGTTTCTCCTAGATCTTTCATATCAAACGTCCTAGCCATCTGAGCCTTTAACCTGTTGATCTCTCTTATGCTTTTTCTTGCTAAAATCATATCGTCAACATATAATACTAAGATAATGAATATGTCATTACTTAATTTCTTAAAGTAAACACAATGATCATATTCACTTCTTATATAATTTTGGCTCATTATGAAAGAATCAAATTTCTTGTACCATTGTCTTGGCAACTGCTTGAGACCATATAATGATTTCTTGAGCCTACAAACAAATTTCTTGTTGTGATTTGAACAAACCCTTAAGGTTGTTCCATATAAATCTCTTCATCTAAATCTCCATGTAAGAATGCAGTCTTAACATCTAGTTTTTGTAACTCTAATTCAAGTAAAGCAACTAATGCTAACAAAATCTGAATTGAAACAATTTTAACAACTGGTGAAAATATCTCATGAAATTCAATTCTTTCTTTCTGAGAAAAACCTTTCGCAATCAGCCTCGCTTTGTACCTATATTCTTTATCATCAATACCCCTTTTCAATTGAAAGCCCATTTACATCCTACATTTTTTTTGTCATTAGGAAGTTCTACGACATCCCATGTAGCATTCTTGTATAATGCCTTCATTTCATCCTTCATAGCTTCTTTCCACTTACCACTGTTAGAACCTTCTACAGCTTCTTGATAGCATAAAGGTTCAACATCATTAGTGGTTAAAGAAACTGAAGTAACATAATCATCATATCTTCTAGGAGGAAATCTGATTCTTGTGGACCTTCTTAAAGATGTTTCTGGTTCTTCCACAATTTTCTGATTATTATTTGTAGGAACTTCTTCACGGTCTTCATCTGAAACTTGTTCATTTTTACCATCTTCAATATTTGAACTGGTTTCAAACTGAATATGTTGAAACTTAGGTACATTTTTCTGCTTCAATATAATATCTACATCTAGATTATCAAGTGAAAATTCATTGAATTTAACATCTCTGTTAATGATGATCTTGTGAGTAGTAGGATCCCACAACCTGTATCCCTTAATCCCATCACCATATCCAAAAAAGATATGTCTTTTTGATTTAGGATCTAATTTAAAATGTTGATGTTTCAGAATTAGAACATATGCATCACAACCAAAAGCTTTCAGTTTAGAGTAATCACAAGGATGACCCTTCCATACCTCTCGAGGAATTTTCAATCCTATAGCAGTTGATGGTGATCGATTTATCAAGTAACAAGCTGTAGATAATGCTTCTGTCCATAATTCCTTCTGCAAATTGGCGTTACTTAGCATACTTCTTGCTCTTTCTAAGAGAGTCGTGTTCATGCGTTCAACAACTCCATTTTGATGAGGAGTATATACAGTAGTTCTATGTCTTTGGATCCCAACATCCTTGCAATAATTATCAAATTATTTTGAACTAAATTCACCACCATTTTCAGTTCTTAAACATTTAATGGTTCTTCCAGTGATATTTTCTACTAATGCTCTAAATTGCTTGAAAACTGTGAACACATTAGACTTTATTTTTAACATGTAGACACATACTTTCCTAGAGAAATCATATATAAAATATGCAAAATGATGATCCTCCATATGAAGTTGTAGGAGATGGACCCCAAACATCAGAATGGATATAATCAAGGATTCCTTTACTAGTATGTTTTCCAGTTTTAAATTTCTGCTTACTTTGTTTCCCATAAATACAATGTTTGTAGAAATCTAGCTTAAAAGATTTTAAACTAGGAAGTAACATATGATCAGATAAGATTTTTAATCCTCTTTTGCTCATATGGCCCAACCATTGATGCCATAGTTGAATATAATCACTGTGATTTTCAGATGCAGTTGAAGCATAATCTGATTCTATTCTTCCTTCTAACTGAAAAAGATTTTCAACCTTATTTTCCTTCATTACTAATAAGATTCCTTTCTAAATTTTCATTACTCCACCTTGAGTAAAAGTTTTATATCGATTTGTGTCTAATACTACTATAGAAATAAGATTTTCTCTGAGTTCAGGCACATGTCTTACATCAGTTAAGATTTTGATTGTCCCATCAAACATTTTAATATGGATGCTTCCAATTCCCACAACATTACATGAGACATCATTGCCTATGTAAACTACTCCTTCATTGATTGACTTATAAGATTTAAACCCATGTTTATGAATGCACATGTTATTGGACGCACCAAAATCTAATAGCCAATGCTGATCATGATTTGAAAAATTAACTGATAAAACTTCATCACTTATACCTGAACCGGATGCCGAACGTGTATCTATCGTGTTTGCTTCTTTATTTTTTGTTGAAGAGTCTCCTTTGTATGTTTGTTGTCTCTTCCAACAGTCCTTTTCCATATGTCCTGATTTGCCGCAGAACTAGCATTTTAGCTTACTCTTCTTCCCTTTCGATTTTGATCAAGAGTTTTTTTTTCTGACTGAAGCGTCTTTCTTTAGATAGACCTCTAACCATCATTTCTTCTGATGTAGAGGTTTCTAAATTTTAATTTTTTCTAGTTTCTTCAGATAGCATAGCTCCAACAAAATCATCAAATTCAAGGGTTTCTGATGAACCGATACTTATAGAAGTAACAAAATGATCCCATGACTCTGGCAAAGAACATAATAAAGTTGTAGCTTTATCTTCATAATCAAATTTTACATCTATGATATTTAACTGCACCAAGAGAGTATTAAAGGTATTCAAATGATCAGTTAGTATTGTACCTTCCTTCATGCGCAAGCTGTACAACTGTCTTTTCAGAAGAATCCTATTTGTTAAGGATTTAGTCATGTACAGTTTTTCTAGATTTATCCATAGACTAGTGGTTGTTTTCTCTGATACGATGTTAAATAAAACATCATCTGCCAAACACAATTGAATGGTGCGTAGTGCTCTTTCATCGATCTCACTCCATTCGTCATCTGTCATGGCGAAAGGTTGTTTGGATTTTCCCAAAAGTGCCTTCGCCACACCTTGTTGTACAAGTAAATCGTGCATTTTGACTTTCCAGATTTCGAAGTTATTCCTCCCATTAAACTTCTCGATCCAAAACCAAGCACTTTGAGTTTTTGACATATTTTATTTAACTTCTTCTAACACAATACACGAAAATGTTCACACAGCACTATCATTTACATTACATGCAGCAGCTTATCAAAAAAAATTGAGGATACTTGAAATGAGTCGTAATTGTGATTATACCTATTCTCCCATACAACAGCAACTCTTTGCCTCCACACAACAGCTACAGAAAAATTGCGGCTCCTATTTCATTTGCGGAGGACCCTAAACACGCTAAATGCATCCTCCAGCTCACGTGCAGTGGTCTGAGGATTCAAATTGCCAAAAAAGATTAGATGGAACTATATTTACACAAATCCTTGACTTAGTTTACTTCACGCACCATACAAAATGACCAGAGATTTGCACCACCTCATGGTGCTCCTCCCACTTAGAGAGAAGACATTTTTTGCAACGTTGTGATACCGATCTCATCGATTTGAGGCTTTCGAATCTCTGTTTCTATTTTTATATGAAAATGGTTTCTTCCATTGCTGCTTGGGAAAAAAGATCGATGTCAACAGCAGCTTTGACACAGCCACGCAGATCAACAGCGATGAGCTTTCCACCGCAAATTGCCACTATATCCTCTGTTGTCACCGCGCTAACCATTTAATTCTACACGCGTGAAATCCAAAAAATATCAGCACCTGCAGATGCTCTTCAACACAAAACGTAATACTTTTTTTCTTGTGCCCCTGATACATGTTCAGTTCTAGATTCTGCCACTTAGGCACACAGACAAAAACATAGCTAGCTTCAACCTGAATCTTTGATACCAATTATTCATAATATGCACAACAGAAACCTAAATAATTCATACACAGCAGAAATGGAGACAATGAATTTAACGTGGTTCACCCAACCAGATTTGGGGTACATCCACCAAACAAAGGTATCGGTTTTCTTCTTATTCAATAGGAGATTACATCAACAGATTTCTCACTCAACCTGTTCCTCTTCCTCATATCTTTTTCCTCTACGGGCTTAAAAATTTATAGATGTAGAAGAAAAACTGAATATTAAATTCAATTCCATCCTATCACTAGAAAATAGGATTGATATCTTATCTTTAGGATTTGATGCCTTAAGATTTGAAACAAACCCTATTGTTGGCATTAACCATGAGATTTTACCCAAATTAATATGCAAAAATCTCAACAATTGGGTTTAATTGTATTTATATTATGTCTTATGTGTGAAATGTTATTTAATAATTTTCATATTTTGCATTTCAAATTATGATCGCAAATTGGGGTAACAGTATAGTTAGATACGTTCCATATGTACATTTCAATAGTATATTGTGTTCTGTATATAGTAACAAAATATTGTAATAGTGATTTTTTTTCCAATGTGGAAGACATTAAATAAGAAATAGTAAGAAATGATTTTTTTTTTTTTTTTAATGTTATTTTTTATTGGTTTATAAGGATTGCTATAATATTTAGTAAATATAGTTTTTTTCAAGTGTCAATATTGTATAATTATATAATTTAATTATCAAATATTTAAAATCACTATTATTATATTGTGTTTAATGTAATTTTATTAGAAAGGTTTGAGGTATTTTTGATTATTTATCAACTAAAAATTAAAATTGTTGGATGATGGTGTTAAGTTATACTATTGTAACCATATTTTCCATTTTGATAGTCACCATGATAGATCTACGTTTCTAACTATATTTCAAATTGAGAGCATTATCACCACTTGTTCACTAATGAGTGATCATTGGCTATTGTTTTTGATGAAGGTGTGATGACAACTCTCTAAATCACAAGAAACAATGAAACTTATAGACATGTAGATTTGCTCATTTTTTAGGTCATTAATTTGATATGTTTTGAAGTTTTTTATTTTAAAGATTTAGTTTATTTGATTAATATGTGTATGGGGATGCTTTTTTGGTAATAATTCTCTAAAATATTTCTTAGTGGGGTTTTGAGCATATTTTCTGTATCAATGCATATGATCTTCTTTTATGTTTCTTATCTCAATTGTTTAATTATGAGGTTGTAGCTTTACAATCCATTAAGTATGAATACTTAACTAATGATTTTATGTGAGAAATGTCAATAATACTTGGGAAAAAGATAATATCACTATATAGATGGTGTCTGGCACAACCCTTATACTACTTGCATAAGAACTTGTGTAGCCTTTATACTACTTGCATGGAGTTGTTTCTGCCCTCAATGTTTATTTTGGCTAGAAACTTCTCAACAATTATTCCAAATCCGAATCGCTACAAAGAATGTTCTCCAAGATCGGTTTCCAAGGTCAGTATCGGATTTTCTCTACAATTTACTATCGCATTTTATCTTCCTTTTGAACACAATTGGTCCAAATGCTAGTATTATTAAAGGGAAAAAAATTATTAAGACGTATGGAGTATAAATACCAGAGGTTCTCCATTAACATTATCTTCTCGTTCTTCTCAGGAATGAGGGTACAAACTTTCTGTCTATGTATGCTAGCATGTTGGTACATAGAGTTTTGTCTTGATGGTTGCAATATCCCATGACGTTCCAAGAAAATGAAGCAACAAATGCGAAGAAGACCCCTATACAAGTCATTTCTCTTAAGCACTTCCCCTGAAAAATGTCATTACCATACACTTCTCTATTATATATTTATAGTGATCCCTACTTGTGTATTTTATAGGTTCGACTATATAAGGGTGGTCTTCGACAATGATTTTTTTTTTAAGATCACGAATTTCCCAGTTTCTCCATTAAAATTCTCAGCTGCTTTGTTCTATGTCTTCCAAGAGCAAGGGCACAAAATTTATGTATGGGCTTGTTAGGGTCTTTTTGCTTAGGGATTGGGCAGCCAGGTCTCGTGCACTAGTGTTATTGTAGATTATTGTAAATTTAATACATTATCCTAAACTATGGTGCTACCATGTCAGATTTATCTCTGATTTAAAAAATGAAGCTTCTCAGTATGCCTTGGTGTCTAATATTACTTGCACTTCACCTTACAGAGGGCATTGTATTCAACTATATCCATTCAATTTTAGTGAAAGAAATTGAAGCTAATGCTTCCCAGTGAAACCTGGATTTTTTCAAGAAGAGGCTTGATTCTCTATCAATGGGTATGAACGAGAGAAAAGAAGATGCCACTAAGATACAAAAGGATTATAGATCTATCCTCAGCAGTTTTGGAAATTTCAGTTCTAGAAGAACAGATGTAGCTGGAAGAGAAGAACAAGCATGTAAATTGCGTTGTTAATTGTATCATAAAGATGGTATTCATTTTCTTACTTATTTAATTTGTAAATTCTAGGTTTTCTTTACTAATTTCCCTAGCTGAACAATTTTAGCAGGGGGCATCTCAAGAGAACAAGCTCTGCTCAGAATTTTGCAAGGCTACCATCCGGAATATTGTTGATAAATTCCAAGCAGAGACAGAGCAATGGTCTCAAGTGCAATGTAATATCCCATTTTAGGAATAGCTAGCAATCCATGGTTGGAAAACACATTTTGCACAAATGGAGGCAGTAGCATTTGATACAAAGACCCGAATCCCTTAGACAAATGTTTATAAGACCAAAATCCAAGGATTGGGATAAAATAAATCCTTCCATGGTGGTGAGACAAGCTTCCCACACCTATTTCCCTTCAGTAATTGCCCAAAAAATGGGGTTGCAACAATTTATGAACATACAATGGATTCTCTGCGCTATTTTTCTGAGCTTTCTTATGAGAAGAAGTAAATAGCCAAAATATATGATTAAAACAGTAAAAGAAATGCAATGACTTGAGGAATCACTCATTCAATCAACACAATAAACGCCTCTCATCACTTTCATGATAAACATGAAGAACATTGCTATATAAAATAAGCCCTAGGCTATGACTGCATTGTCTATAAAAGTCACTGTAGCATAAATGTCAATAATACATAGATGCCACAACATGAAGCTCAAATAAAGTGGGGGAGCATGATATCAACCCCTGAAAATACAATACATCAATCCTCTACAAGGATTGGCTAAAATACAAGCAAAATGGTGGCTAAAATACAAGCAAAATGACATTCCTGCAGAAATGCCGAAGTCGCTGGGTAGCAGCAAAAAATCAAGAACTGGAAATAGATGGAGAAGGCTGAAATGGATGCATAAAATGAATAATCCTCATCCAATGGAAATCTGAATTGAAAGGCTGATCCCTTCACCTAAGATCTCACCCTCTGAACTATCTGCTAATCCCCCACAGAAAATGTTCTCCAAGAATAACATTGTCTAAGAGAGGGACTGCCTTGAATATGATGGAAAGTGGTTGGCCTAATGCCAAATATGGTTTAATAATCTCATTAACCTCCTTTTATGATCTCCCAAAGGGATGGAAGCTCCCTCCTCTGAAAAATAGCCAAGGTTGGTGTTGTAGAAGACCTCCCCAGCAACACCCAGCAACAATGCACAATCTCCAACTGAAATTGTGCTGATGAAGAAGGATGAGGCTTGAACTAAATATATAAATATGGGGAATGGAGTGCAATCATCCAAGAGCTACTCAAGAATGAGAGAAAATCCTAAATAGGAATTCCCTCGACAATTCTTGCTAACCAGCAAGAATTTGCAACAAGTCCAAAGGACCAAACATGAACAATACTCAAGATGTTTTGCAATGGCTACCTTGCCCTCCTTTTAAACAATGTGAGCTCCTTCTCAATTGACCCCACTCATTAGGGTTTCCTTACTCTAGAAGCTTCCCTCCTCTTTCACTATGCTAGCCCACAAGATACCTTTCCATCTCCTACCACTGCATAGTTTGACTTGGTCAAACTGGACCTAGCCTTCTTGCAAAAGTCCTCTTTCACACATGGAGGTGTGAAATCCAGCTCTACAAGTGATCCTCCTTCATACCAAGAGGATTTTTATTAGCTATTCATGAAATTAATGGGTCTCCTATGCTTTTTATTTATCTCCTAGATGAAATAAGCAAAAATTAATGTTCCATAAAAATTGGGAACATTACAGTCCTCCCCTCTCAAAGATTGCTTGTCCTCAAGAAAGTGTAAGGATATACTGATACATTTTACCTTACTCTCCCTGTAGCATCCATGCATGATGAAATCCTCTGAGAAAAGGATGCCATATCCCTCCAACATATGCAATCTAGCGTTTGGTGAACATCCCCAAATAGTTGTCATGTGGAAGCAAATATCCATGTAGGAACAATGGGATGTCTAAGGGCCTCCTTAAGGGATGAGATCTGATATATAATGGGACTCATCATCCCCATATTAATCTACCATCCCCAAGAAATCATCCATACAACATAAGCTGCCTCCCAACATGGCAACTTATAGAAATATCCCTCCACCTTCAGCTCTGGAAATAAAGGTGGGATGCAAATCTGAATATGGCAAGCCTCACAGCTTACTCCATGCTGTCCTACTCTCCACTTATGATAAGTGTAGAGTGTGTGTTGATCATGGGCAGCAAAAGTACTGCCTTCAAGTGGAAAAATGAAGAGAAATCCTCAAAGGATTTCTCATCCATCAATGATAATCTGGCTGGCCCAAGACATTTCATCCATGATTAGTAGGACATGGTCTTCATAGAATACCCCAATGAAATGTTTGTTTTAGGTTATACCATGTTCAACATACAAACAATGTCTCATATGGTTACAATGCAACCTCATCCACTACAGCTGCAGAAAATAACATGGCCAGCATTGTATAGAAAATATCACTTGTACTATTGAATAGTAAATAGATGAGTGAATCAGCAATACAAAATCAAATACATGCCCATATACATAAAGTGGATGGATATCATCATAAAAATCATGGCCCACATCCAAATAAGGCAAATAAGTGGTTGTGGTGGACATGTCTCTCCTCATGTTCCCCTTAGAACATGCCATGCAAAAACTGTGGGAATCATCTTCCCTCAAGGACACACCAAACTCATGCGTCAATCTTCCGATCATGCTTCCAATAATAATATGAGACATAGCAGTAAATAGGATCATGATCAATGTTGGAACACCTAATCCTACATGGGTAGGTGTGGAATATGAAAAGTCACAATGGAGTCCAATTGACCTTGGAATGTGAAACCAAGAGTCACACCATTGTACTATAAATGTACATCTTTGTATAATGGAAAATAAGAAAGCCTCACGCTTATCCTTCATTGTGTTGTTTCTCTTGTGTGTACATTCTTCTTCCTCATACACCATGTGTGTGCTTCAACATGGTGTTTAACATGGTATCAGAGCGGGTGATTTCTGGCCCTGCTCCAAATTGAGTGAGCTATTTGTGCCTATGGCCTATGCATATCTGCAAAATTCTTGACATTTTTGCAGTATTTAGAGAGTTTCTGCAGCAGAGTTTTTGCTGCCATTCAGAGGTGTTTTGAAGCAGAGCAGCATTCAGTGTTTTTGCCACATTCAGGAATTTGTTTTGAGAAGAGCAGCATTGATTTGAAGAAAGAGCAGCATTCAGAAATTGGTTTGGAGGAGAAGCAGCATTCAGAAATTGGCAGCATTGTGCATCTGAAGGTTTTCTCACTGCTTATTTTTCCATTGAAAAATCTCTGCATTTTAAATTCTGCACCATTTTGGAGTTGCTGGAAAAATGTTTAAAATAAGTTTCTGGAAAATTTCTGAGTTTTTCCATTGAAAGTTTCTGCATTTTTAAGCTGCTGGAAAATAGTTTAAAGAGGGTTTTTGAAGAAAAATTTCTGAGTTTTCTCTACTGCTGGAAAAATCATTTTTGCAAGTTTACAAGTTCCTGCAAATTATTCTGCTATATATTTGGAAGAAGAAATTCTGCAGTTGCCCTGTTTTGAAGACATTTGTGAAATTTCTAATTCTGCTCTCTGCTGTTTTTAAATTAAAATAAAAAATAAAATTTAAAAAATAAATTTAAAAAAAAAAAAAAAAAAATCAATTTTCGGCCTTTGGCCTTCCCCCTCTCCAGGGCTTTCGGCCCTCCTCCCCCTGCATTTCTTACATAACATACCTCACTGCTCTCACCCATTACACTACACCCTTTCCCACCTACCTAAATCTCACGGCCTCCCGCACTCACCACCTGCGCTCCCTACCCGCTACAGCGCTGCCCTCCCTCTACAATACACAACTCTTATCTCCCCACATGCGCGCTTTCACACCCTTCCTAACCTCTCCACTACCCCAACCCGCGGCTTCCCCTATGCCCCTAACATATGCAATACCCTGCCCCCTCACAAACCGCTCCCCTCTGAACTCTGTTACCGCTCTGCTCTATCCCGTCACGTCCTTACCCTTAGCCTAACACAGCTCCCTACCCGCTTGCCTACCCTGCTACCCCGAACCCCCTTACCTCTCAACCCTCCCCCGCTCCCTCTGCAAACTCTACTCAACGTAATACCCACTCTGCAAACAACAGTCCACACATCTTACACACCGTTCCCTGTCTACCCTTACGCACACGTCCCCCACATACCCCGTGGTCGCCATTCACTAAATCCTCGACTCCTTAATTCCGCCCTCACACTACTCTCTGCCGTTCCCATCGAATATATATCTCTCTCTTAGCGTTAACGCCACTGCCCCCTCCATAACTTACGCACTCTCATGAACGCTCCCCCTCCCCTTCTCATATTCCAATGTCCACTTTTAAATTTCGATTTTGCTAACATTTAATATAATATACAACCCCCCTCCATATAATATTCCCTCTTCCCATAAGTTAATAAACTCCCTCCCTTACGTATACACATTCCCATTTTAAATTTTTTATTATTAAAACTTCTCCATTTAATACATTTCCCTTTTTAATTTTCATATTTAATTTCACTTTAATTAATCCCTTCTCCCATTATATTTCCCCTTCCCTTTTTTAAATATTTAAAATCCCTTTTAATTAATATTCCCATTTCTCTTTTTAAATCTTTAAAATCCTTTTTAATTAATCCCATTCCCCTACATTTTTAATTATTCCCATTTTTTTTAATTAATTTTTAATTAAAAAAAAAAAAAAAACAGCAGAGAGAGAGAGGAGAGAGAAGATTTGAACAGCAGAAAAAGAGGAATGACATGTGAGCAGAATTGAAGAAATGACATGGACAATACATAGAAAATTGCAGATTTACATCTTATGATTTGTGGCATAAGAGTGATTTTTTTGAAGAATTTCACATTTGAAGACAAGTTTTCCATCATTGAAAACAGCTATTTGAAGAAGAAATTTCAGCTGCCTTAAAGGACCTTTTGCACATTTGTTTTTACTGCACATTTTTGCAGAAATATTGTATTGAGTTGACATTGTATTGCTTCTTCATAGTTGCAATCAGTATTTGTGTTGAAAAATTGTTGATTGCCCTCCATCATTTGAGGAGCAGATTTTGTACTTTGAAAATTCTTTGGAGTCATTTGTATTTGTTGATTGAGTCACATTGTAAACGGGTGCATTTTCGGTTGTAGCCGACACCCTTTCATTTGTTTTGAGCCTAAGTTGTTGAAAATGGCCAAAATAAATGAGGCATTAGTGTTGTTGAATGACCTCATTCATTCAAATGTTGATGACATGATAAAAATGAGCAAGGATGCTCTTTGTAAAATTCACAGTTGTTTACAAGATGCACATGAGAAGATTGAGTTTATACAGTTAGAATCTCAGCTCCAACAAGAAGAACTTCAGCAAAAGAGTCACCATTCTGAACCTGTTTCTGTTCAGAACATTGTGAAGGACTCTCATCAGAAGAAAGAAGACAATGATGATTCACATTCAGCAGATGTACATGCAGATGCAGCAGTTCAACCTGCACTTCCTAAGCACATCATCAGACCTTGGGAAGAGCTTATCCACAACAAGCACAGAACTGGTCTTGGATATGACAAGGATGTGTCCTTTCATATTTCAGACTACACAAAGCCCATCATATTTCAGAGTGCCGGATTCTTGTATGACAGTTCACCTGCAGCTGTTCCAGATCATGCTCCACTTCCACAACAGATTGTAAAATGCCAACACTGTGATCGAGTTGGTCATATGAAAACAACAGATTGAGAAATGCCAACACTGTGATCGAGTTGGCCATATGAAAGATCACTGTTTTGATCTTCATCCATGCAAGCACTGTGGTCGGCACACACATTCTTCAGACAGATGCTTCAGACACAAGCCTCCTGCAAGAACCAAAATTCATCTTGGATGGATCGCTTCTTGGCAATGGGCATCAGCAGCCAAGAAGATGTTTACGACACATGTTAGAACTTGTTCACGGATATTGAGCAAACTTGCAGTTGAGTTTTCGCCATCATCTCACCTTGTCCCTGACAGGGGGGAAAATGGTGGTCATGTACAAGCTTCGACGATAGATCAAGCGAGCCTGAGCCACAATCTCTCATTCCATGTTCAGAGTTGTAGCCAGCAGTTCAAGCGAGCCTGAGCCACAATTCTTCATTCCGAATTCAGAGATGTAGCCAGAGATACGGATGCCCATGAGCATACCTTCGGTTGGTGGATAACCTAAAACCATCATCTTTGGTTGGTGGATAACCTAAAACCATCATTTTCGGTTGGTGGATAACCTAAAACCATCATCTTTGGTTGGTGGACAACGAAACCACCGTTATAGTAGACTCTCCTTCTTTTAGGTCGGCGGTCTCCTTTTTTATGAGGGACACCTTTTCCAGCAGAAGCCTTCACCTTCTTGCCGCCTTTGGAAGAGTTCGGAACTGCACAAGTACCGTATTCCCAGCGAACAAGTCATCCTAAAACCACCTCTTTTTTTCCAACATTTCAGAGAGTTGATTCAGCCCAAGTGCTGCCATGTATACTTTGCATATTTGTATTACAACTCTTTTCTTGGACTCACACATACCCTTCGGATTAAGGGGGGATGTTGGAACACCTAATCCTACATGGGTAGGTGTGGAATGCGAAAAGTCACAATGGAGTCCAAGTGACCTTGGAATATGAAACCAAGAGTCACACCATTGCACTATAAATGTACATCTTTGTATAATGGAAAATAAGAAAGCCTCACGCTTATCTTTCATTGTGTGTTGAGTCTTGTGTGTGTGCATTCTTCTCCTCATACACCATGTGTGTGCTTCAACATGGTGTTTAACAATCAACAATAAAATAGGGGTATTACTAATGGTTTCATATCGTGCTGGAAAGTACCAACAGTCTCCCAAGGTGCATAACGCAGTTTTGCAAACTGTTGCTTTAGAAATGTACAAGGAAAAATGTTTTGAAATATAATGCTAATCATATGAATTAGCTGAACATGTGTAGAATGGAAAAACATTTTCCCAAGGCTATGTAAAAGATGGTTGTCTCCATCATACGGTTTGGCCCAACTTTGCTCGTGGAGCAACATGAAAAATCTACCCCTTTGAGGAGCCATGCACTGCAACATAATGATAAGAGTATGTAAATCAGCAAATGTAAACACAAGGCTCTTACCATAAGCTGGAAGTAATATGATCGATGGATCCATGTAAGTGACCCTGCTCCCAAGTGCCAGCACTGTGAGCTCATGCAAAAAGGTTCTTGTCCATGCTAATCTTTGTCTCTTGACATGCTCCTTGTCAAGAACACCTTTGGTGATGCTGCTGCAAATATGAAGCTTCTCCCAAGATGGAAATTCCTCCTGATCATTCCAAGAAAAGGAGTAATCCCTTTTCAATATGAGAGTGCCCTCCTCTACTCCTGCAACACCATACATCATATGAGAGAAAATATGTTTGTGCTCTCTCCAAGATAGTTCAAGCAATATAAGTGCTTGTTGCCTCCTCATGCTCACATCATGTAACTCATGTGATGAAGGTATCATGACTGATATATATACCATATCAGCTCCATGTATCCCTACTCCCTACTGCTCAATGATGTAAACATCTTTCCACCTTTTCTCCATTCCCATCCTCCTGAAAAGAGGATACACCAAGTGATGGCCAAACTCCTTCAAGAGGATCCAACACAGCCAAGCCTCCTGCTACCCGGTATCATATATTTTCAAGTGAAAATCAACTCTTTTTCTCATTCACACTCATACTTAGCTCAGATGCTATCTCCCTTATTCCTTCCTTCGTACCCTACCATGAGGGCTACCATATCCTTCCAAACCAAATCACTCTCAGCTCTTGGTATTCCATGGAAGATTGGAATGAAGTTCTCTGGAGACCTCTCAAAGGAGACCTCTCACCCATGACCCGTATTGAATCCATGAGGATTCAAATGTCATGAGTTAACCCTCTCTCCATCAATGCGCCACATCGCTAATTCCTCCTATAGAGCATAACCGCCCAACCTCTTTAAAATTTGTTACTTGCACTGAAGCAGAAGGTGCCATGGTTTGTTTCATCCTCCAATGGTTCACATCCCAACCTCAAGGGCTGAATGAGACTCATCAATAGTGCATGAGGATGAGGGTCCATCTCCTCTTTGAACCCATTGCATAGCGCAGTGCAATCAAGGTGCTCTAAAATAGCAAAGTGTATAGATCCTTGGACCTC
The DNA here is from genome assembly GCA_034641835.2 of Pinus albicaulis. Classification (NCBI taxonomy): domain Eukaryota; kingdom Viridiplantae; phylum Streptophyta; class Pinopsida; order Pinales; family Pinaceae; genus Pinus; species Pinus albicaulis. The sequence continues at coordinate 830,829,487 of CM076576.1, forward strand.
TACATGTGAGTTTCCACATTCTCTTAAATTGTTTGCCAAAATGAAAAGTGGAAATTCACCCATACCTTGGTGGAGCTTGGGATCTCCTTGTGTGGCTGCAGTAGTTTTCTCATCCAAGGCAATGGCTGCCTCATCCATAGATGTAGAAGGTTGCTTCTCTAAAGGTGTGACAACGTTGGTGCAATCCTCCTCCCATAGTGGTGTGAGCCCTCCCTCCTTTGTTCTTTCTCCATCAAAGGTCTTGATTAACCCTTGAGTAAATTTTGCAAAAGATCTCACCCTTGAATGGACCAAGGGTTTGAACCACCAAATAGGGGCTTCATCCTCCATGTGTAGCGCTGCAATCTCCACTGCTTCTTCTCTGCCACTGGATGTAGCAAGAAAAATTCCTCTAGATTTTTCACCCAAGCTCTAGCTGAAGTGTTCCCATCAAATGTAGACAATAGGAACCTATTGCCTCTGATTTATCTTTTTCCATAGGACCTTCTCTCCTCCTTCTTCTGAATAAACTGTGGGAACATTCTAGCTCCCCTGAATGTTGTACAATGGGATTTATACTCACTCAGGTATTGATCTAGAACCTGATGATCCAAGAATATCTCATGCTTGTTTTCCTTTTGAGAATAGGAAGTGAATGGACCTTCTTCTTCTTCTCTTTGCTTCTCCTCCTTGGGGAGTCTCTTCTTTTTTCTAAAAATGGATGAGATCAAACTCATATTCTTCTTCTTCTTCTTCTTCTTCTTTATTAGGCTTGAAGGCCACAGGCTAAGCCAAGAAAGATGCTTTGATACCACTATAATATCCCTTTTCAGGAATAGCTAGCAATCCATGGATGGAAAATGCATTTTCCAGAAATGAAGGTAGTAGGATTTGATACCAAGACCTGGATCCCTTAGAACAATGTGTCTAAGACCAAAATCCAAGTATTACGATTAAATAAATCCTTCCAGGCTGGTGAGACAAGCCTCCGACACCTAGTTCCCTTCAGTAATTGCCCAAAGAATAGGGCTACAATAATTTATGAACACACAATGGATTCTTTGCATTATTTTTCTGAGCTTGCTTATTAGAAGAAGTAAATAGAGAAAATATATGATTACAACAGTAAAATAAATGCAATTACTTTAGGAATCAGTCATTCAATCAATACAATACAAGCCTCTCATCACTTGCATGATAAACATGAAGAAAACTGCTATATGAAATAAGCGCTAGGCTATGACTGCGCTGTCTATAAAAGAAAATGCTGCATAAATGTCAATAACACATATATGTGGAAATATTAAGCTCAAATAAAGTGGGGGAGCATGATCTCAACCCATGAAAATAAAACACATTAATCCTCTAGAAGGATTGGTTGAAATACAAGCAAAATGGCATTCCTGCAAAAATGCCGGAGTTCCTGGGTAGCAGCAGAAACTCAAGAACTAGAAATAGATGGAGAAGTCTGAAATGGCTGCATCAAATGAATAATCCTCCTCCAATTGAAATCTAAAGTGAAAGGAAGATCCCTTCACCTAAGATCTCACCCTCCAAACTATCTGCAAATCCCCCACAGCAAATGTTCTCTAAGAATAATGTTGTGTAAGAGAGGGACTGCACTGAATATGATGGAAAGTAGTTGGCCTGGTGCCAAATATGGTGGAATAAGCTCATGAACCTCCTTTTATAATCTCCCAAATGGATGGAAGCTCCCTCCTCTGAAAACTAGCTAATGTTGGTGTTGTAGAAGACCTCCCCAGCAACACCCCGCAACAATGCACAATCTCCAGCTGAAACTGCGCTGATGAATAAGGATGAGGCTTGACCTCAATGTATGAATATGTGGAATGGAGTGCAATCCTCCAAGAGCTACTCAATAAGGAGAGGATATCCTAAATAGGAATTCCCTCAGCAATTCTTGCTAACCAGCAAGAAGTTGTAACAAGTCCAAAGGACCAAAGATGAACAATACTCAAGGTGTTTTTCAATGGCTACCTTGCCCTCATTTTAAGCAATGTGAGCTCCTTTTCAATGGACCCCACTCATTAGGTTTTCCTTCCTCTAGAATCTTCCCTCCTGTTTCACTGCGTTGGCCCACAAGATACCTTTCCATCTCCTACCACTGTGCAGTTTGACGTGGTCAAACTGGACATAGCCTTCTTGCAAAAGTCCTCTTTCACACATGGAGGTGTGAAATCCAGCTCTACAAGTGATCCTCCTTCATATCAAGAGTATTTTTATTACCTATTTAGGAAATTAATGGGTCTCCTACACATTTTATTTATCTCCTAGATGAAATAAGCAAAAATTAATGTTCCATAAAAATTGGGAACATTACATGCAAGAGATATTGCATCACGTTTGTGAAGAAATGGAAGATTTGTAAAAGTTAAGAGACTTTTGGGAAGATCATGCCCTTCATGTTGATGAGAAGGTGGCAACCTTTCAAGTAATGGTATATTTACTTCGAATTCTTTTACTCAAAATTGTTTATCAGAAGATTTGTCTTAATAAGGGTAAATCTTGAATGACAGTCTTACAAACTATGTCTTAGCGGCTTTATAAATTATGTAGATGCCAATCGTCACTTTCAGAATTTTAAAAATTGATCGGCATAGTTTTCTTGAGATTATTCACCTACTTTTGCATTATTTTTACTTCGGCTCCTACGATGACGGCAGTTTGAAATGTTTTAAACATTGATCGACACAGTTTTCCCGAGATTCTTCACCTCCTTTTGCATTGTTTTTACTTTGGCTCCTACGATGGAGGCAGTTTGAGATGTTCTAGAAAACTGATGGCAGTAGTGTCCCACATCACCAATAAACTCAAATGCTTGTAATTATGCTTAACCCTCTAATGTGTTTAAGTTTTGTTTCTGCTTTTGTGTAGTTTCGTGAGAGTGCAATCTCCCATTTATGAATATATGTTAATTTAAATATCTTGCAAATAATTAGTATATTATTAAGTTCTATACTATACTTTATATAAGGTTTCCATGTGGTGTTATAGTGCATAATCAAACATCACTATGAAAGGAAGAGCTTGCGTAGGTTATAAAAAAACCAAATTTTTTATCCAAACAATTCTCCAAACCTATAATTTCTTTTACATAAAAGAATTCATATTTATAAGTTAAATACTCAATTAAATCACATAACATATCACATATTTTTTCCTCTATACTACTCTTTCCTATGTTAAATCTTTACAATGTTTCCTTTGCAACATATGGTGCAATTGCTAGTTTAAAATATTAAAAGATACTTGAATTACTATGTTACTATGTTACAAAAAAAAATTAAATTTAAATTGAGTAATTATTATATAATTTGAAATCAATATCAATTCTAAATATATTGTCTTATGAAATAATTGAAAATTTGTGTTGTCTTAATTACACTCATAGAATTGGTATATATTGGAATTGGATTTGGAGAATTTGAATTCTTTATATATATTTTTTTGATGCTATGTATTTCATATATTCTTGATGTAAGTGACAATAAAATATTAAATAAAGGTTAACACAATGGAACATATCTATTAATTCAGTCATAATAATACTTACTCCTTCTCACTCCAAATACATCATAATGTGTCCCATTATATAAATATTCAATCACTAGACTCGATGAACATAACAAGATGGAAGATACACACTCTGAATCAACTACAACTAAAATACATTGGAAAACAATAATTTCCAAAAAAACACCTCGTAACTCACATAGATCTGGAACATTACCTGGTAACTCACATAGATCTAGAACATTTTTTAACATATAAGAAGAGAACTCAAGAAACCTATCACATTTCTAGACACCCAAGGTGATTTTGATCATCAACAACCTACAGGATCCACACATAGCATAATTGGATGACCCGATGAAGAGACTAGGGGGCGACGAGGTCCCTAGGACTACCTAGGATGATGAGCTCTTCCTATGGTGGGATGAAGAAGTGATCGCCACAGAATATTACCCCTATTTAGGAATAGACTTTAAGGGAGATCCAGATATTCCCCTACCACCTAGAGCTACATGGGGAGCAATTTCTAAGATCGCATTTAAATGATTTTTGATAATTTGATTTTTTGGATTTTTTATAAAAATATAAAAATGAAAAAAAAAATTGATAGCACAAAATACTTAAAAAATTATTGATCATGTGGCAGATGTTGGACCAGTTAGACCTGAGGGTCTATTGAGGCATGGGTACCACGATAGAGAGTCAAACAATGTCACAAAAGACCTTCCAAGAGTCCTCCATGATATTTATAGAAACTTGGCAGTTTTTACCCGCCATGTCCCTATGGCTACTGTAGAAAACCTCCCTAAGGCTATTCAGAGGCATGTGGTTGGTGTACCATGTGATTGGGTGCGACTATTTGGCCATGTGGCTACTACCATAGTATTCTTCTGTGATGCCTATCCAGGGCAGGGCCTACATGCATAGACTTTTAGGATAACTCAATTTTTCGATGATGGCCATGATCAGGCATAATCAGACATGGTTGAAGAGAAACACAATTTTTGTTTCACCATCATTTAATAAATTAGGTATAGCCTCGACCCACTTCATAAAGTAGTCCACTGCTATGATAATGTACTTATGACCCTTTACCGAAGGCGAGTTACAAGTAGTAAAATAAATTTAGCACTTAGTGAATGGACCGATAGTGATAACTGGAAAGAGAGGAGATGGATGGGTCTGCATATGATGAGTATAAACCTGACAAGGATGACATTTTTTGACCACCTCCACACAATATTTGAAAATTGAGGGCCAAAAATATCTTGCACAAATATTTTTTTTTTATTTGTAGAAAGCCCAGATAAATGACAACTACAAGATCCACTATGGAAATCATTCAGCACAAACAAAACTTCTTCGAGAGTTAAGAAATGTATAAGGATCGAACCAACCCCATGAAGATACAAAATTTCACCAATAATAAGATAAATTTTCACCATGTGACACAATTTTCTACGCTCATCTTTCAAAAAAGTGAGGGGAGACTTCGAAGTCTGGTGATAAACAATAATATATCTTGTTAGCCACCTATAAAAAATTGTGATATCAAATGGTGGCAAAATTTTTTTTAAAGCCTTCAAGAAACAATTTTATTGCCAAATTTTTATTTCTTGAAATCTGGTGAAGATATCTTATCCTTTGATTAATCTTCACTGGTGTTTCCCTCTTAAATTCGGAAAAATCTATTGTTTTCCTAAAGGAAAATACTGCTGAAAAGTTCCATTTTCCCTTATTTCCCTTTTCCTTTTCCCTTCTTCATTTCATTCATAAAACATTTTTTTTACCCCTCATTCTCTCGAAATTTCCTTTGAACCTTTGAAATTTCCTTTGGAAGGTTTAAAAACCCCTTATTCCCTTTCTACCGAAAGCCAAAAAGCAGTGAAAATATCTCATTTTGGCCTATAAAACTCATTTTTTTTTACTAAGGCCTTAAGCCCCTTTGGCCTTAGATCCCAACTCCTTTTTCACATAGAAATAGGGCTGTGACCCACTGTTAAAGCCCCATCATTAATCGCAATCGGAGCATCCTGGTTGTGCTTTTCCCTTATGCTTTCAAAAAATCCCCCGATGCAATTAACGAGCCCTTTTCCTTCAAATAACCTGGAGCCCACAATCGGGTACTAAAGCATTATAAAAATCATTTTCCAAACCTTTTTCCCTTTGTATCTTCATAAAAATCCAACTTTTTCTATGTTTTAAAGAAAACCCATCGGTTCATTGTTTTAACGAAAACCAACCATTGATCTAAAAAACGATCAACGATCGATGAACTCTCGCATCGTGAATATTCATTGGGTACATTTGGAAGGCCCCTTCCTTTTTTCCAATTTCGATGAGCCCTTTTTGGTTAACACCCCCAAACCACTTCCCCACCATATAACCTGTGCCCAGGACCAACCAATTAAGTCCCCAGCATTAATCGCGTTAGAGTTTTTTCGTTGAAATTTTTTTAATAAGTTATTGCCCCCCCTCCGATTGGCCACCTTGCGATGATCTCCCAGCCGTAGATCTTCCCCGCCAGACCCAAATCCAACGATCCAAATCGCTCCAATTCCAAAGCCCATCCCTCCGCCTTTTGACCTCCGCAGTTAAATCTCTGCCGTCGACCTGGTCCTCAGATCAATGGGCTTTGTTCAATTGCATTGCGAAAATCGCTTATGCCATTCCTCTCTCCCCCTCTGATTGCGGAACTTGTAATTCAATCTGGACCGTCGAATCCACAAGAACCGATGGCCCAGATTAATCAAAACTTTGCCCATTTTCCTCCGATTTGGTCCCTCAGATTCATTCCTAACCGTCGATCTCTCCAAAGATCTAACGATCCACATATAATCACGTCGCAAATTTCTTTTGCACCTTTCCTCTCAACCCCACCGATTGGCCATACTGAAATTGGATCTAGGATGTTCATTTCACCCATCCAACGGTCCAGATCGAACTCGATAGGCCCAACTCCTTTGGGACCTATCTCTCCATCAATAAATCCTTACCATTCATTCTTATGATCCGACGGTCCAGATTGAGACTGCCATGACCCTGCCACACCTCTTTTCACCCATGAGTCTTATCTCCATCGCGCTCTCCCCATGACCATCTGATCTAATGCCCAGAACTAATGGCCAGCCCGCGGTTTCGCGTAATTTTGAGTCTGGAGGATAATTCTTTAAAGTTACGCGATATGGGTGGCTTTAAAAGGCCACATGTTAATCGTTAATGCATATCACGTTCAAAAATTCAATACCGCCTTCCCTCCTTTTCATCGCGCGACACCAGTGGTTTCTTTGGTTGAAACCTCTTTGCCCCATTTACATTGCATCGCCTCAGTTTTAATCTCCACCGTTGATCTCTGAGATCTAACGGTCCCAGTTTAATCCAACCATTAAACCATCACTCTCCACCCATCCTATAAAGGACTTCTTAAATCAATCTCTCTCATTGATCTCTGTGGCCGATCTAATTCGACAGCCTAGAATCCTTCATGAAACCCCAAATTTCATTATAACCCTTTTTCTTTCGCCAAAGGTTTTCGACCATTCTTCTTTGTAATTTCTTCTGTTTCATTATAAATTTTCCCCTCCGCATTATATATTCTCGATTAATCTCAACCATTGATCTTTGCGGATCAACGGTTTTGACTTAATCTCCCCACCGTTTATTCAACCACCTCCCATCTGATCTGATCAAGAAATCCTCGCTATTGGATGCTTTCATCCAACGGTCACAATCTAACCTAAAATGTCTAAAGGAGTATGAACCCATCCCCATAAGATTTTTCTAAAATTTCTTTGTTTGTGCAGGTTATAATGGTTTTTTCCATTGTGTTAAGGGAAAATCAAAGGCTAGGGATGACGATCCTCCAGGCCCTTATGCGTGAAGGATATAATTTTGCAGGGTTTCCCATCAAGGTTTATCAGTGCCTCATGAGAACTGACGCCATTATAAAACCTCTGTAATGCCTGCACATCAACAAGACACAACAAAACTTAATCAAGCAAAGAGTATTAGTGTTAAAGGATCTAGTCACGGCAGAAATGAAGAATTGAAGATTTTTTATGGAGTTTTGAGGGATTAAGGCCTAAATCGACTATCCAAAAGCCTAATCCACTCAATTAAGCACAGTTTGAAAAACAGAAGACAGAAAATTAGGCCTAATTAAGCCCAACACATAGAATTAAATCAAATTGAACAGTTTTTAAAGAAAAACAATAATATCTATCAATCTGAGAAGCATCCACCGCCACATCAGAGGTTAATTGAATCCTCTCAGCTACCAAAATCCACCTGTAGCCTTGAAGCATTCAAAAGATGCCTAGTTATTGCCAGAAAAGAAGATATTCACCTCAAGACAGTTGAACAGTTAATTCGACCACAGGAACTTATTACCACTGTCAACAGAGTTATTACAAGGATAACAAAGAGCCTTAAAGTCAGAGCAAATATCAGAAAGGTTTCTCCATTGATCCCCTCAAAGGCCGAGAAGCATTTAAACTTTATTAATTGAACCTAGAAGATCTTTTATCCTATCCCACCTCCTCATTTCTTCTATGAATACTTCTATAGAAGATGAGATAATGTTGGTCACTGCATATCTGTTGCCTGTAAATAGTTTATTGAAGATGTTGTATGCTCTGTTTGTAATTGAAGATACCTAAGATGAGATGATAAGTTTGAAGCTGTAGAGAACCACTGGGCTTGAAGATTGTAACTAGTTTGAAGCATCAAATACAAACTGATTTATGGGATCCTGGTCTATGTCAACGGTGATTTTTTTCTTATTCTAAATTGTTATTTTATTTCTATTTCCAGTCTGTCCATATTCTATGATAAATAACAAAAATTATAGAGTTAGGATTTACTGTCAAAGTTACCCTACTCTTACTAATAAGCTTTATCTACATGTTTTCTTCCAATTATGTTGTTTAAGAATGATTTAATATAGTCCAAGCAATTAAGGAATGCCTACATTCCCTCATCCTACTGTCTAAACTTTAAGCATTGTTCTTGAATGTTATTTTCATTTTCTGACAAAGTAAAGTTGAACTAGGGAAGTCTATGGTGAACCCTGTCCTCTAGTTTTATCTCCAAAGGTTGTATGAAAGTCTCCCTAAAAGTATGTTGAAAGCAGGCCAGGTTCAAAGTCCTTACCTGATCTTATACTATTCTTTGTTATCATATGTGTTGTCTTGATAATTTTTCCAAGGAAAGTAGAACTAGGGAAGTCTATGGTGAGCCCTATCCTCTAGTTTCTTCTCCAACAGTTGCTTTGAAAAGTTTCCCTTAGAATATGCTGAAAGCAGGATAGGTTCAAAGTCCTTACTTGATCTTAAGCTATTATTTTTGTGTTTTAAATGTTTTCTATTGAAAGTGCATCAAAAGTAGGCTAGTTTCAAAGTACTTACCTAATATTAGATTACTTTTATGTCTTTCTTAAGTGTGTGCCAAAAGCAGGATAGTTTCAAGGTACTTACTTGATCTTAGGCTACTCTTTGTTCTTCATTTGTTTAATTCCCCTTTTTATTGTTTCATTTCATCCCATAAAATCAACTTTAAAGAGATCCTTAGACATAGATGACTTGCCCCATGGACCACTCTTGAACCTTGTTGTTTCAATTAAATCCTACTATGACTCCATAGCCCAATGGATCGAAGTTTCTTCTTGCCTATCTTGTTGGCTGAATTACTCTTCACTTTCATTCACCTTCACCCTTAATTTAGACTTCCTTCACCATCACATATCTTTGCCCAACCAAAACCAAACAAAACCTCGTTCTTCATAACTAGCCTAATATCCCATTCAAGCCTTAAAGATAAATCAATCTTTGCACTTATAGAGAGATCCATCTATAGATTCAAAAGGGCTAGATCCAAGAATCCCAAAGTGGTTCCAATGTCCTCTTTGTAGTTTTAGTCTTATCAATCTGTTGAAATTATTGGGAGCTAACATTTTTGGTGACTCTGCTGGGGATTTTGAGTAAATTTCATCTTAAATACTCCTAAGAATCATAACACCCATGATCTCTTTAGATTGGTATTCATAATAAAAATGGTGGTAGAACCATAAAACATTTTACCTCCTTAGGAGCTAAAAATTTTCCACCTGGTGACTCCACTCCTTATAACTCCCAAAAGACCAAATGACTCCAGTGTTAAAAGACCTTGAACTGATTGAACAGACACAGTGACCCCTTTTTCTGATTTACAAACATGGATTTACATATAAACCCAGAAGAAAAACATATGGTCATCATGGAAAAATTGATGTACATGCTTGGAAAGAGAGTGGATAGGTTTATGGCTAATCTAAACATTGGTGATCCAGAGCAACATATGCCTTTCCCTGAGCAAACACAAAATCTACCACTATAAGACATGTATGATGAAAAATATTATAGAGAAAATAATCAATAAAAATTTCTAATCATGATGGAAAAGATGATGTACATGCTTGGAAAGAGAATGGATAGGTTGATGGCTAATATGAATATTGATGATCTAGAGCAACCAATGCTTTTCTCTGATCAAACACAAGCCCAATCACCTCAAGAATGGGAAAATGACCAAGATATGTATTATGGTCAACACCTTATAGAAGATGATGAGAAAACTTACAGAGAAAGCAATAAAGAAGGTTGTCAGGAAATTTTTGATTGCCTTCCTATGTCTTGTACTATGCTGATAAGATAACTTCATGACCAAATTGCAAAAACATATAGTGAGAAGTGCTTTGATGAAACAAGTAGCTACTTTCAAAATGCAGAATCTGATGTAGGAGGAGAACCAACGCATATAGGGACTCCCCCTCTAGATTACAACCCATATCAGATTACACAGGACTAGTGGCATCTTGATAATGTAGAAAAAATAACTCGTGAACCTTATATGCAAGCTGAGTATCATAAAAATCATGAGTAATTTTTTACACAAGAAGATCAGAAAACAATAGAAAATCCTCAAAGTTTCCCTACAAGCACAAGTCAAGATCCTCCAGAAGAGGCTCAGGAAAACATCCAGCCTCAAAATCAGCCTTTACAAGAAGCATAGAATTGTTGTACTTCTGTTCAAAGGAACATAGAAATATCTTCTGCTTTCAAAGAAAAAGAGATAGATCAGACTATTAATAAACATTCAGTCTCTTAAAATTATTGCAAAAAAAATACTCTTGCTCAGTCACATAGATAAATTTGTTGTAAATATGCAGAAATTTCTTTTGTTGATCATGAAAAATAAGGTAGCTCTTTTTCTGTTTATACTGAAAGAAAAATCTCTCCTTTGACAGAAGAACAAATTGATCAAATACTAAGCAAGAAGCTACCCGCCAAACCATCATCTCAACCAGATAATCATGAACATGGTGCCTATTCCATAGAACAATCCAATGGCAGTCAAGACAAAGAGGATAGTAAGGAAATTAATGATAATACTAAAACTAGTCCTCTTTGGAATATGAATTTTTATGGGTCATGTACTAAAAATAATGCAGGTGTAGGAATATGGCTTTACGATACCGAAAACAATTATTCTGAAGCCTATTCATATAAATTGAACTTTCAATGCACGAGTGACATAGTAGAGTATGAGGCACTCCTCTTAGGGCTACATTTATTGAATAAATTAGGAGCCCAGAAGATAATAGTTCATGGAAATGCAGAGTTGGTAATTAGGCAAGTGAAAGAAGAATGCATGGTTAAACTTCCTAGACTTAGAGACTATAAGGATGATGCCATGGATTTATTAAAATATTTTAAAGATTTCAAACTTATCCTTGTTCCTAAAGACCAAAACAATATTGCTAGTGGATTAGCCCTTGTGGCTAGTACATGTCTGAGACCTTGGGAGAGAAAACAATATACAATTCAAGAAAAATTCAGACCAGCTGTCCCAAACAATAAAAGATACTCGCAAAACTTTGAAGGATAAAAACAAATAGAAGACTATCCTACTGAGGATATACCATCTTTTCAAGAAGAAACTTATCCCTTCACTAATGTCAATCTATCATCCAAAGAACCTGAATTTATATCAGAAGCAAGCATAGATTTAGAGAAAGAAGAAATTTCGCTGCTTGTTGATTTACAGGTTAAAGATGATGATGCTTCCAAGGAACATACTAAAGATATAGTCCTCAAAGCTAATGTCTTGGAAGCAGATAATATACCAATTGTGGAGGACCAAAAAGAAGAGAATCTTCATCTTTTCTTTGTTGATCCTTTCGAAGAGTGTGTGGAAGTCCCAACTGGCTCAAATTATCAAGCATGGATCCTTTGCAAGAGCCAAAGACATAAAATTTTGTCACCTCCTGTGACAGCCTTGGTTTTGAAGATTAATCTTCAAAATGTTCTATGGATACCCCTAACAAACAGCCATAGTTTTTTTTTCATTTTTACATTACTCAACTAGCTACATTGGCACTTTTGTATCATATAAGGATGTAAATACTCCAAGTTAGAATAGGTTAGATAGGAATGTCAATAAAGCACAGTTTTGAGAAATTAGATAGTTGTTGATTTTTGTCTTCAAGGAAAAAGAAAAATACAAAAACCATAGAAGATAGAAAAGAGGACAGATTGTAAAAATAAGAAAGTTACAGCCCCATACCAAAAAAGAGAAACAAAGTCTGAAAGTGTGCAAGCTCAAATGCCACTCCTGAAAAACACACTCCTAGTTAGTCATACAACCTAATCATGACTAATTAGTTTTCAATTTACTGTTGATAGGTTAGTGAAATAGATTTTCCAAACAACTTAATCTTGGTTTATCAGTTAGGTAGATTAGGATAGAAGAAAAAAGGTTCAAACAAGCTAAAAATCTGAACCTATGAGTTTCAAAAAGATGCATGGCTCTAATCTATTTTAATATTCAGCCAAAGACACTAGCAAACTAGTTTTGATATGCTCAAAACTTGAACCATTCAACAAAGAAAAACAGCTCAAACAAACTCAAAAACAGAGCTGAAGAAAAGAGAAGAATATGCTTAAAACTTGTAGATCTTAAAGCCTTCACCATTTTGATTTAATTTTCTGCAATAATTATCTATGTGCAGCTTGTTTTTATGCCATAGATCAACAACAAGTTAGACTGTTCAATCCTGACTTGGCTGCTTTGTAAATTTCTTGTTCTAGAAGTTAGAGAATAAAGATCTGTTAGACAGTCTAATCCTAACATATAGTAGTTAGGTAGAGAAGCTTATAAAATCAATTGTTTAATCCGAGTTCATGGAGAAATAAGAAGTATACTTAGATTAGTTTTATTTTTTCAAAATAATAAAATTTTTGTAAAAGAGTTTTCCAATCCAAATGCACTCTCAAAGAAGAAAAAATGTTATATCAGTAGGATTGGGTAGGTAGAAAGATTGTTTTGATAAAGTTCCATTATATTTCATGGCTGCCAACATTGTTAGAAGAAACGAAGATCAAAAAAGGAAGAAAAATTTCTGCCCAATGGATGAGGCATTGATCAGGCCCCCAGAGAATACAAGTTTGAGGTTCTTGGCACATCCAAGGAGCTGCCATCCCAAGCTGGAGCCATTTTTAGCCACCTATAAAAATTTGTCATATCAACTGGTGGCTAAATAACTTTTTGAAGCCTTCAAGAAACAAATTTATTGCCAAATTGTTATTTCTTGAAGTCTTGTGAAGATATCTTATCCTTTGATTAATCTTCACTGTTGTTTCCCTCTTAAATTATGAAAAATCTACTATTTTACTGAAGGAAAAGACTGCTGAAAAGTTCCATTTTCCCTTATTTCCATTTTCCTTTTCCCTTCTCCATTTCATTCATAAAAAATTTCATTTACCCCTCATTCTCTCGAAATTCCCTTTGAACCTTTGAAATTTCCTTTGGAAGGTTTAAAAACCCCTTTTACCCTTTCTACCGAAAGCCAAAAACCAGTGAAAATCTTTTGGCCTAAAAAACTCATTTTTTATACTAAGGCCTTAAGCCCCTTTGGCCTTAGCCCCCAGCTCCTTTTTCACACAGAACTGGGGTCGTGACCCACTGTTAAATCCCCATTGCTAATCACAATCGGAGCATCTCGGTTGTGCTTTTACCTTATGCTTTCAAAAAATCCCCCGATGTGATTGGCCCCTTTCCTTTTAAAAAGAACCCCCGACTCCTCTGCTTTCCTTCACATAACCCAGAGCCCAAAATCGGGTACTAAAACATTATAAAAATCCTTTTCCAAACCTTTTTCCTTTTGTATCTTCATAAAATCTAACTTTTTCTATGTTTTAAAGAAAACCCGCCGGTTCGTTGTTTTAATGAAAACCAACCGTTGATCTAAAAAACAATCAACGATCGATGAAATCTCGCATCGCGAATATTCATTGGGCTCATTTGAAAGGCCCCTTCCTTTTTTCTGATTCTAAAGAGCCCCTTTTGGTTAAAACCCACAAACCACTTCCCCACCATATAACCCACGCCCAGTACCAAGCGATTAAGTCCTGAGCGCTAATCGCATCAGAGTTTTTTCGTTGAACATATTTTAATAAGTTATTGTCCCCCCCCTCCGATTGGACACCTTGCGATGATTTCCCAGTTGTAGATCTTCCCCACCACACCCAGATCCAACGATCCACATCGCTCCAATTCCAAAGCCCATCCCTTCGCCTTTTGACCTCCACAGTTAAATATCCGCCATTGATCTGGTCCTTAGATCAACGATATTTGTTCAATCGCATCACGAAAATATCTTATGCCATTCCTCTCTCCCCCTCCGATTGAAAAACTTGTGATTCAATATGGACTGTCGAATCAACAAGAACCGATGGCCCAAATTAATCAAAACTCCGCCCATTTTCCTCCGCTTTGGTCCCTCAGATTTATTCCTAACCATCAATCTCTCCAAAGATCTAACGGTCCACATATAATCACATTGCATATTTATTTTGCACCTTTCCACTCTCCCCCACCGATTGGCGATTTTGCGATTAGATCTGGCTTGTTCATTTCGCCCATCCAACGGTCCAGATCAAACCCAATAGGCCCAACTCCTTTGGGACCTATCTCTCCATCAGAAAATCCTGACCGTTCATTCTTATGATCTGACGGTCCAGATTAAAACTACCATGACCCTGCCACACCTCTTTTCTCCCGTGCATCTTATCTCTTTCGTGCTTTCCTTGCTACCGTCCGATCTAACACCCCAGATCTAAGGGCCAATGTGCAGTTTCGCGTAATTTTGAGTTCGAAAGATAATGTTTTAAAGTTACGCGATATGGGTAGTTTTAAAAGGCCACGTGTCTATCGTTAATGCATATCGCATTAAAAAAGGCAATACCACCTTCCCTCCTTTTCATCGCATGACACCAATGCTTTATTTGGTCGAATCCGCTTTGCCCCATTTACATTGCATCCCCTCAGTTTTAATATCCATCGTTTATCTATAAGATCTAACGGTCCCAGTTTAATCTAGCCATTAAACAATCACTCTCCACCCATCCTGCAAAGGACTTCTTAAATCAATCTCTGTTGTTGATCTTTATGGCCGATCTAATCCGACGGCGCAGAATCCTTCATGAAACCCCAAATTTCATTTTAACCCTTTTTCTTTTGCCAAAGGGTTTTGACCATTCTTCTTTTTAATTTCTTTCATTTCATTATAAAGTTTCTTCTTCGCATTATATATTATTGATTAATATCAACCATTGATCTTTGCAGATCAATGGTTCTGACTTAATCTCCCAACCGTTTATTCAATTGCCTCCCATCTGATCTCATCAAGCAATCCTCTCCGTTGGATGCTTTCATCCAATGGTCACAATCTAACCTAAAACCTCTAAAGTAGTTTGAACCCATCCCCACAGGATTTTTCTAAAATTTCTTTTTTTGTGCAGGTTATAATAGATTTTTCCATTGTGTTAAAGGAAAATCAAAGGTCAGGAGATCATTCTGCAGGGTTTCCCATCAAGGTTCATCAGAGCCTCATGAGCACTGACACCATTATAAAACCTCTGTAATGCCTGCACATCAACAAGACACAGCAAAACTTAATCAAGAAAAGAGTATCAATGTTAAAGGATCTAGTCATAGTAGAAATGAAGAATTGAAGATTTTTTACACAATTTTGAGGGATTATGGCCTAAATCGACTATCCAAAAGCTTAATCCACTCAATTAAACACATTTTGAACAACAAAAGACTGAAAATTAGGCCTAATTAAGCCCAACACACAAAATTAAATCAAATTAAATAGTGTTTAAAGAAAAACAATAATATCTATCAGTTTGAGAAGCCTCCACTACCACATCAGAGGCTAATTGAATCCTCTCAACTACCAAAAGCCACCTGCAGTCTTGAACCATTCAAAAGAGGCCTAGTTATTTCCAGAATAGAAGATATTCACCTCAAGATAGCTGAACAGTTAATTCAACCAAAGGAACTTATTACCACTGTCAATAGAGTTATTACAAGGATAACAAAGAGCCTTAAAGTCAACAAATTCTTCCCAGCAAGCTTAATACTTAATGTAAACCAAATAATACAGAGAAAATATTAGAAAGGTTTCTCCATTGAGCCCCTTAAAGGATGAGAAGCATTTAAACTGTATTAATTAAACCTAAAAGATCTTTTATCCTATCCCACCTCCTCATTTCTTCTATAAATACTACTATAGAAGATGAGATAATGTTGGTCACTACATATCTGTTGCCTGTAAATAGTTTATTGAAGCTGCTGTAAGCTTTGTTTGTAATTGAAGACACCTAAGTTGAGATGAGAAGTTTGAATTTGTAGAGAACTACTGAGCTTGAAGATTGTAACTGGTTTGAAGCATCAAATACAAGCTGATTTATGGGATCTTGGTCTATGTCAACGATGATGTTTTTCTTATTGTAAATTGTTATTTTATTTATGTTTCCACTCTTTCCATCTTTTCTAATAAAGAACATCAATTATCGAGTTAGGATTTACTGTCAAAGCTACCCTGCTCTTACTGATAAGCTTTATCTACATGTTTTCTTCCAATTGTGTTGTTTAAGAATGATTTAATACAGTCCAAGCAGTTCAGGAATGCTAGTGTTCCCTCGTCCTACTATCTAAACTTTAAACATTGTTCTTGAATGTTATTTTCAATTTCTACCAAGTCAACTTGAACTAGGGAAGTCTATGGTGAGTCCTGTCCTCTAGTTTTATCTCCAAACTTTGTCTAAAGTCTCCCTAAGAGTATGTTGAAAGCATGCTAGGTTCAAAGTCCTTACGTGATCTTAGACTTATGTGTTTTCTTGATAAGTTTTCCAAGTAAAGCATAACTAAGGAAGACTATGGTGAGCCCTGTCCTCTAGTTTCTTCTCCAACAGTTGCTTTGAAAAGTTTCCCTTAGAATATGCTGAAAGCAGGATAGATTCAAAGTCCTTACTTGATCTTAAGCTATTATTTTTGTGTTTTAAATGTTTTCTATTGAAAGTGCATCAAAAGCAGGCTAGTTTCAAAGTACTTACCTGATCTTAGATTACTTTTATGTCTTTCTTAAGTGTATGCCAAAAGGAGGATAGTTTCAAAGTACTTACTTGATCGTAGGCTGCTCTTTGTTCTTCATTTTTTTAATTCCCCTTCTTATTGTTTCATTTCATCCCATAAAATCAACTTTTAAGAGATCCTTAGACATAAATGACTTGCCCCATGGACCACTCTTGAACCTCGTTGTTTCAATTAAATCCTACTATGAATCCATAGCCCAATGGATCAAAGCTGCTTCTTGCCTATCTTGTTGGCTAAATTAATCTTCACTTTCATTCACCTTCACCCTTCATTTAGACTTCCTTCACCTCCACATATCTTTGCCGAACCAAAACCAAACAAAGCCTCGTTCTTCATAACTAGCCTAATATCACATTGAAGCCTTAAAGATAAATCAATATTTTCACTTATAGAGAGATCCCTCTCTAGATTCAAGAGGGCTAGATCCTAGAATCCCAAAGTGGTTCCAATGTCCTCTCCACAGTTTTAGTCTCACCAATCTGCTGAAATTACGAGGAGCTAACATATCCATATCGAGGATCTTGTGAAGAAATTAGGAAATATGTTCATCGAGGAACGACTCCTCATAAATAATCTCTTCTCCACAAGGCAACTTAGAGGTAAACTCCAAAAATATCAATGATTTCTTAGATTTGGCAAAAATAATTCTAGATCAAATTCTTGTAGAATTAAAATCAATCTATTGTATTTATCCCGAATCACTCACCTACTGAGAATAAATTGAAACAGATTGACAACTACCAAAACATAAGTTTTACGAAGGAAAATGTAATGCATAAGTCATTGGATAGCATGGATGGCTACCAAAGATAACTTCTCAATGGGAGAATATAGCAATTCAGAACTACCAAGCCTCATCTTAGATAATAAATAACATTCTGACAAAGAGCATCATCCTCCTGAACCAAAAGTATATCTATAGTAAATTCTATTGTGGTGAGATACAAAAGGAAGTCTCTTCTATAATCATGTGGTCTCAATAAAGGAGTAAAGTTTAATTCCTTTTTGAAAGCATCAAACAAGAGTTGAGCAAAGTCGTCCCATAGAAGTTGAATTCCCTTCTTCAAAAATCTCATAAACCCTTTCATAACCTTAACATAGCTAATGATGAATCTCCTCAAGAAATTGGCTTTTCCTTGAAGACTTTGAAGTTGATGAATAGAAGATGGGGGAGGAAACTGAAGTATTTCCTCAACCTTGAAGGGATGTACCCGAATCCCTTTCATAGACACTATGAATCCCAACAACCGTTCGAATGTGACAATGAAAACACACTTATTTAGATTAAACAATATTTTGTAATGCCGACATCTTTCGAAAATCTAACGAAGATGAGAAGGATGATCATTTATCTTTCGAGAATGAGAAGCTAAATCATGCAAATAAACTTCGATGATATTCTTGATTTCATGGAAAGCATATGACATGGCCCGTTCAAAATTAGCAGCAGTATTTTTAAGGCCAAAAGGCATCTTATTGTATGAAAACATACCCCACGAGAAAATAAATTAGTTTTGTTCTAATCTTTAGGGTGGATGGTAATCGAATTATATCTTGAGAAATCATCTATGAAGGATAAAATCTCATTCCCCACACATTCATCAATAATATAATCAATAAATGGCGTGGGTTAATTATCTTTTGGACATGCCTTATTCATATCTCTGAAGTCAATGCAGACACAGATCTTTCCTTGTTTCTTTTCCATGGGCACTAGATTCAAAACCCACTCAGTCAAAGGAATATGGTATATGAAGCCTTCCTTAAGCATCTTCTAAAGCTTGGCCTTGATAGTTGCGGCTTTCTTATGGTTGACCAAACAAATATTTTTCCATATAGGCTTAACATTCTCGTAAGTCTTGATCTCATGTTGCACAATAGATGGATCAATTCTAGGAATTTCCTCATGAAACCTTTTAAAGAGATCGGTATAAATATGAAACTCTTCAGGGGAACATTCAGCTCCGATGAAAAAATTCTTTATAACATTGGAATTATTGGAAATGTTCACTGAAATTATCTCTGAAATGACAGCCATGTTCCATTTAGAAAAAAATTGTGCTTGAGCCAAATGGTTCAAGTTCGGGTGTATATGACTAGAAGACATAGGGCTAGATAATCTTGACTCAACCTCTTGCAAATCAGGTAAAACATATGACCGATGATGCAAATCATCCAACAGTCTTCCCACACCTGTCATTTCCTCAAGGATTTCCTCCTAAGATGGTAGTACAATATCGAGGCACTCTTGAGCAGAAGATGAGTTAAGTGTCCAATCTGAAGCCACATCTCCATCCAAATGCTCTGGTGAAGGACAAACTGGATCGGAATCTGCAGATTCAACAATAGACTAATAAGCAATCTCTGCTGAAAATATAGGGAATGTGATTCCACCCACTTGGCCTTATTCTAATATGTTGGTAGGTGAAGTTAAGGCCCAAGGGTCAGAAAAATGATGAGTTTGGAAGAACTCTCTTCGATTAGAAACCCTCTAGGATGAAATAGAATTGATATGAACAAAAGGAGGTGGAATATCAAATGTATCCATCAATGAGGTATACATTCTAACCCCTAGATTCTCCACAGGTTTCTTGGCATCATTCACCAAGGGAATAGTAGAGTCATAAGAAGCATTAGGATCTATCGGAGAATAGTCCATCTGACCAACAGTGAAAATCCTCCCTTCATGGGGAAACGTAGAATACGAAATAACAATGAAGCAATGGCATCCATCTCATAAATCCAATTCTGCCCCAATAGAATATTGTAGTCTAAATTGACATCAACTATCTCTACTTTGATATTGACAACTTTACCCGCAACACAGATGGGAAAACTCATAAGAATTCCATGTGGCCTATGAGAATGACCATCAAATGAAGTGAGGAGAGTAGGTGAAGGAATGGCTTCAGAAGATTTAATGGATTTATAACATGAGATAGACATGACACATGTGGAAGCGCCCTCACCAACTACCGTTCAAAAAATATTGATTTTCTAATACGTAGATTTGCTATGAAAATCCATGTGATGAGGAAGTCTCTTCTTAAGATTGGACACATCGAATGTGATCATAAGAGAGTTCATTGGATCAATCGCCCAGATCGCAGTGAGCATCGCACTCCTCTATGTTGGGCATGACTAGAGTACCTCCAACGTAGACATAGCTCAAGGACTCTAAGACAGATCTCCTACAATAGAGTATTTATGTGCTTCCTTGGCATTAGGGTTGATTTTCGAACATTTAGCAAAGCCTTTTGGCATGCGAGGTATAGGCTCAACTACGGGCCTCTCAATATGAAGCATATCGGAAGTACCAGGAGAGGTCTTAGCCTTCGAAGATTTGGCTTCATTATAATCATGTGATCTCATGGCGACATCAACGTGAGCACTCACCATATATACATTTTAAGAATTTTTCCCTTCCTAGTTGCCCCCTATGGGAGCTCAAGAATTTGCATTCTTGCCAGCAAGCATTTTTTGCTCTTAGGGAAAAGGGTTAGTTAGGAAAACCTATGAACTAGAGGAACCCTATTGAGCTAACAAGCATTGAGCATCTTGAATCTTAGGGAAAAGATGAGTAAGATGGTCTCCAGTGCATAACTTGCAAGGAAACTTAAATTTATTTTTTGGCTCTCTCTTACGCTCTCCAAAATTATCATTGGAATTGTTCACATTACCCTTCCCATCCTTATCTTTCTTCTCTTTATTCCATACCTTCTTCTTCCCATTGGATTTTTTATTTCCATTGGGGTTATAAGATTGAACAAACTTAATCGTTAACGGTTGGGAAGAAGTAGACATTGATGGTGTAGCCTAAATAGAAGGAGAAGATTGTAGAGACAACTGTTGCAATTGATTCAAAAGGTTATCCATGTTGTTATTTATTGAAACAACAAGCCCATATTCATGAGGACTTGGATTTAGTTTGGCTAAATATATTTTGGAATGAGGAACATTAGGAGAATAAATAAGTTCCAACTGCTCGACTCTAAAGATAGCTTGCTCCTCGGTGAATACCCAAAAAGAGATACAACCTTTGAGATTTCTAGATGTAAGTATTTTAAGAACCATTAGAGAAGGAATTCACTGGGAATATGGGATTTAATGAGCCTATTATTCTGATCCATTCCTGAATATGATCAGAAATTTGTGTTGCCTTATCTTGTTGGAAATTAGCCAGAAGCTCAGTCCCAACATCATAACAAACGAGAAACTGAATATGGTTCTAAAACATAGTAGCCAACTCACCAAATGAAGCAAAACTACCTCAAAATCACTCGACTTTAAGGGGTGTATGAAATCACACCACTTTAAGGGGTGTAGTCTACTCCTATAAACTAGTGGTAATAGGCAGAAAGTGGTGGAGCTTAAAATCACACAATATAAAGGAAAAAGTATGAAAATGTATGCTCAAATAAAACTAAAAACTAAAACACAAATATATAAAATCTATTGAAGAAAGTCAAAACGATAATATTGAAAACGATGGCTCTAGGGCTCTTCTTATTAAACGTTTGATATGGAGAAGAAATTTTACCCACTTGCCAAAGGGCCCCTAGACAATGGTTCTAGGTCCTGATGCAAGGATGTTATTTTTACAAACTCTACCTCTAATGTAGTCTCCCTCTCTCTCCACTGTGATGGACTAGGATTGTTGGGCGGCCAACAATTGAGTCCTCTCTATCTCCATCTCTGGGTCAGACACTGTTGGTATTTCTTAGGCAATTATGGCCAACATAACAATGTGATTACCCATTCTTCATCTCTTGGTGGCTTTATATAGGGGATTTAAAATCTTCCTTCCCTCCCTTGGTACATGGTTGATGGTGACACAAGGGAGAGGTATGATTCCATTGTGTGCTCATGTAGTGTCTAAGGAGGTGCTGGTGGCTGTCCTCAGGCGGCTTCATGTAAGGAGTAACTATCCTTTGCTTTGTGTGGTCTTGGAAAGCGACATTTTTCAACTTTCAGGAATGCGTTCTTATCGAGAAGAAAGGCACACAGAAGGTGCTCTTCTCGAAGGATAGAGCGTAGAGTTATCATTTTAAGACTAGTTCAAATTTTTTTTTTCTCAAAACCTTAGAGATTTTAAATACTTTCTTGATTCCATAATGTCTTGCTGCCGTGTAAATCCTTTGGCTTGACATTAATTAATGTCATCTTCTGCTGTACGATTTTCCAGTGTTAACAGTTGCCCCCTAATGTGTGAGGTCTAGGAAGGACTGTATAGCCGAAATACATTATAGTTTCTTTTCTATATTATGCACACAGAGAGAGAGAGAGAGATCTACGTGAATCTTGGAATCGATAAAAACCTGCACCATTTCGGAGGTGACCATGGCCTAATGGACACCTGCAAGCAAACAAAGTATACAACATATATAAAAAATTTCAATGAGTCCGGCATGTCCCATGCTCATGATGTTATCGCCATTTAAACAAAATTGAGAGATACATGTGTTTTCTACGTCACTACTATGATAGCGATGTTGCCGGTTGTTGACGATGACTGCCGACGCCCTCAAGGGTGTTTTTTCTTTGACGATAGGTGGAATGTGGTACCCATATGTGTAGATTTGGTATGGCATGTAGCTATGAAATGTAAGCATATGTATTGGTTGGGACCTTCCCATGTAAGAATTGTGTAACAAAGACGCTTGTGGAGGCACAAGTCTTTGATGGATCTGATCAAAGTGAAATGGTTGTAAGGTACGATACCATCTTGACATGAAATCTTTTGTCGTAGTTGAATTTTAGGAGGATAGATGAGATCTGTAGATAATTATGTATCCCACAGTTCCATTGAAGGATACCCCTTTGCGTGGGGAGAGGTGATCCAAGGTACCGCTTCCTTTTTGGAAAAGAGGTGTCGAGGTCAACAGAATGGAAGCCTTAACCGAACCATGGGTCGTCGACATGAGGGGTTGAGGACCTAGATGTGATTGCTTAACATAGGAATTTTTGTGAGAGGTAATTGAAAACTGATGATGTGGATTCAGTGGCCCAAGGTCGAAGTATACTTTGGTATCTTGGCGACAGTCATAATTATTTCTGAAGGGAAAATCCCTGGTGTTAGTAGGACATCCAGGGCGGGTGTAAACCTGGCTATGAGTGTCATGATGGTGCATGCGTGTGGGTGAAATACTCCACTGAAGGGGAATGGGGGACTGCTGCCATGGGAGAAAAGATGAAATATGAGGGTGAAGGGGCGAAGTGCACCATTTGCGGTCTGTCTACACTTAACAAAAGAATAAAATAATAAGGTTTGGTTTGTACAAAACACAGAGATGGGTACCCCAAAACATGAAAGTGTTCACTCACTGGAGCCGTGAGGATGGTGTTTTACTATGGGTGGAGATCACATTGGCTGCTCTCATGTGTGTGGTTGATAAAGTGGATGAAACAATGTTGTAGATGGGATTATGTTGGTGGAGGTATGGTGGGCCAAATGCGATGTGCGGAGGTGCGCTTTCAATCTTCTTGTACAACCTGGTTGTCCGTGAAGGGGGTTTCAGTTTGAATGGTAAACTTGACCTTATGCATGATGAATGGATGGGCACGAGGTGTTTCCCAGACTGAAGAGGTATGGCCATGCCATCACTTTTGCTCTGATATATGGTGTACTTTGGGTGACGAGTGCCATGGAGGGGAGGCTCTACTGACCAACATGGATGTTTATCATGTGCAGGATGAGGTGATGGTAATCACGGTCGGATATGAGGACCCTATGGTTTATTTCTGATGGAGAAATGATGTCAGGATATGCAAAGTTTTCTGGGACTCTATCATGCTTGGGGTAGAATGATACCTGCTGCAGAACCTTTGGTAGATGGTGTTGTGAATGGTTTGCGGGTTCTTCCTACAAAAACAACTACCTCAAGTGAAAGCATCTTCTTTTCATAAAATATCATTGAAAGGCATGAGCTTTAAAAAATAAGATGAGAGAGGGCATACCTTTCGGCGCTAAGGATTTATTTTTCTAGGAAAGCGAATGTGTGGCATTGATTTCGTTTGTCATGGTATATTGATGATGGTGGAGCTTACGGTTTGCAAGATGGAACTTCTGATCTCCTATTATGGACCTTCAAATTTTTTGAAAAGGGTGATAAATAGGGGATTATGGCACTAATCGTATTCATTTGTACTTGTTTAGTTTTGGGAGATCAGAGGTGCTTGCAGAGCCTTTCTTGCCATTGTGGTCAGCCCATGTACTAGGGACTAGCGATATTATGCCGAGGTAACTTTCATGACATACTCGATTTAATTTTTTTTTCAGTTTGATGGTGTCAGGGGCCGTACAAATTAGGTTTGTATGGCCTCAGAGTGACTTTTTCCCTAGATTGCACGGGCGATCTAGGCAAAAGAACACCTTATTTATGCACAATTCCGAGGGATAGGCGCGTGAGGGCACACTGTTCCCTTCTTTTTGTGCACAAAGACATTCTTGTGAAGAATACAGGTGCGCGAGGGCATGCCTATCTGAGGGACAGGCACACAAAGGCCAGGGTGACAGAAATTTTTTTATTTCTGTCTATTTCTGATGTTTTAATCTATAATGATGGGTGTCTGTATTTATGATAGGTTGATGTGGAGAGAATGAGACTGGCCAGAGATCCAGACCGCTCTAGCTCCTGATGTTGGGGCACAACACTAGTTGGCCACATGGGCCTTCTAAAATTTGTTGAAAATGAGTTTCTGCGGTCGCAGGAGCATTTATTATGGTACATTATACAACACTGGCACAGGAGGTGCAATATGTTTGTGTTGCGGGTGACGAACATGGTGATATGTCTCGAGATAGATATTTACTTCATGACTAGGTTACTGCCTTAGGGGGAGGCTTTGTGATACCCACACTCCTCTGGGAGAGTGAAACTAGATATATTCTTGAGGCGCCATTGCAGGGGGGTGCCCTCTCACCAAGGGATGCATTAGCATTGCATCAGTGACATATGTGGTAGAGCGGTTTGCTCTGGCAATCATCATACGAATGGTGGGGTCATTTTCTCTGCATCGGGCATTTGGCCTGTAGGTTGGAGTTTTGAGCTGGTTGAGGTCCAGGCATTTCTTTAACTTCACTTGATTCTGTTTTGATGGTATGGTGTCGCAATTGAACAAGGTTCAACATGGATCGAAGTCTTTTGCATACGCCACTATCTTATGTAGCATCATGTATGAGCGGGTGGTGTTGCTAAGGCCTGTGGTGGATGTGCACATTAGGGGGCCACGAGAGCCACTGATTAGGAGGTGGGCTCTAGTGATGTCGCAGGGCAGTGGCGGCATGGTGGGGTGTTATTGGAATGCCATGAAAGAGGCCTTTTTTGATGCCAACCCACATATGTTCTTGCCATACCCATATGCAGAGATGGACTTCCAGGGTGACCCAGAAATGGGTCTCCATTTTGGTTATATTTGGGGACATGCAGGTATTTGTTATATTTTTTTTACATTTTCTTGAGTATTTATGTACTTATGTGTTTTTCTATCGACAATGACATTATTTTGGTTACTCATGCAGATGTTGGCGAGGTAGGTCACCCCGTGGCCTGACTGGTGGGTCACAATCCTTAGTTACAACCTCGAGGTGGTTAGGAAGAAGGTGATGCAGGTGGAACAAGAGGTGGTACTGGTGGACCTGGTGGAGGTGGTGTTAGCCCCTCTAGTGAGGGTAGTAGCTCGGCTGCTGCAGAGGTGTGCATTGCAGTACTGACAGCTCAGGTGACTGCTCTTGAGGACTTCCAGGGATGAATGGACCACTTGACCTAGGGTATGCCTGCTCTAGGTTCCATGGACGACCTCGAGAAGGTTTGGTTAGAGACAGTGATGGCCCGCGAGAGGGATTATCAACCCACTCTACATCAGGTGGTGATCGCGGTGGCGACAGTAGCTCCGGTGGTGGTACCAGGAGCAGTGGTGGGTCCAAGTGCCTTGCTTGAGGGGACACCCACCTAGAGCAGTTTTGTACACTAGGAAAGCACCCGTTATGAGGGTGCTTCCCTTATTTTTGAGGACGTTTGTATCTTTGGGCTGGCTAGTGGGCCAGCGACACTATTTTTGTACTTAAATACACATATTTTTTTATATATGTATGAGAGATATTTTTTGCGGCTCTACATGATGTATCACCTGTTTCGGGTTATGTGTTGTGTTACGCTAATGGATGCCTATATTTTTTGTTTTATGTATGATGTTTTGTTCGAGAT
This sequence comes from Pinus albicaulis, assembly GCA_034641835.2. Taxonomy (NCBI): domain Eukaryota; kingdom Viridiplantae; phylum Streptophyta; class Pinopsida; order Pinales; family Pinaceae; genus Pinus; species Pinus albicaulis. The sequence continues at coordinate 830,855,685 of CM076576.1, forward strand.
GCATTCCACTTTAGGATATTCTTAGCTATGTGATCAGCTATTTGGTTTTGACTCCTTGGTACATGTGAAAATGTAATGTAATAAAAGTGTCTCCTTAGTCTTTTGGCACGCAAAAATTTTCTAAAGAGATGTGTATCTCTTGTCTCAAATGTTTGGTTTAGCTGTGATACCACTAACTGGGAATCAAGGTGGATATGCATATGGCGAATGCCCTGATGGAGGGCGTCGCACATAAGTCTGATAACGATGTCGTATTCTACCTAATTGTTTGTTGTTGAGCATATACACACACCATTTGCACATAGTGGTGATCGGTCAGGGTGGTAAATGACCCAGGCAGATGCGGCTAAATTTTGAGACCATCTTGATGCTCCATTGGAAAATCTGAAATAGGGTTCATTTTGGTCATCCATGGTGATACTTTGAGCGCTTTTAACTAAGTCTTTGGGTCAAAAATTTTGAGTGGGTGGGTTTTTTGTTTACTCTAACTCAAGGGGAAGGGCTACTGGGGCCCTTATGATTAGAAATTCTTGAGGTAAAGGCCATTGACGGGGTTATTGAGGCAAGTCCCGTCTGGTTCGGTCAAGATGTATGCCCCCTGTCGGAGGCAATGTTTGATGATGTAAGGTTGTTTCAACAAGTTTTTGAACTTTCCTGGCCCTAAGGCCTCTTTTGTGACATCATAGCAGAGGAATAATTCTCCCTCGATGAATTAGCAAGGGGTGATGTGGCGATCGAATGACGCTTTAACCCTTTTATTGTGGGCGTCATTATGCTGCAGCGACTGTCGTTGATTTTCATCGACAAGCTATAGTTGTACTAAAAACTGCTCTAAAGGTTGGGTGTCATTGAGGAGTTCGATGGCAGCATGTGAATTGGCGGGCTTTTGGAAATCAATGCAGAAGCGTAAGGTACCTTTGTTTTTTGTGATAGGAATATGGTGGAAATTCTAGGACTGGAGTGAGGCAGTAATCCTACTGCCAATATGAGCTGATAGAAATCGTATATGGTGGTTTGTATCATCAGAGTTTGGTGGGGGAAGAACCTTCATATGGGATTCTGTATGGGCGCAAGGTTGCGTTCCCTGATAAGATGGTCAATTTCCGGTAGGTGGAAATTTGTGCATTCCACATAGGTGCCTAAATGTTTCCATTAGCGGGCATGAATCTAGTGCGTGATTTGGGCCAGTGTAGATGATGCATGGTGTCACTGAACCAACAGTGTAGATGGTGTGGGATTCCATTCTACTCGTTGTTCCTGATGTGGATGCTTGGAAAGGGTCGTCTGTATAAGAATTTCTCTTCTGTTTCCATTTCCGTATCGTTGGCTTAGACGTGTATTCCTCTTTGGTGGAGTGTAGAATTAACGCAACACATTCTGCTCTCATCTTGGGGATATGGGCACACTTAAACGTATGATGAAAGTGTGGGAAAATCTGGCAATAAGTGTGTGTGACATTCTCTTTATTGGAGAGAATTTTTTGAGGGAGAGAAGAGACTATGCGGAGATTGTTTGCAAGGGGATTGAGTTCTCTGCATTGGTTGACTCGATGATCATTCAGATCACATAGTCTGGATGTTATCCTAGGCTTGGTCGAGGTTATGCTTTGGTGGTGTGTCCACCATTGCGAGGGTGGGGACATTGATCCGACGATGTACTTTTTATGCAATTCCTAGAGGTCATCTTGTCTCGTCTCTATGGCATTCATCAGGTTGATAGTGAGACAAATTTGTGAGGCATGAGTACAATGTCGCTCAAAATGATTACCCTAACATATTAGGCAAAAGGGAAATGGATGACTGCATGGTATGTCTTTTTACATAATGTACATGCTGGTCGTGACTATGAAGTACGGTTGGGGGTAACTAGGGGTTCTCTGGCGGGTTGTTCTTCAGCTATCAAGAACACGGTAGATGCACTCATCCCATCCGCTCAGGTCATGGAGCTACCTGTGGAATCGAAATCCATGTTGTCTTCTTGCAAAAGGAAAACTATGCCTGAGCAGAGGCTACCAAGGGCTAGCCGGAAGCAAGGTATATAGTGAAAATCTTCCAAAAGGTGATTGTCGGCATGTAATGGGCATGTGAATTGTGTTGCCTGCAATCCCACATAGTAAACCCTTTCAATTGGATACCATCTGTAAATGTGCTCCAAGGCAGTGCAGTCTTCAAGGTAGTGGCCACATTCATTGCATAGTGTACAACATATAATGGGCATTACATGGGGTCTTTCTACAATCCTATTTTCCTATTGTAAGTATACGATGGTACGAGGCTCATTGCCGACAGACTGGATGGAGGGATCCTCTTGATAGGATCACTCGATCGCATGTAAGGTGTCCCTATATCATGGTATCTCTGGACAATGGTGGGTATAGTGCCAATAGTTGCCACAGAGAGAGCATGTGTGATTGGTACGCAGTGCTTTTCCTTTACCTTTGGTGGTAGGTTCCTTTTTACAGGAACGTGTCATTGAGATGTCTGCTTAGGAGCCGAGGAGTGGTTTTAATTTGTCCAGCTCCAGACATATATGGGTAGGATGGCCTATAATTTCACATATGGCGTATACTGGTGATTCCATTTGAATGGCAAGGGTCACCATCTTCTTTCCTCTATTTTTCATTTTCTTGGTCATGATCACTGGTTTCGCAATGGGAACTTCCTTTGCGGGGGCGGTATCGACCGTTTCTTGGGTAGGTGCGCACTCCTCGGGACTGAGGGGATTTAACCCTGTGGCAATAACATTGGTGGCTGCTGTTCCGGAAGGAGGAATGAGGTACCAAATTGGGAATTCCAATGATATGTTGGGTAATACCAGTGTTTCCAAAACTTGCAGGGAGACGAAGCCAGCTGGGCGGTAGAGGAAACTGGTTTGGGAGGCGACATAGGCTAGAGAGGCTATCGTGGTTGATGCCTCAGTTTCGTTATCACTTGATTCTATCTCTTGACTAACTTCGGTGCTTGATGTGGACATCATGCATACTGAGGCCCCTGTGGCATCAGGCGATGCGTTGGGGATAATGGGAGGATCTCCTAAGAATGACCCTAGGACGAACAATGGTTTGAATTGGCCAGGACCATATTCTTGGCACCGTGAAAGACCATACGAGGTTTTAGCTACATAGGGTAGAATTACATCCGTGTTGGCTAGAGGGCGCTTCTCGCAGTGTGTCATCTAGTCTACAGTAATGATGTGATCCTCATGTGGGTACATCATAATGCGGAAGACGAAGGGGCTACGACGGACATGGGATACATATAACTCTTCCCGAGGAGTATATTGTAATCCAAGTGAGAATCCAGGACATCGATGTCTATGTGGACCGTCTTTCTGTCTAAGCAGACCACCACATTTTGGTAGAGGCCGACAGGGGTCGACGGACGACTGTCGTATGCTCGAAGCATTATGTCTGAGGGTTTCAATTTGAGAGAACCCAAATTATGCCAAACATTTTTTGACATGATGCATATTGATGCCCCCTCGTCTATGACACATCGGTGACTAGTGATATACTATACCGATACTGTTATCTGGAAGGCGACCATGGAAGGAAGCTAAGGGGTGGCTATGTATAGGTTGAAAGCCATTAGGCATGTATTGGCAGGGTAGATAGTGCCTAACACAAAAATTAGGGCTTCTCGTTGCTTTGGGCACAATTGCAGTACTTCCAGAGCTAACATTGTAGCGGGTGATTGAACCAAATCGTCCACGATGCTATAATTATGGGCCACTTTGGAGTAGTTATCAACCAACCTATTAGGTCCCTTTCCCATCTTTGGAAATGGTTTTATAGGCATCTTTGAAATGGTCAAAGGTGCAGTCGGCACACTAGTAATAGCCCCTGACGTATTGGTGTCTAGTGGGGTGTTGTAGCTGCGATTCCATGTTTGGAAAAACATCTTTTCCCTCAGTCATGTAGATTTCATGGTTGCTTTTCCTGAAATCCTCTAGGTTTTGTTGGTGAGTGCTTATCATCCCTTGGTTTTGGAATGGTTTTTGCATCACAGTGGGTTGCTGGGAATATCCTCCTTGTCCTCAATTACTTTGAATATTTTCTAGCTCAAGGAGATCGGGACAGTGGTCAATATAGTGCCCATACTCACCACATATCGAACACGAATGGTTTTTTCGCAGTGGTGGCCTTTTTCCTTGTTGTTGGGCATTGCTAGGCTCCTGGTTCTAATTCCTGTTGGAGTTACCTCCAGTCTAGGATTGCGGTGGGCTCTGTTGCTTGCTTCCCCCTATCCAGGGTTCCCTTTTGGCTTGCTTTTTGACTTTTTCTTAAACATGTTAGGAGGGTAGTTCTCTCAGTTATACTGGTGTGGTTGGTTTTGGGATAGCTGCAAAAATTTCACCTGTGCGTTGGTTTTCCTAGGTGGGTCGTGTGCTGGGGACTAAGCATAACACTGTCTCTTATTTTCACCTGGCCATTGGAGTGGAGCTCTTCCATCAGTGTTTATTTCTGCGTACTGTGTCCCCTCAGCTAGAGGATAGGGTCCTCCTTGGTGGTACGCTTGTGCCCTATTAGTCAAATTTTGTTGAGGCATATGATGACTTTGAATTCCAGGTTGAGGCATGTTCTAGGTAGAACTATATGCATAACTGGGATTTTTACTACTAATGTCTAGGTAACTTTGGGTAATTCACCCTATTAATCTATCTGTAGAGTTCGATGTGCCTGGAAATTCTTGATAAGTTTGCAGACGTGGGGTATTAGGTAGGATGTTGTAAATTTATCCTGACTGTGTGTAAATCAGTTAAAGCTTCTGGGCTTTATTGATTGCATCCTCTTCGGATGTGGGGTATTTTTGTGCCACATCCTTTCAAATATTTTCCATCAGAGTTTTAAAGAATAAATCTAAGAGGATCTAATCGTTGAGTTTAGCTTTACATAAACTGCCGCCTCCATTCATGAACATGGTCAAAGATATGGACGGTAGTGTTTTTCTTAAAATGAATCAGTAATTGCATTCCCGAATCATGGTGAATGGGTAACTGGAAATATGTGAGGAATGTGGTATCGAGGGAACTAAAGGTTCCATGTGAAGCAGGAGGTTTCTCCATGTACCACTTCACAGCTACTCCCGTAATAGTTCGTTGAAATAGCCTCAATCGAATAGTGTCATAAATGATACTATTCGATGAGCACCATAGGAGAAAGGTCATTACATGATTACCTGGGTCTTTCGCTTTCTTTCCTTCAAATTTTTGTATATCCGAAAGGAGCTTCATGGGCCTGGGAGGCCATGACGGATCGTGTGCGATGGGGTAATTCGTTAGCTTGGTTAAATTTGGTAGATTCAACGAAGCTAAGAAAGGTGACTGGGAGGTTGATGCCATTGCGACATGTGAAGAAATAAAATTTTGGTTAGAATGAGGTTTAGTCTTTGACATGCCCTGATGTGTGTTTAGCTGGATTCCCGAATGGGACACACTCCTCTACCCCCCAGGGGTCGAGGGAGGAGTGGTTTGTGGTGTGGTGTTGGGAGATTGACTAGGGTTCCCAACTATGGTCACCCCAATAAATGATGAACCAATGATAGTGGCAATGTTCCGTATTTGATGCCTGAATGGTGAAAGAACTCAAACCCCTCCCTGTAATGGGGGGAGGTCCAAAATACGCCTGGATTGATGAGGTTTTGTTAGGACCATTCGGGTGTCGACCAGGTTAGGTTTTGGAAAACTTTGAGAGGATAGAGTCTAATATCAAAGAAAAATTATGGCCACATACATAAAACAAAACGAAAATAAAATGAATTTTCCCTTTAAATTAATCTACATGATCACTTAGGAAAAAAATTGGTTTTTGTTTGTTTGCGCATGATACCCAAAATACTAGAATACTTATGCATCATCACACACTCAAAGGTATCTGGGCCTTGAGAATATCTCTTGCGAGTGCTGGCACAACATCCCGTAAGAGCTAGCGACACCCCCAGTCAACCGAAGGGAATCCACCAAGGTAAGGGTAGAGGGTCTAGCGCTTGCCTGCACCATCACCTATAGGGTAAATGATGCCCTAGTTTTTGGACACTAAGAACCACCGTCCCACGTGACCATTTGATTTTTCGGCTTCTTGGTAGTCAGCTAATAGTACCGAGTATCAAGCAGGTAAGGTAACCCCAACCGATACTGCACGGATTGCACCTAAGCCTATCCGCCTCTTAATCGAGTCTCTACCACGCTCGGGTTTTCTTTGCCATGGGCTGATAGGTGGATTTGAAGCTCCCTAAATACACAACTTCTATGTTTCAATATGAAGCATGATCAAGGAAGCTTATTGGATGCCTACCCCTTGATCCTAACTTAACCTATAAATTCTTTTGTGGCCTCTATGGGGAGAATCTAGTGAGTTTGGTTAAGTTAGTTTTAGGTGGGAATGGTCCTCGCATCATAGTGGGTTGGTGGGAAGATCATTCCTGTCCTCGGTTACTTTGAAACTTTTTTAGCTTGGGGAGATCAGGACAGTGGTGACTATAGTTCCCGTACTCACCACATATCGAACAAGAATGGTTTGTTCACAGACGTGGCCTTTCGCCTTGTTGTTGAGCATTGCTAGGCTCCCGGTTCTGATTCCTGCTGGAGTTACCTCTAGTTTGGGATTGCGGTGGGCACTTTGGTTGCTTCACCCCTGTCTAGGGTTCCCTTTTGGCTTGTTTTCTGACTTTTTCTTAACCAGGTTAGGAGGGCAGTTCTCCTGGTTATACTAGTGTGGTTTGTTTTTGGATGGCTGCACAAATTTCACCTGCGCATTGGTTTGCATAGTTGGGTCGTGTGCTGGGGACTAAGAATAACATTGTCTCTTGTTTGCACCTGGTCGTTGTAGCAGAGCTCTTCCATCAGTGTTTATTTCTACGTACTGGGTCCCCTCAGCTGGAGGATAGGGTCCTCCTCGGTGGTACGCTTGCGCCCTATTAGTCAAATTTTGCTGAGGCATATGATGACTTTGAATTCTGGGTTGAGGCATGTTCTAGGTAGAACTATATGCGTAACTAGGATTTTGACTACTGCTGCCTAGGTAAGTTTGGGTCATTGACCCTATTAATCTGTTTGCAGAGTTCGATGTGCCTGGAAATTCTTGATAATTTTGCAGGCGCGCAGTGTTAGGAAGGATGTTGTAAATTTATCCTGACTGCGTGTAAATCAGTTCAAGCTTCTGGGCTTTACTGATTGCATCCTCTTCGGATGTGGGGTATTTTTGTGCCACATCCTTTCAAATCTCTACCATCATAGTTTTAAAGAATAAATCTAAGATGACCCAATCGTCAAGTTTAGATTTACATAAACTGCAACGTCACATCCATTGATGAAGATGGTCAGAGATATGGACAGCAGGGGTTTGTTTAAAATGAGTTAGTAATTCGATTCCCGAATCATGGTGAATGGGTAACTGAAAATATGTGAGGAATGCAGTAGTGAGGGCGCTAAAGGTTCCATGTGAAGCAGGAGGTTTCTCCACGTACCACTTCGCAGCTACTCCCGTAAGAGTGCATTGAAATAGCCTCAGTCGAATAGTGTCATCAATGATACTATTTGATAAGAACCATAGGTGAAATATCATTACATGATTACCTGGGTCTTCCGCTTGCTTGCCTTCAAATTTTGGTATATCTGAAGGGAGCTTCATAGGCATGCGAGGCCATGATGGATCATGTGTGATGGGGTCATTCGTTAGCTTGGTTAAATCGGGTAGATTTAACGAAGCTAAGAAAGGTTACTAGGAGTTTGACGTCGTTGCAACGTGTGAAGACACAAAGTTTTGGTTAGAACAAGGGTTATTCTGTGACGTACCCTAATGTGTGTTCAGCTGGCTTCCTGAATGGGACGCACTCCTCTGCCTCCCAGCGGTTGAGGGAGGAGTGGTGTGTGGTGTGGTATTGGGAGACCGCCTAGGGTTTCCAACTATGGTTGCTCCAATAAAGGATGAACCAATGAGAGTGGCAATGTTCTGTATTTGATGCCTAAATGGCGAAAGAACTGGAACCCCTCCCTGTAATGGGGGGAGGTCCAAAAGATGCCAAGATCGACGAGGTTATGTTGGGACCATTCGGGTGTCGACCAGGTTAGGTTTTGGAAAAAATTGAGAGGATACAGTCTACTATCAAAGAAAAATTATGGCCACATACATAAAAAAAAGAGAAAATAAAATAAATTTTCCCTTTAAATTAATCTATGTGATCACTCTAGAAGAAAATTGGTTTTTTTTTGTTTGCGCATGATACCCAAGATCATAAAAGACTTATGCATCCTCACACAGTCAAAATTATTTGGGCCTTGAGAATATTTCTTGCGAGTGCTGGCACAATGTCCCATAAGAGCTAGCGACACCTCGAGTCAACCAAAGAGAATCCACCAAGGTAAGTGTAGAGGGTCTGGCACTTGCCTGCACCACCACCTATAGGGTAAAGGATGCCCTAGTTTTTGGCCACTAAGAACCACCATCCTACGTGAGCATTCGAATCTTCGGATTATTGGTAGTTATCTAACAGTACCAAGTATTAGATAGGTTAGGTAGCCCCAACTGATATTGCATGCACTGCGCCTAAGCGTATCTGCCTCTTAATTGGGCCTTTTCTATGCTCGGGTTTTCTTTTCCATGGGCTGATAGGTGGATTTGAAGCTCCCTAAATACACAACTTCTATGTTTCAATATGAAGTATGATCAATGAAGATTATTGGATGCCTACCCCCTTGATCCTAAATTAAACTATAAATTATTTTTTGGTCCCTGCGTGGAGAATTTAGTGAGTTTGGTTAAGCTAGTTTTAGGTGGGAATGGTTCTTGCATCACAGTGGGTTGCTAGGAAGATCCTCCTTGTCCTTGGTTACTCTGAAGCTTTTTTAGCTCAGTAACATTAGTACAGTGGTGAGTATAGTGTCTGTACTCACCACATATTGAACAAGAATGGTTTGTTCGTAGAGATGGTCTTTGGCCTCACCATTCTGCATTGCTAGGCTCATGGTTCTAATTCCTGTTGGAGTTACCTCCAGCCTGGGATTGCACTGGACACTGTTGGTTGCTGCCCCCTATCCAGGGTTCCCTTTTGGATTGTTTTTTTACTTTTTCTTAACCATGTTAGGAGGGTAGCTCTCTTGGTTATACTGGTGTGGTTGGTTTTGGGACGATTGCAAAAATTTTACCTGCACATTGGTTTACGTAGGTGGGTCATGTGCAGGGGACTGACCATAACATTGTCTCTTGTTTGCACCTGGCCATTGGAGTGGAGCTCTTCCATCATTGTTTATTTCTGTGTAATAGGTCCCCTCAGTTGGAGGATAGGATCCTCCTTGGTGGTACGGTTGCGCCCTATTAGTCAAATTTTGTTGAGGCATATGATGACATTGAAATCCAGGTTGAGGCATGTTCTGGGTAGAAATATATGCGTAACCAGGATTTTTGCTATTTCTACCTAGGTAACCTTCGGTCATTGACCCTATTAATCCATATGTAGAGTTTGATGTGCCTAGAAATTCTTGGTAATTTTGCAGGTGTGGGGCATTAGGCAGGATGTTGTAAATTTATCCTGACTGCATGTAAATCAGTTCAAGTTTCTGGGCTTTATTGATTGCATCCTCTTCAAATGTGGGGTATTGTTGTGCCACATCCTTTCAAATCTCCGCCATCATATTTTTCAAGAATAAATCTAAGAGGACCCGATCATCAAGTTTAGCTTTACAGAAATTGCGATGCCGCCTCCATTGATGAATATGGTTAGAGATATGGATGGCAACAGTTTGTTTAAAATGAGTCAGTAATTCCATTCTTGAATCATTGTGAATGGGTAACTGAAAATATGTGAGGAATGAGGTAGCGAGGGCGCTAAAGGTTCCATGTGAAGCAGGAGGTTGCTCCATGTACCACTCCGTGGCTACTCCAATAAGAATGCGTTGAAATAGCCTTGATTGAATAGTGTCGTCAATGATACTATTTGATGATCACCACAAGTGAAAGGTCATTACATTATTACTTGGGTTTTTTTCTTGCTTGCCTTCAAATTTTTATATATCTGAAGGGAGCTTCATGGGCCTGGGAGGCTATGATGGATCATGTGTGATGGGGTCATTCATTAGCTTAGTTAAATCGGGTAGATACAACAAAGCTAAAAAAGTTGACTAGGAGGTTGATGCCATTGCAATGTGTGAAGACACAAAGTTTTGGTTAGAACGAGGGTTATTCTATGACATACCCTGATGTCTATTCAGCTGGCTTCTCGAATGGGACACACTCCTCCACCCCCTAGGGGTCGAGGGAGGAGTGGTGTGTGGTGTGGTGTTGGGAGACCAACTAGGGTTCCCAAATATGGTAATCTCCAATAAAGGATGACCCAATGATAGTGGCAGTGTTCCATATTTGACGCCTGAATGGAAAAAGAACTGGAACCTGTCCCTGTAGTGGGGGGAGGTCCAAAATATGCCTAGATCGATGAGATTCCATTGGGACCATTTGGGTGTCGACCGGGATAGGTTTTGGAAAAATTTGAGAGGATAAAGTCTACTATCAAAGAAAAATTATTGCCACATACATAAAACAAAGTGAAAATAAAATAAAATTTCCCTTTAAATTAATCTACGGGATCACTCAAGAAAAAAAAATGGTTTTTGTTTGTTTGCACATGAAACAAAAAATCCTAGAAGATTTATGCATCCTCACACACTCAAAAATATCTGGGTCTTGATAATATTTCTTTCGAATGCTTGCACAACATCCCGTAAGAGTTGGCAACACCCCCAGTCAATCGAGGAGAATCCGCTAAGGTAAGGGTAGAGGGTCTGGCACTTGCCTGAACCATCACCTATAGGGTAAAGGATGTCCTACTTTTTGGCCACTAAGTACCACCATCCCACATGAGAATTTGAGTCTTCAGCTTCTTGGTAGTGAGCTAACAGTACCAAGTATCAGGCAGGTCAGGTAGCCCCAACTAATACTGCACACACTACGCCTATGCCTATCAGCCTCTTAATCGGGTCTCTGCCACGCTTGGTTTTTCTTTTCCGTGGGCTAATAGATGGATTTGAAGCTCCCTAAATACACAACTTCTATGTTTCAATATGAATTATGGTCAAGGAAGCTTATTGGATGCCTACCCCCTTGATCCTAACTTAAACTATAAATTATTTTGTGACCCCTATGGGGAGAATCTAGTGAGTTTGGTTAAGTTAGTTTTAGGTGTCTTCCTTTGCTTAGTGGGTGAGTGTGTGTGAGCATAAGGTGAACAAGCTCATAGTTTGAACATATGGATATCAGTGACCCTTTACAAAAATCCCCTAGTTAAACTATGTTATATTCTTCCTGGCTCAAATGGAAAACATGTGCGCATAATGGGCCGCTTTCAAATTTTCCTAGTTAATCTATGTGACTAACTAAAGGGATATGGTGAATTGTAAATATAGAGTGTTCATATGCTTAGCTAAAAGTAACTTCTCACAAGATGTGGGCTATCAACTCAAGTGTTGATAGATACATTAGGGGTTGTCCAGCACATTACAAGCATAAAAATTTAGAATATAGGGAGAAAAATGTCATTCTGTAAATTGCATGCAAAAGGCCCTAACAAGTGTGCTTTCCTATGCCCAGGTCAGCCCTGAACGCATGCACTACGCGTTTGTGAGAAAAAAATGCATACAAATTCTTGCAAAAAAAAGGATTAGGAGTTGCCCTTCTTCAGTTTTTCACTCAAAGTGAATCTATGGACTGCAATATGGATCAGAGGACTATTAGCTCCTCTCTCCAGCATAGACAAAGGTCTCCTACAAGAAATGGCACAACCACATAAAATTGTAAAACGTCAGTGGAGTTTCCAGTCCTGTTGTGGTGGATTTGACGCACGAGTGTACAAAATCGCACCAGTCTAAGGGGTGTGGTCTACCCCATATAAGCTATTGGTAATAGGCAGAAAGTGGTGGAGCTCAAAATCATACAATATAGAGTAAAAAATATGCAAATGTATGCTTAAATTAAACTAAAAACTAAAACACAAATATACAAAAGCTACTTAAGAGAGTCAAAATGATAATAATGCAAACGATGGCTCTAGGCCTCTTCTTATTAAACGTTTGATATAGAGAAGAAAATTTACCCACTTGCCAAAGGGCCCCTAGACAATGGTTTTAGGTCCTGATGCAAGGATGTTGTTTTTCCAAGCTCTACCTCTGATGTAGTATCCCTCTCTCTCCGCTGTGATGGACTAGGACTTTTGGGTGGCCAAAAATCGAGTCCCCTCTATCTCTAGCTCCGGGTCACACACTGCTAGTATTACTTGGGCAATTTTGGCTAGCATAACAATGTGATCACTCGTTCTTCATATCTTTTTGGCTTTATATAGGGGATTTCAAATCCTCCTTCCCTCCCTTGGTACATTTTCGATGGTGATCCAAGGGAGAGGTATGATTCCATTATGTGCTCCAAATATTCCTTTGTGTGCTCACATAGTGTCTAAGGACGCACTGGTGGCTGTCCTAAGGCAGCTTCATGTAAGGAATAATTGTCCTTTTATTTGTGTGGTCTCAGAAAGTGACATTTTTCCACTTTCGAGAATGCACACTTATCGGGGAAAAAGGCGTGTAGAAGGCGCTCTTCTCTAAGGTTAAAGAATGCAATTAGCATTTTAAGACTAGTCAAAATTGATTTTCTCAAAACCTTAGAGATTTTAACTACTTTCTTGATTCCATAATGTCTTCTTGCCCTATAAATCCTTTGGCTTGACATTAATTAATGTCATCTTCTTCTTTATGATTTTCCAGTGTTAACAAACACCATAAATGGAAACTGGTAACATGGTCGGTTGGATCCTCACTAGTCTTCCCTTTAAATTTCAGAATATCAGAGGGAATTTTAGTAGAAACCGGAGGCCAACCCAGGCTATACCAGATAAGATCATTCGTCAACTTTTATAGATCTTGAAATTTTAGAGTTGCCAGGAATGATAAGCGTAGAGGACCCTAAGAAATATATCCACCAAGGGAAGGATTCCCACCATTTTTAAAAGAATACCTGGATTTTTTAAGGAAATAGGTTGCCACATATTGCTCATAGAAAAATCTAGACCATAAGAAAAACCTTGTGGCGTAGAATAACTTAGAGTAGGGCCTCCTCCCACTGCACGGTTACCATAAACAAGAATATTCCCCCCAATCTAAGTATTTAATGAAGATGAGACCCCTTGGTAAGGGTTACATGCATTGGCGAATGGAGAGAAACACTGAGAAGCACCTACGAAGGAGAAAGGAACATTCCCCTTCTTAGTGTCCCATGATTTGGTAGATTGGAAAGCCAAATGACAGGGTAACATCAAACCATCTTTGGAGCCCAAGGACCTAGCCTTCCTGGACTTAGAGAGGGATCTCTCTATTTGTGCAAAGGATGTGAACTTGTTTGCTTTCTATGTTTCTGATTTTAGGCTAGTTTTTAAGTATGTTTTGGTTTGTTTTAGGTTTTTGAGGTAAGAAATGATCAAAGGATAAATAGATAACAAGATTTCAGATCAACTGGACTATGGGGTCGATAAGGTCGAGACTGCCTCAAAGGGTGGAGAGGTATATTGCAGGGCCGATTTGGTCAAGGTAAAATGGATTCTTTTAGGTGGAATGAAATGGGATGGACACTAAGATTGTGAAAGACAAAGAGATTTTAAACATAAATAGTTAATCAGCAATAATTCATAAGTTACGGCTAACCATTGATCTCTATGAATGAAACTTAAACTAATAAATGCTTAAAATAAACAATCCAGTGATGCATGGAAGTATAAGACCCTCCAACTTTGGGAAATCACCTTCAGACTTTTGGGAAAAACAAACAAGATGGAAAAACAACTGAATTTATGAAGAGGGAACTCCTAAACATCATATTTTGAGCTATTGGGAAATTTGAAAATAGAATGCAAAGTTTTAGGCAAAGGGCAAGATCGAAACAAGACCTCCTTGATTCAACTAAGACAATCAATAATTCAAAGAGATTTTTTAGAGATGGAGCTTTGACTAGCCATGAGTAAGGAGGGCATACTATGAATCATACTTAGCATGCATAACAACCATAAATGAAACAAGCAACAAGTTCTTCAGTGATCAAAGAGCAGTTAAGAATTATTTTATATGACTAAGAAGGAAGAAAAACATAGAAGATGTAATAAAATCAGGAAACTTGAGGTGCCTCCATGGGCATGTCTCAAATCTATTCTTTACTGACCTACAACAAGCAAGAAACATGGAAACATGTATGATAAAGTAAGGAAAACATATAGATAGGAACACTACCATTTACCAAGCCAAGGAATCCAAAAAACAGTCCTCTTCCACCACCCAAGAAAAGCAAGAAATCATCCACATCATGAGACAAAGTGTTTCTTCAAAGCTTGTAATATCATGTATTTCTCTATACCATAATGTTCAGCCTCTGATTTGAATGAATCCTCTTGGAATATATAGGCCAAAGTGGATGAAACCCAACTAGGGCAACTAGAAGGCCATCGGCCAAAAACAAATATCTAAACTTGTCCTTGAGGTTTTGCAAAACCCAAGGCACAAAATATCTTCTAAATATCTAAGAAATGCAAAAAAAAGGAAAAAATATTGAATTTTCGTTACTGAAAATGGCTAAAAATGGCCTAGTGCACATTTGGATAAGCCACTTCAAAAAACTGCTTTTTTGACAAAATGTTACAGGAACGTAGCAGCAGAAAAATCCTTGTTTTACAGACAGTTTTTGAGGGACCTCCCGATGTCAAAACGAGTCTCGTGATAGCTTTTTGGAAAGCCCTAGATGTCTAGTTTTTTAAAATACTTTATTTTCGCCAAACTGATCACTATAACTATGTGAAAAACTGAACTAAGTGGAAAAAACCAAAAATTAGACCTTTGCTGGTATGAGAGGCAGAAAGTCAAAAAATAATTGTTTTTCGCCTCTTTGGGGTATCAAAACACATCCTTTGGATACGAAATTTTCTATGTATATGCCCTGGAATTTATTGCATCCAATGATACCACTTTAAACCTTTGAGGATGCTCCAAACAAAAATGGCGATGCCCATGAATTTCTGCAAATAGGCCCAAAAATGTCAAAAAACAAAATCTTGTCGAAATTTGCCCAATTTTTGCGAGCAAGCCATTCATGGGTTTTTAGAAACATGTAGAGAAGAGGAGGCCAATATTTCAAGCTTTTATGTGCCTTTATCCGCTTTTTGTACCGGGCGCCTCTTTCGGGCCGCCTCGAGTTTTTCTTGTGCAACCTTCAATTTACTTCGGGCAAATTGATTTAGCCTTTTGTAGTGCCCGATCATTTTCTTTTGCAAGCTCAAGTCTCTGTTATCTCTTTATAACTTATCCTCCAAACATTTATTGGCCATTTCAAGCCATGATTCTCTATCATTCTCTATTTCTTGGGCGAGTAAAGAAGTAAGAGGATAAGATCGGACAAAGGCTGCCTCTTCTTCTTTCTTTTTCTCCAAAGCTCTCTTGAGACCCATAGTCCTGGGCTTCTTTCTCTTTGGTTGTTCTTCTTCTTCAGTATCATTGAATTTTCCCATAATCTCTTCAAGCTTGGTTTGTGCTTTGGAGGCCTCCCTTTGATATTTGAAAGCCTGGGCCTGAATAACTGCCATTTGACAACTCATTTGTTTGTTTTGCATCTGTAAGACATGTGTGAAATATTTTGAGCTCTCTAGATCAGCTTGTAGGTCATGAATTTTGTCTTCTCTGTTCTATGCTACCCTCTTTGGAATGCTCACTGTTTGGTGTTTGATTGTCACCATCATAAGTGTTCTTTTGGGGACTCTCTTGACCTACATCAGCAATGTTTTGGCTTCCACTTTGTATGTTTTCTTGAGGGCTTCCTTGTTCATCTTTGTCCCTGCTTTCTTCATGACTGTGGCACTCATTACCTTCAATTTTTTGTGCCTCATCACCATCATGCTCACTGCTGTGTGGGCTGCCAAAATGTTCCTCTTTATGACGGTTTTTCTCTGCATCAATTTTTTCAAACTCTTCATCATTTCCTTCTTTATGCTCATTGTCATGCTTAGATTATTCATTTTTTCCTTCCTCATCACTTGTTTGCCTCTTATCACTTTGCCTTTCTTCACTAATAGTTTGCCTCTTCCCTTATTCACTCTCAATCATAGGAGATTTTTGTCTTTTAGGAGTGGATTTACTGGAAGAAGGAGAAACATGATGAGTGGATAGTGAGGAAGGTGGATGAGATGAAGATACAATGGAAAAATTGGGATGGGAGATGAAAGAGTCCCAAGAAACTCCCTTTTTCTCAGGTTGATGGAGGATGATTATCTTGATAAGGGAATGATGAAATATACAATCTTGTTGTTGAGCAGAGGGCTTCTTTTGAATAGTAGAGGCCATCTTGTCAATGCTTCTATAGAGGAAAAAAGGTAGGTTTAGAAATTGTGTTCTTGTGAAATGAATAAGAAGCCTGATATGATAAGCATAAATCCGGGAAAACATCCCTTCACATGTGAAATACTTCATGATGATTTTCATGAGAGGGGCATAGCTGGTCAACAAGTGGGAAAAAGGGAAAATAGCTTGGGAAGCATCCAAAGGTTCTGTTTTTAGGAAGAGTTTGTAGTGATTTAGATGTAGATACATTTGCTTGAACCATTTTTCTCCGATATAAGGGATCTTGGTAGCTTTGGAGATAGCCCTAGGAGAGAGTTTGAAATTCAGACCTCCTAGATGAACATGCTTCCCTTGCATCCTTAAAGCAAACAAATGTGTCGGAGGAAGGTGACTTTTCACTTATTGGACCTTTTGGGAAAACTCCAAGCACCCTACTTCATGAAAATTAAAGAGTACTGAAGGAGATTCATTCACTTCCTAAGTTGAAAAAGGCTCATATCTATTGTGATAACCACTCCTGCTATCTTTCTTTGGAGACATTTTTTCTTCTGATATTCTTCACTGACTTACCAAGATAAACTTGTTTAGATGATTACTGAAAAAGGCCCTCAATCAACACACCTTTTCCTCCTTGAAAATCACTGTTTTTCTTTGATTTTAGCAAACAAATGTTTTTTGAATGAAAAAAATTTCACCTTTTCAGTATTGTGTTTGAGAAAAGAGGTATTTGACAAGATCTGTTTCTGGATTTTGGAGACAAATCTCGTTTGTTTTTGACACACATATTCTTCCCCTTTAATCACTGTTTTGATCCTTTGCTATCCACAACAAGAAGACCTCTTTTAATTTGAAAAAATCCTTATCCCCTAATCACTGTTCCTCTTTGATTTAGTAAACATGGTGCCCTTTGCAATCACGATTAAGATACCTCTTTAAATTGATTTGAAAGAATTTTAAAAACTTTGTTTTCTTTTGGAGACTACAAAAATCCTTTACTATTTCATCGCACAAAAATACCTCATTTCTTTTGACTAGAAAACCTCTCTATACAAACTCTGTGATTTTGATGAAGAAGAGAATTTACTCTTTGAAAACAATAATGTGTTCTTTTTGCTACTCAAAACAGCAAGCCTCTAGATAATAAATCTTCCTCCTTTATTCTCTTTTTCTCTCTGAATTTTTTTATTAAACCCTCCCTCGAACTCAAAAATTGGCTAAGATTCAAGGGATACCTTTGAAAGATGAGTCTTTGATTTCCCTTTGAGTATTGCTTCAATGAAAAAGAAACAAAGTTAAAACTGCTTGATGGGTGGGCGTTGAATGGAGAACGCACCGTGCATAGGCCTGTCAGGTTGGTCTTCGGTGCCAAGCATAGGCGTGCCATGCTTGTCTACAGGCGCGCTGCGCCCTTCATAAAAATACACTGACTCTGTGTACAGGCACGCCACACTATGTAATAGGCGCGTCGTGCATAAAACACACTTCAAATTGTGACTTGACTTCGTTTCTCTCCTTCAACCCAATGTGCAAAAAGACATATAAAATTGTTTCCTCGGGTTTTTATAGATTGTGAGGGTTTTTTTTAAATGCCTTCTCCTCCTTATTTGAAACGAAAAAACCTCATTTTTCCTTTGCAGCCTTTTTTAAAAATTTTATGCCAATTCAGATTTTGTGAAGTAAGGAGGTCTTTTAGTTTGATTTTGTTCTTCTGTTTGTGGAATGAAAAAGGCCTTCAAATCGTGATTTGATACCTTGAATTTTCACCAAGGAGGTTATGATTTTTTTTTAAAACCATTGATGCAATCTTCTTAAAACCATATAACAGCAACAATTATGATTTGACTTGTTTCTACTTGTCATTTTGAATATCCCCAAACAATGGTGGGCCCTCTACTTATTTGTGAAGGAGGCCTATGTTTGACAAACTGCCTGGGTCTCCCAAAACTCTGTCTATTATCAGTTAATAGAGGAGCCTCTTGATTGTGAGTGAAATAGGGCTTCATCACACCTTTTAACCCTTTGGATGAGTTGTGTCATGGTGCAAACATTTGGAGAGCTGATATTTTGTTCTCTTGTGAAAGAAGGCCTAAAATAGTGAAAACCTCATCCATTTTTACAATGTGCCCTATGTCTTTTGAGTTAGCTGGAAAAATTAGATTTTGATGTTTGCCTTTCCTTCGTAACTTGGAATGAGTTAGCCTTGGTAACATAATGTGTCTACCCAAAAAAAAGAAAGCCCTTTTGTCATACATCATCTAGGTGGAATTTTGCTTTGTTTTCATATGCAGAAATCAGTTTAGAATCAAACTTGGTCTACTTTCTTTGGCCATTTAGATGAGGCTTTCCTTAGCCAAAATTTCACCCTCAGATTACAATCTGAAGGAGGTCTTTTATAAACAGAAAACTAGAAGGCCATTTAACACCATTATGTCACTACTTTGTTGATGATGTAACACAGGCCTTCAACTTATAAACTTTCATTTTCTCCACTGATTTTCAACCTTGTCTTTCAAATAGAGAACTCACTTAAACATAATTTGAAACTCTTCTAATTCACCTACTGTTCATATTTGGAGGAGGTGGCTCACAGTAGTCATTTCTCTGCAATATATATCTCTTCTTGGCACCATATCACTGTGAGGTTTTAGAGTTTTGAACAAAGTGATTGGTACAAGGATAGTATTTGTTGTTTGGACATCATTGAGCCAAATTTTCCTTCACTGTGTTTTCAGGGGTACCTTGAAATAGCTCTTTGACTGATATTCACATCCCAGGCTCAAGGTAACATAAGAAGCAGCTGTCTTCTTAAGCCCTGCATGATGATGTCCTTTGGAAAACTTATGCAACACTGCTTTTAGAGGAGATACTAGAACATTACTGATTAGCATCATTCAGTGTTTTTTATTTCATGTGAATTGGAGGATGCTTTCTATTCTTTAGGCAGTTTTCGATTTCAAACCATACCTATTAGTTTCTCTTTACTCACTACACTCCATTTGTTTTATTGATGGCAAACTAATTCAGCATGAAGGACCTGTTTGAAATTGTCCCTTTGCTCTTTTTTAAATTGATCATTATTACAATTACACCCCTGCAGAGATGTAAAAACATATGACTTTGAACCTTGGAGAGCTCATTTGGTATTTCAAGGAGATTGTGCTTGAGCGAAGCATACTTCATCAGATAGTGAGCAACCTTATCTTTTCCTGCTCTCGATCTTTGTGAACTTCTTCTGAAATGATATAGAGTGACCTCTTAGTGGTGCGTGACCTATGGATGGATCAGTACTTGTTTTACAGAATAGGAACTAATTCAAGGCTGAGTGGCACTAGACAGAGGCTTTTTGGCTTAGGATGTCTTAGCCAAGGAAAAACTCCCTAAACACCACTATCTAACTTAGGGATAACTTCGATAGATTCTGAATGTTTTCTCAGGTATGATCATATTTTCAAATGACAAGATGACCAGGGATAGGGTTGCAGAAATTTTGTTAGTTGTTGGATAGTGAATGGCTTGAGGAAGAAGGGTAAATGATGGGTAATAATTTACAACTATGACAACTATAAACAAGGATATTTTGCTAAAATCAGATAGGACTTGATAGCTGAATTTCTTTCTCATCATAGACTGACAAGAAGGGGTAGAAAGGAAAAAATTGTTTTGGGGTGTTTTCTAGATGACAGATTTGATAGTTTGGAGATCAGCTTCTAGAAAACTCACCTAAGGAAACTAGTCATCAATAACAGGAAAAAATACTGATGACTAACAGTGGCTCCATTTGGGGAGGGAAACTCCCTTTTAGGAGGTGTCTAGAATTGTAGATCTCTAGCTTCTGAAGACCAGTGCCTTATCCATTGGCACAAAATTCTTCCTTTCTTAATGCTATTTTTGAAAATTGACAGCATGATTAGCATCAAAGTCATTTCTACCTACCCATCTACATTTACTAGCATTTTTTCTTCTTTTTAGGTGCATTTGGACTAGCAACCATTGACAAGATATATATATATATATATATATATATATATATATATATATATATATATTTAAGAAAGAAAAACTATCCACTGCTACACTTATATCTTCTGGGAGTTCAGATTAAGCTGATGAACTCTTTTGTTTCTCTATCTATACTACGATCGGTTGTCAAGATTAAGTTGTTTGACAGGATTTCATTCACTAGTCTAAGCATGAAATTGAAAAATGATCAAATCAGGATTAGAAAGTCTAATTTGTCATGCGCTCGTGGCATAATAACAAGCTACACACAAACATTATTTATGTACAAGATGAAACTTAGAACAATCAGGGCTAAGATATAAAAATCGTTTTTCATCCCTGTTTTTCTCTTTGGTTTTGTTTTGAGCATGTGGAACCAGCATTATTTTCGTAATCTACTTTCTTTGACAAGTCAAGCTTACACAATTTGACTATCACTTCTCTCACTAACTTATCAGCAATAAATTTAAAACATGTTCACTTATGATTAGGCTAGATAACTGAACAAGACATATTTTGAGCACTAGTAGTGGCGTTTAGACTTGCGGGCTTTCAGAATGACTATTTTTTGAACATGGGGCTTTTCATGGTGTTTCTAAAACTACTCTCTTTTCAAATTTTCTACTATTTTTGCATTTTCTGTTCTTTATTTATTTTTTCAAGCAATGGTATGTACAATGATTGAAAGAATTTAAAACTGGATCTCTTGACAAAAGTAATGTTTTAGTGTCCTGTCATTCACAGGACCTCCAAAAGTTTCAGTCCCATCAGGTTCTTGCAGGAAAAAACATTGTTTATGCTAACTTAACTGATAATGAAAGGCCCTTTCCATAAGTTTTCAAACTTACCATGCTTTCCTTTATCTTCTCTTCTGGAATCCCATTTTAACACCTTATCCCCAATCTAAAAATCATTTTCCTTGGTCCTTATGTCAAAAATCTGTTTCATCTTATCTTGCGCTAACTGAGACCTTTGGTAAACTTCTTCTCTTGTTTGTTGTAAATGGATAGTCTAATTTATCCTCCTTTGCATGCCATTTTCTTCTATTTGAACTTCTTGCAATAGCTTCATTACTAGAACCCTTAAAGATGTTGGGAAAATGGAATCCATGCCATACACTAGTTGATAGGGAGACATACCGATTGATGTTTTGGTGGTTAGTCTATTAGCCCATAGTGCATGCACTAGTTTTCCATGCCATGCTTTTTGATTTTGTTCAAGAAGCTTCTTAATAATGTTGACTAGGCTTTTGTTAGAGGACTTGGATAAACCATTACCTTGAGGGTAATAAGCTGTGGAATTTCGTAATAGAAGTCAACCATTATTTTGGAGGAAAAGGCAGCAACGTTATCAATGATAACTTTCTTAGGACAACCAAATCTAGATAAAATGTTGGTTTCTAGGAATTTTATGATGACTGAATCGGTAGCATTCCTGAAGGGTATGGATTCTATCCATTTGGTAAAGTAATTAGTGGCTGTAAGGATCCATTTGTGTTGAGCAGATGAAGAAGGGTGAATCTCCCCAATAAAATCGAAACCCCATTAATGGAAATGTCCTTCAACTATCAAGGGATGCAAGGGCAAAGGTAAAAAAAATTTCTTGCCATAAAAAATTTGGCACTTATGGAAAGTCATAACCAGTTTGTGAGTGTCAGGGAACAAGGTGGGCCAATAATAACCATCTCTAAGGATTTTTTTGGCTGTGGTTTTCCAGTAAAGATGACCTCTGCATTCTCCTTCGTGCATTTCGTGCATAATTTTTTCTGCATCATCCTCAAGCAAACATTTAAGCAGCATATCAATGGGATTTTTCCAATACAAAATTCCATCTAAAATTAAAAACTTTAAGGATTTTTGTTTGAGGAATATTGCTTTTGTCTTTGATAAGGTTGGAGGAGCATTAAGATAAAATAACACATAAAGAATATCAGCATACCAAGGTGAATTTAAAAACACTTCTTCAACATAAGGGGCTGCACATTCTTCTTGTTCTTCTAAGGTGTCAACAAAATTTATATCTAATGCTTGGCGGTTGGTTTCAGCCATTAGTCTTCTGAGTCCTTGTCCCTTAACAAGTTTGGTGGGTGGGATTTCTAAGACATATTCTAAGATGATAGCGATCCATTTTCCCCTTTTACCATCTGGATCTTGATTTAATATATTTTTGACAATGGTATGAGGAATGAAAGCAATGATATGAGAATGCAAGATATAAACTTGGAAATATTTCAGTGCTTTTAATAATGCAAATGCTTGTTTTTCCATGATATTATATTTTAAGGGAGCATCTTGTGGGGATTTTCTAAAAAAGGCTATGGGTTGTTCTTGCCCTGCTGCGTTCTTTTGTAATAATACTGTAGCTATCGTGTGTTCAGATGCAAATGAGAAAATGTAAAAATATTTGGTGAAATCAAGACTTGTCAGTACTGGTGTTTCGGTGAGTGCTTTTTTAACCAATTCAAAAGATTTTTTTGGCTTCTATAGTCCATTTAACTCCAACTTCCTTTTTTAACATGTTTGTGATATGTCTCAAAAGTTTAGCAATATTTGGGATGAATCTTCTTAAGAAATTAATTTTTTCGATGAAGGATTGCAATTCTTTTATGTTTATGGGGTGACTGATTTGCAGTATTCCTTCAATTCTTTTGGGGTCTATTTTTATTTCATCTTTAGAAATGATGTCACCTAGGAATTTTCCTTCTTCGAGACCGAAAAGTGTTTTATTTGGATTCGGCTATAAACCATATTTTCTACATTTTTTGAAAACCTTTCTCAAGTGAACCAAATGCTCTTTATCTGATTTGGAATATACTGTGATTTCGTCAAGATATATGACTATGAAATAACCTATGTCTTTTGAGAAGGCTACGTCCATGGCTCTTTGGAATGTGGCACTGACATTCATTAATCCAGAAGGCATTTTAACATACATGAAAGTGCCCCATGGTGTGGTAAAAGAAGTTTTGTGTTGATCAGTAGGAAAAACCAACACTTGGTTGTAACTAGAAAAACGATCAAGTAATGAGATTCTTTTAGCACCCACCACCTTTTGAAGTATGTGGTCCATTTTGGGCAAATGATAGTTGTCCTTTAAGGAAGCTCTATTTAGGTTTCAGAAATCAATACAAAGTCTGATCTCACCGGTCTTTTTCCTGACTGACACTAGATTTGAAACCCACTCACAGTACCTAAGGGACACTATTATCCCAGCATCGTACATCTTTTTGATTTTCTTCTCAACTAAAGGTAGTAATACTGGGTTTATTCTTCTCAACTTATGTTTGAAAGGCTTCTGG
Source organism: Pinus albicaulis (assembly GCA_034641835.2). Lineage (NCBI taxonomy): Eukaryota > Viridiplantae > Streptophyta > Pinopsida > Pinales > Pinaceae > Pinus > Pinus albicaulis. The sequence goes on from CM076576.1 coordinate 830,879,329, forward strand.
TTTTCTTTGAGGGGGATCTTATGTTGAATGATGCTTATGTCATATGATTTAAAATCTTGGTATCCCCATGCGAACACATCTTTAAACTCTTTAAACAACTCAATGTATCTATATTTTATGTGAGGAGGGAGAGTTTTGGACAGTTTGATCATTTTTGGTTCTTCTGTGCTTCCTATGTTATATTCTTCTATGTCAACCTCGGTAGATTCCATTTTCGGTTTTTCGGCCACATCATTAAAATCAAACAATTCCTCTAAGGGTGCAAGCCCTCTGGGTATGGTGTCATTTTCACAGTGTAAGACTTCAAGTTCTCTTTGGTCTAAGTCCTCACATGTCTCGGCTTCATATGGATGATTAATCAAGTTTACATCTGTTAAAGAAGGTAAATCTGGCTCTTGGTATTTATTTTTGTCAAGACTTCTTTCTTCATTTTCTGAGTCTATTTTAGTTACTTCGAACTCATTCCTAGATTGCAAAAAATCATCAATTTGTTCGTCATCTTTGAATATTTTCCAATGTTAATGTTGTCTGGTACTGTAGGACGATGTTTGAATTGGGTAATGTATTGTTCACTTAAACATGGTATTTGGCCATTGCTTGCGGCAAAGGCGAGCTCATTTGCTAGGCTATTTTGAGTCCTAGGAATATAAGTGAGTTCATATTTTTCGAAATTTTTAAGGATGTCTAATGCTGCATTCCTATATTCTCTTAGTATTGAGTTTTTTTGCTGAGTATTCACCTTTGAGCTGTCTAATTGCAAGTTCTGAATCTCCCTGGGCTGATATTTTCTTAGCGCCTAAGTCTTTAAGTATGTGCAGACCAAGGAGAAGGGCCTCATATTCTGCAATGTTATTAGTACATTGGAATTATAATCTGAAAGAATGACCTTCATTAGTATTATGTATCCAAATTCTAGCCCCCAAAGCAATTTTTCCACGAGAAATTTCAAAGCTTATACTCCAAAGAGTTTCTTTTTCATGCATGTTACTAAGCTATTTTTCAGGTTTCTTAGAGCTTTGATCATTAGTTTCTTTATCTGGGATGAGAAATGTTGTCCTGATGGTTTGGAATCTTCTTCAATTTCTTTTATAAGCTCATTTATATCACTTTCATTGTATAGGATAAAAGAATCTAAATTGGAATGAATGGAATAATCTGGAGTGTTGTTTGGCCTATCTAGGTTGTTCACCATATATTTCATGTGAGTTTATTGGTACAGCCTCCTAGTCTACTTAAGAACTGGGATGGTAGCAAATGACATATCCATTTCGAGGCTACCTCATATTTTGGCAGCCCATGATCTTGATAGTATAATTTCATATTTGGGAGGAATATCGGCTACTACGACATCCATGACTAGGCTTTTAGCTAGTATTTGTGTTAGAGTGAAACACAGGTTCTTTATTAGGCCTAAGCACTTGACCCTACTTGAATCGAATGAGTACAAGTCTTTGTAGGGTTTGGTTACCTCTAGTCCTAAAATCTCCATGACTACTTTAGGCATGAGGTTATGGGAAGCACCGGAATCTAACATAGCATTGTGTAATACCTTGTCTTGGATGTTCAAACTTACGTAAAACGGGGAAATAGTTCCCTCTTGGTATTCTCCTTCTATATTGGGACCAAACAAAAGCTCGGGTTTTTCTTCTGTCATATTTAAAGTATCTACATCATTTTCTATGTTTAAAACTTTAAAAATCTGAGTTGAAAGACTTTTACAAACTCTATTTTCTTTTGGAGACTGCACAAATCCTTTACTATTTCACAGCACAAAAGGACCTCCTTTCTTTTGACTAGAAAACCTCTCTGTACAAACTCTGTTTCTCTGATTTTGATGAACAAGAGAGTTTACTCTTTGAAAACAATAATGTGTTCTTTTTGCTACTCAAAACAACAAGCCTCTAGATAATAAATATTCCTCCTTTAATCTCTATTTTTCCTTGAAATTTATTATTAAACCCTCCCTCGAACAAAAAAATTGGCTAAGATTCAAGGAATACCTTTGAAAGATGAGTCTTTGATTTCCCTTTGAGTATTGATTCAATGGACAAGAAACAACGTTAAAACTTCTTGATGGGCAGGCGTTGAACAGAGAACGCGTCGTGCATAGGCCTGTCAGGTCCATCTTGGGCGTTGAGCACAGGCGTGCTGTGCTTGTCTATAGGCACACCGCGCTTAAAACACACTTCAAATTGTTACTTGACTTCGTTTCTCTCCTTAAACCAAATGTGCAAAAAGAGATATAAACTTGTTTCCTTGGGTTTTTATAGCTTGTGACGGTTTTTTTTTAATGCCTTTTCCTCCTTGTTTGAAACGAAAAAACCACATTTTTCCTTTGCAGCCTTTTTTAAAACTACTATGCTAATTCACCTTTTGTGAAGTAAGGAGGTCTTTTAGTTTGATTTTGGTCTTCTGTTTATGTAATGAAAAAGGCCTTCAAATCGTGATTTGATACCTTGATTTTTTACCAAGGAGCTTATCCCTTTTTTTTAAAACCATTGATGCAATCTTCTTAAAACCATATAACAGCAACAGTTATGATTTGACTTGTTTCTACTTGTAATTTTGAATATCCTCAAACAATGGTGGGCCCTCTAATTATTTGTGAAGGAGGCCTATGTTTAACAAACTGCTTAGGTCTCCCAAAAATCTGTCTCTTATCATTTAATGGAGGAGCCTTTTGATTGTGAGTGAAATAGGGCTTCATCAAACCTTTTAACCCTTTGGATGAGCTGTGTCATGGCGCAAACATTAGGAGAGTTGATATTTTGTTATTTTGTGAAATAAGGCCTACAACAGCGAAAACCTCATCCATTTTTACAATGTGCCCTCTGTCTTTTGAGTTAGCTAGAAAAAGTAGCTTTTTATGTTTGCCTTTCCTTCATAACTTGGAGTGAGTTAGCCTTGGTAACATAATAAGTCTGCCCAAAAACAAGAAAGCCCTTTTCTCATACATCATCTAGGTGGAATGTTGCTTTGTTTTCATATGCAGAAATTAGTTTAAAATAAAACTTGGTCTACTTTCTTTGGCCATTTAGATGAGGCTGTCCTTAGCCAAAATTTCACCCTCAGATTACAAATTGAAGGAGGTCTTTTATAAACAGAAAACTAGAAGGCCATTTAACACCATTATGTCACCACCTTGTTGATGATGTAACACAGGCCTTCAACCTATAAAATTTCATTTGCTCCACTGATTTTCAACCTTGTATTTCAAATAGAGAACTCACTTAAACATAATTTGAAACTCTGCTAATTCACCTACTATTCATCTTTGAAGGAGGAAGCTCACACTAATTTCTAAAGTTACTTAAAAACACCCTAACCTCTGCTTTTAAATGAAGGAGGTTATACCATAGTCATGACACCTCATCTCTTTCAACCTTGTGTCATTTATCTACAATATATATCTCTGCTCGGCACCATATCACTGTGAGATTTTAGGGTTTTGAACAAAGCGATTGGTACAAGGATAGTATTTTATGTTTAGACATCATTGAGCCAACTTTTCCTTGACTGTGTTTTCAGGGGTACCTTGAAATAGCTCTTTGAATGATCTTCACATCCCAGGCTCAAGGTAACATAAGAAGCAACTGTCTTCTTAAGCCCTGCATGATGATGTCAATTGGAAAACTTATGCAACACTGCTTTTGGAGGAGATATTGAAACATTACTGATCAACATCATTCAGTCTTTTGTATTTCATGTGACTTGGAGGATGCTTTCTATTCTTTAGGAAGTTTTGGATTTCAAACCATACCTATTAGTTGCCCTTTACTCACTGCACTCCATTTTTTTTAATGATGGAAAATTAATTCAACATAAAGGACCTATTTGAACTTGTCCCTTTGCTCTTTTTCACATTGATCATTATTAAAATTACACCCCTGCAAAGATGTAAAAAACATATGAATTTGAAACTTGGAGAGCTCATCTGGTATTTCAAGGAGATTGTGCCTGAGCGAAGCATACTTCATCAGATAGTGAGCAACCTTATCTTTTCCTAATCTTGATCTTTGTGAACTTTTTCTGAAATGATATAGAGTGACCTCTTAGTGGTGCGTGACCTATGGATGCGTCAAGAGTTGTTTTGCAGAATAGGAACTAATTCAAGGCTGACTGGCACTAGACAAAGGATTTTTGGCTTAGGATGTCTTAGCCAAGGAAAAACTCCCTAAACACCACAATATAACATAGGGACAACTTCAATATAATTTGAATGTTTTCTCAGGTATGATCATATTTTCAAATGACAAGATGACCAGGGATAGGGTTGCAGACATTTTGTCAGTTGTTGGATAGTGAATGGCTTGAGAAACAAGGGTAAATGATGGCAAATAATTTACAGCTATGACAACTATAAACATGGATATTTTGTTGAAATCAGATAGGAATTGACAGCTGAATTTTTTTTCTCATCATAGACTGATAAGAAGGGGTAGGAGGACAAAATTTTTTTTGGGGTGTTTTCTAGATGACATATTTGACTATTTGGAGGTTAGCTTCTAGAAAACTCAACTAAGGAAACTAGTCATCAATAACAGGTAAAAATACTGATGACTAACACCCTTGTTGACCATACATAAACTAATTCTCAGTTCCTAATCCATTGAAATTAGGTTTCCAACCTTGAAAGCAATAGAGATTTGACGTCCTAGAAAAATATTAAAACTTTTACCTTTAGCGGAGAAAGGAAAAGAACCTAAGGAAGGGTTTCAATGAGGGATATGACCACTTTTGAAGGGGAAACCCTAGAAAGAAGCCGACCCACTAGCCATAGAAGACATGGGCGTGGAGACAATAGATGTAGCAGTGAAAGAAACTGAATGAATTTCACTAAAAGGAATCCCAAATGAAAATTGAATAGTATGGAAAGCAAAATCTTGGTTGCCCCCACTCGTAGACAGAATGGAGGTAGAGCGAAAAATTGCAATAATGGGATTGATGGTCAAAATAGAAATCGTACCTCCTCTCTCTACCAAAAACGTACTATACACACTCGAAGTACTCATAGTCAAATTTGTGTTCCTAGTTGTGTCCATCGCAAGAAAATAAGGATAAAAATGAGGGTTAGTTGATCTGTGAGACGGAGGCCCGACGTATAATAACATGTCTAGAAAGCTAGTGGGAAGAAGAGAGGAAGGAGTACCTCAAGGTTTAGGAATTTCTTCAACCCCAACTTCTTCCTGCAAGAAAAGGACCCAAGAAAGGAGTGGAGTAATCCTCTCTAAATCATGACTAGCACTGGGACTACCCTTGGAAATAAAATCCCTAAGTGGAGGATCACTCTCTGATGAATTTGAAACTATTGGCTGGAAATCACCAGCAGAATTACTCCTACACCTTCTTGAAGAAGGCTCGGCACTCACAGGAGAAAGCCCACGAAGCCTCCTTGATCGACGAACCGACCTGTCAACCAATTTTAGTAATTATGAGATTTAAATAGACTCAAAAAATTACAAATCTATGGCAATCTAGGAGAAAAGAGCACTCTCTACAAAAATTTCCCAAAGATTTAGCAATGAAGCATCCCTCAGGTATTTATGCTCCAAGTTATTAGGACCAGACACCAAAATACAAGAAAGTGAAAAATAGGACCTTCCAAAAATATTCAGAGGTAGTTATGCCCCAAGCCTACTACCAAAGGTAATAGAAACATTTACGTTGATCTCTTAACAAAAGCCTTTGTCGGTGTAAGTACCCAAGCTTCGCAATGTCACCCTCCATAAGTACTAATGAGAGTGATGCAGCATCTACTTCAGGCACCACAGGTATTCTCCCCTGTATAGTAGTTGTGGACACTAGTTCGTATCAGCAACTAGGTGGAACAGTCTTTGGCCAACATCCAGTAAATAGGAGAGGGGGTATCTCTCTTCTCTTCCTTCACTTTCCCTTGCACTTGACTCTCTAGAGGAGAGCTTTCCTAGTCCACTTAAAGAGGTTGTATTTCACTCATTAATCAACTTCTATGTTTGAAATTTTGAGTGTCCTTGGAGATTTATCTCACCACTCAGCTATTCCAAGGCCCTACTGACCTAGACTAGTTAGTGTATATTAATGACAGCTCAAAAGTTCTAGTTCATTTTAAATTATGTTTTTGATTTTAATGGATGTTATTTTTAAGTCAGGGGTAAATGGAGAATGAAAATTATGATGTTTTGATGGAAAAGAGAAATCAATAGAAACCTGCTACATGCATATGCAATTTTTTCTTCGATGAAAGAAATTTCTACTCAACTTCTATGAAACAACTAATGAAAACAATATTTTTTATTTTTTTTTTGCAACATCACGTTCACACACTCAAAAAATATTAAAAAATGCTAAATATTCTTATCGATGAAACTATACTAATGTAAAACTAGCAATGCCAAATGCAGATTCTAGGACTACTTTAACAAGGAAGCAAATATGTTTCTCAACAAGATAGTTCTAATCACTTTGATACAAAAGAAAATACAAGCCCAAAACAAGGAGTACCTTCAACCAAACAACCAAAAGAAACTTGATATAATAAGAGACAAATTCACTAAAGAACTTCTCTCAACACGAAGCAATCCGGACCCAAATTAGAAACTATAAACTTGCTCCAAAAATGACGAAAGTCATAAAACAAAAACCAAAATCAGAAGAAAAGGAAAACACAAATGATTTTTTATCCTTTTAATTTTTAAGGAAGAAACAAAATCTCTTTGAGAAGAGAAAAAACTACCAAAGACTTCAAATCATAAAATTGAGCAAATAAGAAACTCCAAATTCCCTAATCCAACCATGTCACTTTCATGACGGGACTAAAAAAATGGAATGCAGTAACTAACTAATGAAAATTACTTGAAACAATGGTACAAAACTCTAGCAATCACAAAAACTTCAACAAACCAAGAAAACAACTTCAATATTTTCCAGAAAAGCTCATCTCAAGAAACCAAGCAAGCCAAGAAAGCCAAAAAACAAAAAGTGAAGAAATGATAAGGCTAAGCATGAGAAAACCAATAAAAACTCACTATTATGAAATGAAATAATAGCCAAGAACCTCAGGAAGAATTACTGGTGCAAAATCCAAAATTGTAACTTCACCAAGCAAGGCAAACCATAGGTTGACTAGGTTTTCAAGCAAGAAAGAGAGAAATTGTTAAGTCCCTATATTAATAGTGTAGTCGCTTATTATGTTAATTTAGCCCCCCTTATTGTTATTGTTGTACCCTTATAACCCCCATATTGTTAGGTCAGCTAGGATTACATTATGGCCCCCCTAGGATTATATTGTCGCCCCATGGATTCCTATATATAGAAGGAGGTTTTGGTCATTTGTATCATCCAAGAATTTTTCATTCATATAATTTATTGGAGGTTTCCCCCTCGAAGTGGCTTATTTCTAAGGCGTTGATATCTCTTTTTTTCTATATTTGTAGGTGGTATCACAACATTTGGTATCAGAGCTTTGAATTCTAGGGTTTCACTGTTCTAAATAGGGCATCGTGGCATTTTTGCGATGAATTTTTTCTACGAAGGTTCAGAAGCTGAAATTTTTAGAGTGCGAAACTGAAATCCTGAGGAAAATCGTTGCAAAATTTCAATGCTTGGTTTGCAATATTTTAGCAGATATGATCTGCTGAAGTTAGGGCTTTTTGAAAACTTCTGAATTTCACTTAAAAAGGTCATCGCAGAATTTTCTCTATAAATTATTTTCTACGAAGGTTAAAAAGCTGAAATTTTTAGAGAGCGCAGTCGAAATCCTGAGGAACATATTCGAAAATTTTTAGAGTTTGGTTCACAATATTTTTGGAGATATGATCTGTGGAATTTAGGTCTTTTTTAGGCTCCCGAATTTCATCTCAAAGCGGTGATTATGGGAAAATCTTCATGACTCAGTCTCTGAGCATCAGATTGGAATTTTATAAAAAGTGACTGGAAGTGCACGGATGGTAGTTTCTTGTTTATAAATTTTAGAGCCAAAGGAGCAAACAGTGACACGTGGAAAGTCGTACAAGTTTGCTCTACTAAACTAGTCCATAATTAGGTCATTGTGGGAGATTGGATATAAAGATCCCTTGAAGAATCCAAATCAAGTTAGACCTATGGCATTTGAAATAAGCTTCAGAGGACTACTACAGGGCTAGGTTTTAGATATTGAGGATCAGAAAGTATAGAGATAAGTCAATTTCAATATTGAGGTCCTCAAAAGCAAGTAAAAGGTGTGTATTTTTTTTTTTAATTTCAAAAGTCTTGTGTAAACAAAAAATCAGTTTGAAGTGATTCCAAGGGCCTATTGAGCATATATTTCAGTATTGGGTTCTGAAATGCCTCCTAAAAATAATTTCGTACCCATTAAGCCCTCAAAAGGCTATAGTATGACGCATGAAGAGGAAGAATTGCAGTATGAGATATCAAAATTATGGTACCAAGTGAAACAAATTTCGATCTTACGAAGAGCAACCAAAGATGACATAGATGGTTTAAAAGCAGAAATGGAGGCTAAATTGGATGGTTTTAAGGATCAAATAATAGCTAATATGGATGATAAATTTGTGGAATATCACATCGAGTATCAACAACAAGTTCTCCAACTCTCAAAGGATTACATTATTATTGTTAGGTTGGTTAGGATTACATTATGGCCCCACTAGGATTATATTGTGGCCCCATGGACTCCTATATATAGAAGGAGGCTTTGGTCATTTGTATCATCCAATAATTCTTCATTCATGTAATGCATTGGAGGTTTCCCCCTCAAAGTGGCTTATTTCTAAGGCACTGATATCTCTTTTATTCTATTTTTGGAACTGGTTTCACAACAGAAATTGATACAAAATAGATAGAAACAATATCCATACATAACAAAGATTCTATAGAAGTGGCCAAGAACAGGCAAAAATAGCTTACAGGACTCCAAAAATCATTTTTTTTCATTTGAAACTGACCATACATAGAATGGTAGTGTACAACCAGCATGCATATGTGACTGTGTCTAAGGAAACTCAGGTATATGTGTGTTTATCTGGAATATAAAGCGTCTATACGTGACTTTGTGCACTAGAAGCCGCATATAAAATAGGAAGCAAAAAAAAAAAAAAAAAATCCAAGCCGGATCCAGAAGATCAAGACTTTTTCCTGGATGGATAAAGAACCAACAAGAGTGTGAAAGTGATCAGATCAATCAGGGAACCCATATCCAATGAAAACAACCAAAACTAGGAATTACATGGATGTAATCCCCAGCGGAGTCACCAATTTTATTATAGGTGAAACTACCCTAAGGTATGGGTTGAGGGATCTAACAGAGCGGAAGGAAAAATACAATAAGAAGCAATCTATCTAATGATCCTAATGCTTACACTACTAAACTTGGGAGATATAACCTTACCTGTATTTCCTACGTTTGAGGTCATTCCCATAGGGTTCAAACCCTTTGCTTCTCCATGTGCTTCAAAACCTGCAATTCACTGAAGAAAAATCATATAGACTAGTTGTACAAAATATATATCCTAAATGTCAGAGGTTAGATCATATAAGCTTATAAAAAATAACATGAAATTAAAAATTAATAAATAATTAACATGTATAAAAAGAATTAAAGATCCTGACATCAGGAAAGGGAAAAAGCTTCTTTATTGATGTATTTCAAATATGTGGAGAAATATCACTTGAAATCAACCACGGCTCTAAGAGAAATTGTCCTCCAGATCTGTCCAGCCCAAGCCTCAACAATCTTCTTCCATAAATGTGCACAAGGATGTCACATAATGAAGGTGAACATCTCAAATAAGGAAATAAGGGTTTCCTGAACTTGGGAAGTCCAGGAGGAATAGGGATAATTAGACTTGATCTGGGCTAAACAGACTATAGTATCACTACCTTTCTCTCTCCTTCGTAAGGCCTTCCCATGAGGTGTATTTATACTTCCTCAAATTAGTTTTTTCAGTTCAGAAAATGTTTGGCCACGGGCTGCTTTAGGTGGGCTTCAAGTAAAACCTGTAAACCCCACCATAATAGTAGAGAGTTTTTATATTTTTTAATATTTTAAATTATATACGTGGGTGGAGTATTAGTGGACCCGTGACTACACGCATTTTTGACAGAGAAAAGTCGTGCATGGAATTCAAAATATTATTTTTTAAGAAAATGACCAAGTTTAAATGGAAAGGGCTGCCCAAGGCCAATACATAAATAATAAACTATATATAGGCGATAAATGATGCTATAACAAGAAGGAATGTCATATACAACAATATCCATTACCATCTCTCTCATGGGTAACTGAAAGAGACTTACTGCAAGGTCTTTGATGACACCAAGGCATTGGACTTTTCAGGAATCAAAAGAGTACAAATATTGGTATTCTCTAGTTACTTCTAGATGTAGTTCATCCATGACTACCTTGGTCATTAAACTATGTGAGGCTCAAGATTCCATTAGACAATTATGTAGGATATTATCATTAATATTCAGAGATAGATAAAGGGAGGGGTAGAGTCATCTATGTCTTCTACCAATGGACCTAAAATATGTAGAAATTTGAATAACTGATATATTATTCACCGATATTCTCCTGATCACACACTATTTTAACATCATGTACAATACAGAATCTCTTCTACCATTGATCATTACATGTGGAAATAAAAACAATCACATGCGCACATTAAAACCATAAACAATCACACATATGAACACAGTATTTCATGGGAAATCTTAAAGCTGAAAACCCCCAACTATCTGTATATTATATGTCATAGATATCATGTAACAATCATTGTACAAATCTCCTCACAATCTCTCAGCACAACCTCCAATTGCTACACAATAATCAAGCTAGATCTACCAAAACACATGCTCCAATCTCTGCCACATGATAGCCAGCCTTTATTGCATAATCCATGTTGTAGATGGCTCATTAAAAAACTTCGAACCACCTGTCTTGTACTGCGCAATCCTCATGGGCTCCTCCAATCACTGGTAGTTGCAAATATGCAACAGTATAGTCACAACTGATAGTTAACCTGCTCTTTCACATATTTATTCACTGGTCTCCACTGAAACTGTCCATGCACTGAAGTTAACTGATGTATTCTTTAGTTGATTAATGAGTTTATAATTATTGAATTAATTAATAATTAATTCACACCACTCTTCACTATTTGTATCAATCAGTTAAAATAGATACAAATAGCTCAAATATGTTTAGAATAGTTAAACTGAACACAACTCCATTAACTCCTCAATCAACTCCACCAAACTCTGTCACATGAGTTCTAACTGAGGTATCCATGCAATAGCTCCACATAACCCTCAGGAATAGCTTAATTCCTTCTGTCAGCTCCTGTGCCACATATGTGCACTTAACTGAAGTGCTCCAAGAGAATAAGATAATGTTTATAGTCCAAATATTATTAAGAGCTAATAATATTCGACATATCTATTTTTAGACTGGCAATCTAAAAATAGATTTTGCCCAATATGTCTAAAAATAGAAGTCCATCTATTTTTCCCAACTTGACCAACCATCCACAAATAGCATCCTGCAACTCATAGAACATGATCCATATGTCTAAAAATAGACTTTGCGCCAAAAATAGCATGGGGGCCCACTTAGTGAAGGTGACTTCTTTCCACTAAGCTCATCATCTTGTTGTAATCTCAGCAAAATAACAGTGGGATTGTCATCTTGAAGGTTAACAAAATAAGAGGTTACTTCGGTAGGCGAAGGCTGAAGAGACTTCATAAAATTATTTTGGAAATCATCATTTTTCTTGAGTTATAAAAGAGGAGCAAGAAAATTAATCTTTTGTATCTCATTTTCAAAATTGAAAGCAGAGGACATCTTGTGAGAAATTTTTACCTCAAGTGAAGGAGGGTTAGCTGCTTCTCGCTTGCTTGGTTAGCCACTTGCTTTTCTGCCAGAATTTTCACTCTATCCTTATTCTTCTTTGGATATACAACTGGATTTGAGTTATCATCAATATTATTTGATCTGAGTTTGTATATACTTTGATTATCAGCTGCAATCATGGAATGATCAAAACTCACTTCATTATTCTAAGTATATGAAATGAATTCTTCATACTCTTCTTTTGTAAGCTGAATCAACCCTTCTTTATCTCTTAGACAATTGATATCATCGCCTTTATCCAACCCTTCAACTTCCTCTTCATCTTCAAACATGGCATTCTGCAAAGGGGGCTACACTTTTTGTTCATCAGCATCTCTTTATTCTTGCTGCAATATTTGAGGAATATTAGGTCTTCTAAACTATTGCCTATTAGGCTAATAAAATGAAACATTTCTAGTAGTAACTGGTCTCGCTTCCATATTGAGTTTGGACATCTCAGTGGTCAATGAATTTTTCATCTTTGTCAGCTCATCTAGCTTAAGATCTATGTCAAAATTTCCTGAAGATTAAACTTCAGCATGTCTCTGTCTATCCCTCCTCTGAGCCTACTAGCTGCTAATACATTAGATTACACCTCTAGTGCATTGTCTTGCATTTTTTTTAGTGTTGTAGATCTTATTTCTCTCAATAATAAAAAAAAATTAGGATCAAAGGCACCAACAAAAGTGATTTTGGCAGACTTGATTTCAGTAGGTGTTTTTCTATACATCTTATTGAGTGAAAATAAACAATATATTTAATAAATTGTTATTACTATTCTCCATAAAAGATCACTGTTGTCATTATTGAGCCCTTATATTACTATTATTATGTCAAATATAATTATATTATGACGCCTTAGACTCCTATATATAGAAAGGGGGTTTTTTCATTTAAATCATCCAATAATTGTTTATTTCTGTAATGTAAAGGAGGTTTCCCCCTCGAAGAGGCTAATTTTTAAGTCCTTTATCAATATATTCTTCTATTCTATGAGTTGGTTGCATAAAATTTGGTATCAAAACATTGGATTCTATGGTTTCACTTCTTAAAACATGTCATCTTGTTATTTTAGCAATAAATTTTATTTCTACGAAGTTTCACAAGCTTATTGTAGCCACATGGAGCCAAAATATTGGTGAAACTTGTGTACGAATTGTAGATCTTGGCTCATTATATTTTCGGAGATATGATCTGAGGAAGTTAGGGTTTCTTAAAGCTTCATAATTTCATCTCAAACATGTGACATAGAGAATATAGTCATAAATTTTGTTTCAGATATCGATCTTGAATATTGTAAAAAGTGGTCAAAATTTGATTGAATGTAGTTTTTACTGTAGCAATTTCAAGGACAAATTTTGATAGAGTGACATGTGGAATACCGTACAACTTCACTCTAATTAACCAATCCATAATTAGGTCATGGTGGCTGTAATAGCCTTGGAAAAGATCCATGTAAAAATGATATAATAACCATGGTCAATGGGGCACATATTCGAATTGAATGATGGGTAAAGCATCCTAGTGGGTGTTTATTCAGTTTATTATGACTAAAGGAAATTGGAAAATGAAATTACAAAGGCTTCGGAAAGGCATGAGGAATTATTTGGTATTTATTTATGAAAATAATGGAAAATAGGAGAAAAGGAAGGTGAAATGTCACAGGTTGCATGTGATGAGGATAATGAAGGAAATAGAGGCATCCTTAATAAAAATTCTTATGAGGATCAGTGGGTAATGTTTTGTTCAGTGAATTTTTGGAGCTCTATCATTATTCTCTCTCTCTCTCTCTCTCTCTCATACTCTTGGATAATTAGAGTTTTCTTGGAGCACTCTTGGACATTGTGGATACTTGGGATTTGGAGAAAGAAGGCAAAACGACAGTAGCAAAGTGCAAGCGGACATCGGGATAAAAAACTACAATAGGATTTGATGGAAGGTATGGAGTTGCATGTATGTTTTCCTCACTAATTTTGGCATGCATGTGGATTTTCCTAGCCTTTCCATTTCCAGGATAGCCATGGTGTTGTATGTTTATTCCATTTATTATTTCTAGTTGGTTGTCATGATTCCTTTATTTGTTGGATTGAGTTAATAGTTCATGGAGCCTTGGTTGTAAAAAAATTCTGGAATTCCATTAGAAAAATGTGGGTTGAGCTACTATTCCTAGAAACCTTGGCTGGAAAAATGCTTTGAAAGCCCTAGATGGGTTGGGTTACTAGTCCTGGAAGCCCTGGTTGGAAAAAGGCTTTGGAAGCCCTATAAAATTTGGGGTTGAGTTAGTATTAATTGAGTCCCTGGTTGGAACAGACACTCTGGAGCCATGGAATATCTTGGATAAAGACCAATACATGATGGTTTTGATTTCTGACCGTTAGGTGGAATCACTGGTTGAGGGTTAAGGTGGTTTCATCTTTGAAAACCATGGATTGGTTGTGAGTGATGTATTTGATGAGATCCCACATTCATTCTTGGAATATGGCACGGGGGTGATTGGATGCAATGAGACTCTTATTACCCAACCTATGGTGGGGGCGAAGGCAAAAGTCCCATCTCTGGTAGGTTTTTTATTCAGTAATGAAGAGCTCATTTGTCTGGTATTCGGTATGAAAATGTACTAGTTTATGTATGGAATTTATTTTTGTTGCGTCCATTGTACTTTTTTTTTATTATGCTAGTTATAAGCATGTATTTGATCAATGATGATGTATGGATCTATCTATGTTTTTACTTGTAAATGAATACACAATGTAACTATGGTAAAATAGATTGTATTTCATCTTATGATGTAGGGGATAAATGCTCGTTACCGATTCTCACATAAGTAAGAGCCCCCCATTTTTAAATCTTTTGTTTAAATGTGTAGATGCAATTTTTGTGACATGTTTGACAAAGTGTCTATAATGGATAGGAGGGCTTTGGATGATTTTTTGATGATGTGATAGCTTCCATTCCCTTGTTTCATTGTTATTTATCATCTCTTACAGTTTGATGAAGTTTTGGGCAGTGACCTGCACTCTGGGCTTAAAAGGTGGCAAAAATCCTAGAGTTTTAGGCATAAAACTGACATTTTGGGGTCCTTGCTGCTACCTATCCTCAGCATGCCTACATATATAGGTTGCTAGCCACTCCCTTTCCCTTACATACCCACGGCTAAGGATTTAATTGGTCAAAAATCGGTCCCCCTTTAGGGTTTAGGGGCCTGGGAGGTTAGGCTACCTCTTGGAGGTCTTACTAATGTTGTCTAAGGTCTCTTGGTCATGTTTCTGTCAGTTCCATTTCCTCAAGGTCATCTAGGAGGTTGAATCTAATACTAGTAGCATCTCGTCAAATGTTTACCCTGGTTGGTCGGTTACTTGGGTAGATGCGAGAAGAGGGTATTACAGTGGGATATTTGGCATAAATCTATATTGAATAATGTAATGTTGATATGAAATGTAGCATTGGAAAGACTATGCATAGGGCTACAACAAGACCGAAATGAGACCTTGGAGATCCAAAAATTTTGAGCTATAACCGTTTCAAGATCAAGCTCCTAAAAGAAGAAAAAGGCATGCATGTTTTTTAAAATTGCATAATTTTTGTTTGAAAATTCAGTTTGAAGTGATTCCTATGGCATATTGAAGCATATATATTAGTATTTGGTTCTAAAATTCATTCTAAAAAAAATAATTCCACGCCCATTAATCCCACAAAAAACTCTACTATGATGCATGGAGAGGAAGAATTGCAACCAAAAGGGTCACTTTTTTTAGATGTAAATCTATTTTAATGTGGACAACTAGAAAATTGTTTGCATATAAAGGGATTGATCCATGTTGGCCCTTTGTAGGTCCTTGATTAACATGGATATACATTGCTTATTATTTGATCCCTTGGACATTGATAGATGGTGAGTTTCAAAAATTTGTATTTAATTATCAATAAGTATTAGAGAGATGGTAGTAGGAATTTAACACCCAGCAAATACTCTAGAATTCTCTATAGCCCAACATAGGGTAGATATGTAGGCATAATGTAAGTATGTCAAAAATAATAAAAAGTTAAAAGTGATATCGGGATGAGTTTAAACATTTAAATGCTTGCTCAATTAATAATAAAAAGTTAAAAGTAATAAACAAAAAGTCAAAAGTAATGAATGAAAAGTTGAAGGTAATATAAACCAGCTATCCCCCACACTATTGTTATGTTTTGATTTTTTTATTACCTTGAGAATATTATTTGTTACAATACCATGGCTTCTCAATACCACAAGCCCAAAACCCATAACTTATTTTAGAATCAAAATATTTGATAAGAATATGACAAGATTATTAACCATGGATATTCACCCTTATCTAAGGTGGATATTATTATCTTGTAAATAGGCTTTGTTGCAATACCATGTGCCAAATATACTATGTCTTATCAATATGGCTTACTTATTTCACAAACAAATTATTGTATAAGAATATGACAAGATTATTAACCATGGATATTCACCCTTATCTAAGGTGGATATTATTATCTTGTAAATAGGATTTGTTACAATACCATGTGCCAAATATACTATGTCTTATCAATATGGCTTACTTATTTCACAAACAAACTATTTTATAAGAATATGACAAGATTCTTAACGACCAATATTCACCCCCGCTTATTAACTTGTAAATAGACTTTGCTACAATACTGTGGGCCAATACAACGACTTATCATTACCACATGCCCAAAAAATATTAATTAAAAATTTTGATATATGAATTTTTTGTAATTATTATTATTAAATATTAAATTTAATTATAAAATTTAATAATTAAAAATATTTAAAATTTAATTCGATTAAATTATAATTAAGTCGCGGTAATATCAAAATGAGTTTAAATCGGTTCTAACACATGAACGCACATTGACCACAATATTGATTTTCACGTCGGTTCTGGATGGAATACAATAATAATTGTGGTAATACGGGTATAAAAGTGAAGAGATATGAAGATTCGAAGGGTATTAGAGTAAAATACAGGCTATTGTATCAACTAAGGGCATCTTGCGTTTCTTCTTTCATCGGCATAATCTTCTTTCATTGTGATCGCAGTAAGGCATTCGGGTAAAAACACGCTACTGTATCAGCTAAGGGCATATCAACTAAGGATATCTTACTGTATCAACATTTTAACATTTGAAGTGTGGAAATGGAAGGTAAAGGGGAAAGAGGATAAAAGAGGAGTGTCGAAATGGAAGGCCAAGTGGAGACAGGCTCAGAACGACGCACTCTAAGCAGAAGTACTGCTTGTAGTGAAAATCACAGCGAAGAAATTTGTAGTGAGAGAGAAGATATTGCAGCAGAGGGTATAGGGGAAGCTATTGAGATAGCCAATAATAATGATGAGATATAAGAACTTCTTGTTCGAGAAGAACAATCCTCTGTATCAAGAAATGCATTGTCTCTGGTTCCAGAGAATATGTTGGGTATAGACGAAGCTAATGATAATCAAACAAGAGAAGCTATTGAGGAAGATGGTCCTGCGAATCAGCAACATTTAGAATTTATTGAGACAAACAATGATGACGATGATGAAGCGGAGTACAGTGATGACGATTACGAGAGAACTCTGGATGACGAGATAGCAGAAATACTAGCTAATGATAATTTTGATACTAGAAGTGTGAATGACGAGGTATCAGAAAGACTAGCTACTGATTTTCCTCATCTGGTTGCAGAAAAATCAGCAGAACGGAAAAATACAGAAGAAGTATTACGTCGTCATATTGGGAGAACAGGCAGTTTGAGGCTGCTTATGATCCCCATGAGGAAGTTACTGATGAGCTAATAGCTCTGGGGGAAAGAGAGTACAAGAGATCCTTAGGCATAGATACCGGTCCAGAGTGGTATCCAAAGAATTATGACGAGGAAATGTGGCTTGAAGGTCATCACGTCGCTGATGATGAATTAATACAACGTGATCAGGCTACACATAGAAGGTTAACAGCCATTATTGAATTGTCGGCAGAATCCAGTCTCGAGCTAGACGCTCTGATGTTGAAATATTAAAGTCATCTGCCGTGCCTTGGGCAGTGAAAAAAGGAACAAAGGAAAAAGGCAGCAGCAGAAGAAACAGAGATTGAGTGCGCAACACTCTGTATTGAAGAATGTTGGTGAATCCGTAAGGATGAATTTAATTTTGATGGGCCGCAGCCACAGATGGTAGATGAAATTAACTTAGTCATGGGCGGAGCCGTTCTTCACAGTGGAAGGATGAAGATTTTTTGTAGATCGTTTCTACGGAGGATCAGAATAAATTAAAAACCAGTCATTTCGGGCTTTAAAGTCCTCAACAACCAGAATGAAGAAAAACAGGCGGAAGTCCTTTTATTTTTGAATTGGCGGGACAAGTGGTCCCCACCACTTATATGCCAAACGGAATCGGAAACTTATGTTGGAAAAGTGTCTTGTTGATATGGGAGAGTTCCGCAAATGGAACGTTTAATACATTGAAACTTATATATAAATCATCCCCACAGCAGAGGAGGCCCGTGGGTCCACAAGACCACGTGGCAGAAATCTATTGAATCGATTGATTTCAATCGGAAGATTCAAATCGGCGGGATTTTATTGTGTGCACCGATCAGGGCGGATCCAATCGCAATCGAAAGATTGAATGGGTCACAAAGTCTGTTGTCAAGACTTTTGTCGATTGTCGATTGCCGACTGCGTAGTGGTCCCCACTCGTACGTCAGGAATTTCATATTTTTATAGTTCCGCAAAGGAGTTTCCTTTGTATTTGGTTTTATTTTTGTTTTAATTTTTCCATATAGTTTTTATGTAATGTTTAATATATGCACGACATATATAAAAGGAAAAGGCCCGAGAGCCAAATGTGAGGTATTACTGCATTGTATTGTGAACCGCTGTGTGAGCCCGCAGGCAAGAAGAAAACACAGTAAGAAGAACAGAGAGCACTGTTAGTGCATTCTTGAAGAGAGACAGAGAGTTGTTTTGTTTAGCATTGCGTCTGTAGCAGTCATACATATTTGGTGAATCCCTCACTATTGAGGAAGAATTTGTAACAATTTTCAAAGTAATAGAAGTTTGTTTTAAAGCCCTGAAAGCTCTGTCTCCTGTCAAGTTGTTTAAATTTCTCTGTGTTGTAGAGGGGAGATTATTCTCTCCATTTCTTTTTGCTTGGAATTCCCAAAATTCCAACATGGTATCGGAGCTAATCTAGGCTCTTTGAAGATTTCAAAGAAGCTGAAGAAGAAGACCTGTTGCAGCGTTTCTCTCCAGCAGCGTGAAAAGCTCAACAGAAGTCGAAAAGTCAGGTATTTCTCAAAGAAAACAGAGTTGTTGTTCTTGTTTGTTCTTTCAAGAAGGAAAGACAGTTTTTTTAAAGTCTGAGTTCAGTTTAAGAAACAATGGCTGGACCAAGCACTGGAATGAATCTTGGAAGTGTTCAGCTTCCACAGTTTAATGGAAAGAACTATGATTATTGGGCCATTACCATGAGAGCCCTGTTTGTCTCACAAGACTTGTGGGAACTAGTAGAAGATGGTTTCACAGAACCAGCTAATGAGCAGGCTTTTAATGCCTTAACTCAAGCAGAGAAAGATGTGTTGAAGAATAATAGGAAGAAAGATGCTAAAGCTCTCTTCTGTTTGTATCAAGATGTAAATGAGAGTGTGTTTCCAAGGATAGCAGCAGCTAAGAAATCCAAGGAGGCATGGGAAACTCTGAAAATAGCCTATCAAGGTATGGAGAAAGTTAAAACTGCAAAACTTCAATTGCTGAGAAGAGATTTTGAAACTCTTTGCATGAAAGAGTCAGACAGTGTTGACACATTTTTCACACATGTGATTGGGACTGTCAATCAGATAAGATCCCATGGAGAAACTCTTGAAGATAGAAGGATTGTGGAGAAAATTTTGAGATGTTTACCCTCAAAGTTTGATGTTATTGTTACCACCATAGAAGAGACCAAAGATCTCTCACAGTTCACAGTGGATGAACTTCATGCCTTTCTGATAACTCATGAACAAAGATTCAGCAGAGATGAACACTCATCTCTTGAGCACACCTTCAAGACCCAGATGCCTTCAGGAAGAGGAAGAGGTCAAAGAAAAGGAAGAGGAAGAGGCAGAAGCCAGAATAGAGGTGGAAGGAACAACCCTTCACATTCACATGGAAGGAGCAACAGTCAAAGCCAGAGTCATGGCCAATGCAACAGCGAGCAAGGTGGACATCAACACCAACATGCTCAAGGACAAAGGTATGACAAATCCAATGTCCAGTGTCATTATTGCAAGAAATATGGGCACTATGACAATGAATGTAGAAAGAAGCAAAATGACATGAAGAATAGGCAGAATGCTAATGTAGCAAAAGAGGAAAAGAACCCAAGTAATGTGTTGTTAGCTTGTAATGTAGCACAAGATAAAGAAAATGATGTTTGGTTCTTAGATTCTGGATGTAGTAATCACATGACTGGAAACAGAGCAATGTTTGCCAATCTTGATGAAGAAGTCAAATCTGAAGTGACCACAGGGACTGATACTAAGATCTCTGTCAAAGGGAAAGGCAGAGTTAGTATTCGAGCAAGGAATGGGGAGCAAAAATTTGTTCCTGATGTGTACTATGTTCCAGGTCTGAAATGTAATTTTTTGAGCGTTGGGCAGCTCATAAACAAAGGTTACAATGTATTTTTTAAAGATGATGTATGCACAATAAAAGATATTCCTCCAAGTAAGAAAATTATTGCTGAAATTCAAATGACCAGCAATAGAATGTTTCCGCTCAAGCTCAACATTGACTTGAAAGGAAAAGGAAAGAATGTAGCAGCTGTAACTCAAGAAGCCTTCCAGAAGGAAGAGAAAGATGAAAATTGGTTATGGCATCTGAGATTTGGACATCTAAATTTCGGAGGCTTGAATTTGCTGCACAGAAAAGTAATGGTAAAAGGTTTACCACTGATAGAGAAGCCTGACAGCCTATGTGAAGGCTGCATCTTGGGAAAGCAACACAGAGAAAATTTTCCTTCAGGGAAAAGCATAAGGGCGAAAGCACCTTTGGAGATAATCCACTCAGATTTATGTGGGTCGATGCAAACAGCATCTGTTTCAGGCAGAAATTACATGCTGACCTTCATTGATGATTTCACAAGAAAAGCATGGGTTTATTTTCTGAAATATAAGAGTGAAGTTTTTCAAAAATTTTGCCACTTTAAAGCTCTTGTAGAGAAACATAGCGGACTGCACATTAAAGTCCTCAGAACTGATAGAGGAGGAGAATATATATCAAAATAATTTCTGCGTTTTTGCAGAGAGAATGGCATACACAAGCAGTTTACCACTAGGTACACGCCGCAACAGAATGGAGTGGCTGAAAGGAAGAATCGAACCATAATGGAGATGGTGAGAAGTATGCTAAAGGAGAAACATTTACCGAATGAGTATTGGGCAGAAGCAGCAAACTGTGTTGTATATATTTTGAATAGATGCCCCACAAAAGCCGTGATGAACAAAGTTCCAGAAGAAGCGTGGAGTGGCAGAAAACAGGGAGTCACCCACATGAGAATTTTTGGATGTGTGGCATATGCGCACATTCCAGACAAATTGAGAAAGAAGTTGGATAGTAAGGGGGAGAAGTGCATTTTCCTTGGATATTGTGAAGATTCCAAAGGACACAGACTGTATAACCTATCCACAAAGAAGTGTGTGATTAGCAGAGATGTGCAATTCATCGAAGAGGAAGCGTGGGATGGAAGCATTGAGAAAACAGTCAATGTCAAAAATTGTTTATCTCATGATGAAGATGAAGTAGATGTGGTTGAGATTAATAACCCATCCATTGCACAACCTCCAGCAGCGCAAGGCCAGCAAGGGACGCCTCAAGTGGCAGTGAGAACACCCTTGAGAAGAAGCGGCGTGGTTCACTGAGTACACCACAAGGAGCAGAATCGAGTGCTTCATCAAGCACGGCTACACCAAGTGAAAGAGGAACAAAGTTCAGAAGCCTTAGAGAAATTTATGAGCAAGGAGAAGTAAACGAAGGTATGAATTCCTTATTTGCTTTGTATTGTCAAGTTGATGACCCTATTCATTTTGAAGATGCTATTAAAGATAGAAAATTGATAGAAGCTATGGATGATGAAATTAAAGCCATAGAGAAGAACAAAACATGGGAGTTGGTTGATCTCCGAGAAGGTAAAGAAGTCATTGGAGTTAAATGGGTATACAAGACCAAAAGCAATGCTAAAGGAAAGATAGAAAGACACAAGGCCAGACTTGTTGTCAAAGGATATAAGCAGAAGCAAGGGATTGATTATGAAGAAACTTTTGCACCAGTTGCAAGAATGGAGACTGTAAGAGCAGTGTTGTCCATAGCAGCACAAAATAGATGGAAAGTATATCAAATGGATGTAAAATCCGCATTTTTAAATGGAGTTTTAATGGAAGAGGTATATGTGGAACAGCCTCTTGGATATGAGAAGAAAGACCAAGAGCATAAGGTCTGTAAATTGAAGAAAGCTCTTTATGGGCTGAAACAAGCACCAAGAGCATGGTACAGCAGAATAGATTCTTATCTATTGGAGAATGGATTTGAAAAGTGTGAGGGAGAACCCACCCTCTACATCAAAGAAAAGGATGGTAAGTTGTTGATTGTTGTTTTATATGTTGATGATTTAATTTTTACAGGTAATGATGATTACCTTGTTGAAAATTTTAAAACAGTCATGAAAGATGAATTTGAAATGACTGACATGGGTTTATTAAGATACTTCTTGGGAATAGAAGTGGAACAAGGTGAGAAAGGAATTTTTATTTCTCAAGCAAAATATGTGAATCAAGTTTTGGAAATATTCAACATGCAGGAGTGCAAAGCTGCAATTACTCCCACAGTAATGGGATTGAAGTTGAGTAAGAATGACAGCAGCAAGGATTTCGATCCAAGTTTGTATAAAAGCATAGTTGGCAGCCTCATGTATTTGACTGCAACTAGGCCGGATATTATGCATGTTGTTAGTTTGATTTCCAGATTTATGGAGAAGCCAAAGGAGGCACATTGGCAAGCAGCAAAGAGAATTCTGAGGTATGTGAAAGGAACAAAAGGATTTGGTATTTTATATACTACTTCGGAAAGTTTAGAATTGGTTGGATACACTGACAGTGATTGGGCTGGAAGTGTAGATGATCGGAAGAGCACTTCCGGTTATATTTTTCATATGGGTTCAGGAGCCATTTCATGGGGTTCTAAGAAACAACCTATTGTAGCATTGTCTACAGCAGAAGCAGAATATGTGGCAGCTACAGCAGCAGCGTGTCAAGCAATTTGGATGAGAAGAATGTTGAGAAGTCTATGTCAAGAACAGGTAAAAGGGACAGTGATTTATTGTGACAATAGCTCAGCTATTGCATTGTCAAAGAATTCTGTGTTTCATAAAATAACAAAGCACATAGACACAAAGTATCATTATATCAGAGAATTGGTGAATAATGGTGAAGTTTTTTTACAGCATTGTAAAACAGAGGAACAATATGCAGATATTTTAACTAAACCATTGGGACAAAAGACATTTGAGTTTCTAAGAAAATGCTTGGGTATGATGGATAACCCAACAGCTGACTTTAAGGGGGAGTGTTGAAATATTAAAGTCATCTACCGTGCCTTGGGCAGTGACAAAAGGAACAAAGGACAAAGGCAGCAGCAGTAGAAACAGAGATTGAGTGCGCAGCACTCTGTATTGAAGAATGTTGGTGAATCCGTAAGGATGAATTTAATTTTGATGTGCCGCAGCCACAGATGGCAGATGAAATTAACTTAGTGATGGGCGGAGCCATTCTTCACAGTGGAAGGACGAAGATTTTTTGTAGATCGTTTCTACGGAGGAGCAGACTAAATTAAAAACCAGTCGTTTCGGGCTTTAAAGTCCTCAACAACCAGAATGAAGAAAAACAGGCGGAAGTCCTTTTATTTTTGAATTGGTAGGACAAGTGGTCCCCACCACTTATATGCCAATCGGAATCAGAAACTTATGTTGGAACAGTGTCTTGTTGATATGGGAGAGTTCCACAAACGGAACGTTTAATACATTGAAACTTATATATAAATCATCCCCACAGCAGAGGAGGCTCGTGGGTCCACAAGACCACGTGGTAGAAATCTATTGAATCGATTGATTTCAATCGGAAGATTCAAATCGGCGGGATTTTATTGTGTGCACCGATGAGGGTGGATCCAATCACAATCGAAAGATTGAATGCGTCACAAAGTCAGTTGTCAAGACTTTTGTCAATTGTCGATTGCCGACTGCGTAGTGGTCCCCACTCGTACGTCATGCATTTCATATTTTTATAGTTCCGCAAAGGATTTTCCTTTGTATTTGGTTTTATTTTTGTTTTAATTTTTCCATATAGTTTTTATGTAATGTTTAATATATGCGCGGCATATATAAAAGGAAAAGGCCCGAGAGCCAAATGTGAGGTATTACTGCATTGTATTGTGAACCGCTGTGTGAGCCCGCAAGCAAGAAGAAAACACAGTAAGAAGAACAGAGAGCATTGTTAGTGCATTCTTGAAGAGAGACAGAGAGTTGTTTTGTTTAGCACTACGTCTGTAGCAGTCATACATATTTGGTGAATCCCTCACTGTTGAGGAAGAATTTGTAACAGTTTTCAAAGTAATAGAAGTTTGTTTTAAAGCCCTGAAAGCTCTGTCTCCTGTCAAGTTGTTTAAATTTCTCTGTGTTGTAGAGGGGAGATTATTCTCTCCATTTCTGTTTGCTTGGAATTTCCAAAATTCCAACATCTGATTCGCCGAGCTAAACGACGCAGAATCAAATTAGCATTGCGTACCATAAGCATTTCTGAGCACCATATAAATAATAATACTATCACTTCATTGTGCACAATTTGCCAAATCGATTTTAAATTGGATGAAGAGGCATCTCAAGTTCAGTGCGGCCACCTGTACCATCCCTCTTGCATTTCAAAATGGCTTGGTTCTAACAATACCTGTCCAGCCTGCCGATTCAAAATGTAAGATGCGGATCGTATCGTAAGTGAACTTTATATATATATATTTCATATTAAGTCATATGCTTACGTATATAAGCATATCAGGATTAGATTTGTATATATTTAGTTTAATTGTATTTATATTATGTCTTATGTGTGAAATGTTATTTAATAATTTTCATATTTTTCTAGCATATTGGGGTAACAGTATAGTTAGATACGTTCTATATATACATTTCGATAGTATATTGCGTTCTGTATATAGTAATACAAAATATTGTAATAATGATTTTTTTTTCAATGTGGAAGACATTAAATAAGAAATAGTAAGAAATGATTTTTTATTTTTATTTATTTATTTATTATTATTATTATTATTATTATATTGGTTTATAAGTATTGTTATCATCTTTACTAAATATAGCTTTTTTCAAGTGTCAATATTATATAGTTATATAATTTAATTATCAAATATTTAAAATTACTATTATTATATATAATTTAATTATCAAATATTTAAAATCACTATTATTATATTGTGTTTAATCTAATTTGATTAGAAAGGTTTGACGTATTTTTCATTATTTATCTACTAAAAATTAAAATTGTTGGATGATGGTGTTAAGTTATACTATTGTAACTTATTTTCCATTTTGATAGTCACCATGATAGATCTACGTTTCTAACTATATTTCAAATTGAGAGCATTATCCCCACTTGTTCACTAATGTGATAATTGGTTATTGTTTTTTATGATGGTTTGATGAAAACTCCCTAAATCATAAGAAACAATGAAACTTATTGACATGTAGATTTGCTCGTATGACGCGGATAGTTGTCGTAAGTGAACTCTTAATATATATATATATATATATACATATATATATATATATATATATATATATATATATATATATATATATATATATATATAGATTAAGTCATATGCTTAAGCTTATGAGGATTAGATTTGTATATATTTAGTTTAATTGTATTTATATTTTGTCTTATGTGTGAAATGTTATTTAATAATTTTCATATTTTGCATTTCAAATTATGATCGTAGATAGGGGTAACAATATAGTAATCTGGAGCTGTTTCTACTCTAGATGTTTATTTTGGCTCGAAACTTCTCAGCAATTATTCCAAATCCGAATCGATACGAATAACTTTCTCCAAGATCGGTATCGTCTTTTCTTTGCAATTTACTATCACACTTCTCTGTTATATATTTATAGCGATTCCTTCTTATGTATTTTATAGGTTCGGCTATGTAAGGGTGGTCTTCGACAACGGTTTTCTATTTAAGATCACGAATTTCCCAGTTTCTCCATTAAAATTCTAGGCATATTGCATATTAAGCCATATGCTTACGTATATAAGCATATCATGATTAGATTTGTATATATTTGTGTTCAAAATATGCACAAAAGAAAACTAAATAATTCTCACACAACAAAAATGGAGTCAATGAATTTAACGTGGTTCACCCAACCAGATTTGGGCTACATCCACCAAACAGAGGTATTGGTTTTCTTCTTATTCAAAAGGAGATTATATCAACAGATTTCTCACTCAAGCTCTTCCTCTTCCTCATATCTTTTGCCTCTACGGACTTACAATTTATAGATGTAGAAGAAAAACTGAATATTAAATTCAAGTCCATCCTATCACTAGAAAATAGGATTAATATCTTATCTTTAGGATTTGATGCCTTTAGATTTGAAGCAAACCCTATTGTTGGCACTAACCATGAGGTTTTAGCCAAATTAATATGAAAAAATTTCAACAATCTCCACCTTGACAACAATTAACTTGACACCTTGTTCCTTTATTATTTTCATTTTTTTTGCAAGAGAAGAGAAGCCGGACATCATCGTAGCTTCTCTAATAAAACTCGTTTCGTGAACATGTCTGCACAATTTTATTTTATATGCACTTTTTCAAGAGAGACTCCTCGTTCAATGATAACCTGTCTTACAAAATGGTACTTTATAGGTATATGCTTTGATTTACTATGATAGGCTGGATTTTTAGCTAAATGAATTGCACTTTGACTATTACAAAACAACTTTATGTTGTCTGGCAACCTACCAAACTCACCAAACAAACCTTTCAACTAAACCACTTATTTGCAAGCATGTGAAGCAACTATGTATTCTGCTTCTATAGTGGATAAAGTAACAATGTTTTGTAGCTTTGACATCCAACTAATAGCTCCACCTTCAAGAGTAAAGACATATCCTGAAGTTTACTTTCTCTTATCCAAATCATCTGCAAAATCGGAATCAACATATTCGCAAACAAATTCAATACTTCTATTATTAGTGATACAATAATCACTTGTGCCTCTCAGATACCGAAGCACCCATTTCACTGTTGCCCAGTGTTCTTTCCATGGATTTTCCATATACTTATTGACAACCCCAACTGCATGTGAAATATTTGGTCGTGTACAAACCATCGCATACATCAAACTTCCTACTGCATTAGCATATGGTATTCAAGACATATATTCCTTTTCTTCATTTGTATTAGGACATAAACTTGAAGAAAGCTTAAAATGGGAAGCTAAAGGGACTGAAACTGGCTTCACATTGTTCATACCAAACCTTAAGAGTATTTTCTCAATATACTTCTGTTGTGATAACCACAACTTACCATTGCTCTTGTCTCTAAAAATATCCATGCCCAAAATTTGTCTTGTTTCTCCTAGATCTTTCATATCAAACGTCCTAGCCATCTGAGCCTTTAACCTGTTGATCTCTCTTATGCTTTTTCTTGCTAAAATCATATCGTCAACATATAATACTAAGATAATGAATATGTCATTACTTAATTTCTTAAAGTAAACACAATGATCATATTCACTTCTTATATAATTTTGGCTCATTATGAAAGAATCAAATTTCTTGTACCATTGTCTTGGCAACTGCTTGAGACCATATAATGATTTCTTGAGCCTACAAACAAATTTCTTGTTGTGATTTGAACAAACCCTTAAGGTTGTTCCATATAAATCTCTTCATCTAAATCTCCATGTAAGAATGCAGTCTTAACATCTAGTTTTTGTAACTCTAATTCAAGTAAAGCAACTAATGCTAACAAAATCTGAATTGAAACAATTTTAACAACTGGTGAAAATATCTCATGAAATTCAATTCTTTCTTTCTGAGAAAAACCTTTCGCAATCAGCCTCGCTTTGTACCTATATTCTTTATCATCAATACCCCTTTTCAATTGAAAGCCCATTTACATCCTACATTTTTTTTGTCATTAGGAAGTTCTACGACATCCCATGTAGCATTCTTGTATAATGCCTTCATTTCATCCTTCATAGCTTCTTTCCACTTACCACTGTTAGAACCTTCTACAGCTTCTTGATAGCATAAAGGTTCAACATCATTAGTGGTTAAAGAAACTGAAGTAACATAATCATCATATCTTCTAGGAGGAAATCTGATTCTTGTGGACCTTCTTAAAGATGTTTCTGGTTCTTCCACAATTTTCTGATTATTATTTGTAGGAACTTCTTCACGGTCTTCATCTGAAACTTGTTCATTTTTACCATCTTCAATATTTGAACTGGTTTCAAACTGAATATGTTGAAACTTAGGTACATTTTTCTGCTTCAATATAATATCTACATCTAGATTATCAAGTGAAAATTCATTGAATTTAACATCTCTGTTAATGATGATCTTGTGAGTAGTAGGATCCCACAACCTGTATCCCTTAATCCCATCACCATATCCAAAAAAGATATGTCTTTTTGATTTAGGATCTAATTTAAAATGTTGATGTTTCAGAATTAGAACATATGCATCACAACCAAAAGCTTTCAGTTTAGAGTAATCACAAGGATGACCCTTCCATACCTCTCGAGGAATTTTCAATCCTATAGCAGTTGATGGTGATCGATTTATCAAGTAACAAGCTGTAGATAATGCTTCTGTCCATAATTCCTTCTGCAAATTGGCGTTACTTAGCATACTTCTTGCTCTTTCTAAGAGAGTCGTGTTCATGCGTTCAACAACTCCATTTTGATGAGGAGTATATACAGTAGTTCTATGTCTTTGGATCCCAACATCCTTGCAATAATTATCAAATTATTTTGAACTAAATTCACCACCATTTTCAGTTCTTAAACATTTAATGGTTCTTCCAGTGATATTTTCTACTAATGCTCTAAATTGCTTGAAAACTGTGAACACATTAGACTTTATTTTTAACATGTAGACACATACTTTCCTAGAGAAATCATATATAAAATATGCAAAATGATGATCCTCCATATGAAGTTGTAGGAGATGGACCCCAAACATCAGAATGGATATAATCAAGGATTCCTTTACTAGTATGTTTTCCAGTTTTAAATTTCTGCTTACTTTGTTTCCCATAAATACAATGTTTGTAGAAATCTAGCTTAAAAGATTTTAAACTAGGAAGTAACATATGATCAGATAAGATTTTTAATCCTCTTTTGCTCATATGGCCCAACCATTGATGCCATAGTTGAATATAATCACTGTGATTTTCAGATGCAGTTGAAGCATAATCTGATTCTATTCTTCCTTCTAACTGAAAAAGATTTTCAACCTTATTTTCCTTCATTACTAATAAGATTCCTTTCTAAATTTTCATTACTCCACCTTGAGTAAAAGTTTTATATCGATTTGTGTCTAATACTACTATAGAAATAAGATTTTCTCTGAGTTCAGGCACATGTCTTACATCAGTTAAGATTTTGATTGTCCCATCAAACATTTTAATATGGATGCTTCCAATTCCCACAACATTACATGAGACATCATTGCCTATGTAAACTACTCCTTCATTGATTGACTTATAAGATTTAAACCCATGTTTATGAATGCACATGTTATTGGACGCACCAAAATCTAATAGCCAATGCTGATCATGATTTGAAAAATTAACTGATAAAACTTCATCACTTATACCTGAACCGGATGCCGAACGTGTATCTATCGTGTTTGCTTCTTTATTTTTTGTTGAAGAGTCTCCTTTGTATGTTTGTTGTCTCTTCCAACAGTCCTTTTCCATATGTCCTGATTTGCCGCAGAACTAGCATTTTAGCTTACTCTTCTTCCCTTTCGATTTTGATCAAGAGTTTTTTTTTCTGACTGAAGCGTCTTTCTTTAGATAGACCTCTAACCATCATTTCTTCTGATGTAGAGGTTTCTAAATTTTAATTTTTTCTAGTTTCTTCAGATAGCATAGCTCCAACAAAATCATCAAATTCAAGGGTTTCTGATGAACCGATACTTATAGAAGTAACAAAATGATCCCATGACTCTGGCAAAGAACATAATAAAGTTGTAGCTTTATCTTCATAATCAAATTTTACATCTATGATATTTAACTGCACCAAGAGAGTATTAAAGGTATTCAAATGATCAGTTAGTATTGTACCTTCCTTCATGCGCAAGCTGTACAACTGTCTTTTCAGAAGAATCCTATTTGTTAAGGATTTAGTCATGTACAGTTTTTCTAGATTTATCCATAGACTAGTGGTTGTTTTCTCTGATACGATGTTAAATAAAACATCATCTGCCAAACACAATTGAATGGTGCGTAGTGCTCTTTCATCGATCTCACTCCATTCGTCATCTGTCATGGCGAAAGGTTGTTTGGATTTTCCCAAAAGTGCCTTCGCCACACCTTGTTGTACAAGTAAATCGTGCATTTTGACTTTCCAGATTTCGAAGTTATTCCTCCCATTAAACTTCTCGATCCAAAACCAAGCACTTTGAGTTTTTGACATATTTTATTTAACTTCTTCTAACACAATACACGAAAATGTTCACACAGCACTATCATTTACATTACATGCAGCAGCTTATCAAAAAAAATTGAGGATACTTGAAATGAGTCGTAATTGTGATTATACCTATTCTCCCATACAACAGCAACTCTTTGCCTCCACACAACAGCTACAGAAAAATTGCGGCTCCTATTTCATTTGCGGAGGACCCTAAACACGCTAAATGCATCCTCCAGCTCACGTGCAGTGGTCTGAGGATTCAAATTGCCAAAAAAGATTAGATGGAACTATATTTACACAAATCCTTGACTTAGTTTACTTCACGCACCATACAAAATGACCAGAGATTTGCACCACCTCATGGTGCTCCTCCCACTTAGAGAGAAGACATTTTTTGCAACGTTGTGATACCGATCTCATCGATTTGAGGCTTTCGAATCTCTGTTTCTATTTTTATATGAAAATGGTTTCTTCCATTGCTGCTTGGGAAAAAAGATCGATGTCAACAGCAGCTTTGACACAGCCACGCAGATCAACAGCGATGAGCTTTCCACCGCAAATTGCCACTATATCCTCTGTTGTCACCGCGCTAACCATTTAATTCTACACGCGTGAAATCCAAAAAATATCAGCACCTGCAGATGCTCTTCAACACAAAACGTAATACTTTTTTTCTTGTGCCCCTGATACATGTTCAGTTCTAGATTCTGCCACTTAGGCACACAGACAAAAACATAGCTAGCTTCAACCTGAATCTTTGATACCAATTATTCATAATATGCACAACAGAAACCTAAATAATTCATACACAGCAGAAATGGAGACAATGAATTTAACGTGGTTCACCCAACCAGATTTGGGGTACATCCACCAAACAAAGGTATCGGTTTTCTTCTTATTCAATAGGAGATTACATCAACAGATTTCTCACTCAACCTGTTCCTCTTCCTCATATCTTTTTCCTCTACGGGCTTAAAAATTTATAGATGTAGAAGAAAAACTGAATATTAAATTCAATTCCATCCTATCACTAGAAAATAGGATTGATATCTTATCTTTAGGATTTGATGCCTTAAGATTTGAAACAAACCCTATTGTTGGCATTAACCATGAGATTTTACCCAAATTAATATGCAAAAATCTCAACAATTGGGTTTAATTGTATTTATATTATGTCTTATGTGTGAAATGTTATTTAATAATTTTCATATTTTGCATTTCAAATTATGATCGCAAATTGGGGTAACAGTATAGTTAGATACGTTCCATATGTACATTTCAATAGTATATTGTGTTCTGTATATAGTAACAAAATATTGTAATAGTGATTTTTTTTCCAATGTGGAAGACATTAAATAAGAAATAGTAAGAAATGATTTTTTTTTTTTTTTTAATGTTATTTTTTATTGGTTTATAAGGATTGCTATAATATTTAGTAAATATAGTTTTTTTCAAGTGTCAATATTGTATAATTATATAATTTAATTATCAAATATTTAAAATCACTATTATTATATTGTGTTTAATGTAATTTTATTAGAAAGGTTTGAGGTATTTTTGATTATTTATCAACTAAAAATTAAAATTGTTGGATGATGGTGTTAAGTTATACTATTGTAACCATATTTTCCATTTTGATAGTCACCATGATAGATCTACGTTTCTAACTATATTTCAAATTGAGAGCATTATCACCACTTGTTCACTAATGAGTGATCATTGGCTATTGTTTTTGATGAAGGTGTGATGACAACTCTCTAAATCACAAGAAACAATGAAACTTATAGACATGTAGATTTGCTCATTTTTTAGGTCATTAATTTGATATGTTTTGAAGTTTTTTATTTTAAAGATTTAGTTTATTTGATTAATATGTGTATGGGGATGCTTTTTTGGTAATAATTCTCTAAAATATTTCTTAGTGGGGTTTTGAGCATATTTTCTGTATCAATGCATATGATCTTCTTTTATGTTTCTTATCTCAATTGTTTAATTATGAGGTTGTAGCTTTACAATCCATTAAGTATGAATACTTAACTAATGATTTTATGTGAGAAATGTCAATAATACTTGGGAAAAAGATAATATCACTATATAGATGGTGTCTGGCACAACCCTTATACTACTTGCATAAGAACTTGTGTAGCCTTTATACTACTTGCATGGAGTTGTTTCTGCCCTCAATGTTTATTTTGGCTAGAAACTTCTCAACAATTATTCCAAATCCGAATCGCTACAAAGAATGTTCTCCAAGATCGGTTTCCAAGGTCAGTATCGGATTTTCTCTACAATTTACTATCGCATTTTATCTTCCTTTTGAACACAATTGGTCCAAATGCTAGTATTATTAAAGGGAAAAAAATTATTAAGACGTATGGAGTATAAATACCAGAGGTTCTCCATTAACATTATCTTCTCGTTCTTCTCAGGAATGAGGGTACAAACTTTCTGTCTATGTATGCTAGCATGTTGGTACATAGAGTTTTGTCTTGATGGTTGCAATATCCCATGACGTTCCAAGAAAATGAAGCAACAAATGCGAAGAAGACCCCTATACAAGTCATTTCTCTTAAGCACTTCCCCTGAAAAATGTCATTACCATACACTTCTCTATTATATATTTATAGTGATCCCTACTTGTGTATTTTATAGGTTCGACTATATAAGGGTGGTCTTCGACAATGATTTTTTTTTTAAGATCACGAATTTCCCAGTTTCTCCATTAAAATTCTCAGCTGCTTTGTTCTATGTCTTCCAAGAGCAAGGGCACAAAATTTATGTATGGGCTTGTTAGGGTCTTTTTGCTTAGGGATTGGGCAGCCAGGTCTCGTGCACTAGTGTTATTGTAGATTATTGTAAATTTAATACATTATCCTAAACTATGGTGCTACCATGTCAGATTTATCTCTGATTTAAAAAATGAAGCTTCTCAGTATGCCTTGGTGTCTAATATTACTTGCACTTCACCTTACAGAGGGCATTGTATTCAACTATATCCATTCAATTTTAGTGAAAGAAATTGAAGCTAATGCTTCCCAGTGAAACCTGGATTTTTTCAAGAAGAGGCTTGATTCTCTATCAATGGGTATGAACGAGAGAAAAGAAGATGCCACTAAGATACAAAAGGATTATAGATCTATCCTCAGCAGTTTTGGAAATTTCAGTTCTAGAAGAACAGATGTAGCTGGAAGAGAAGAACAAGCATGTAAATTGCGTTGTTAATTGTATCATAAAGATGGTATTCATTTTCTTACTTATTTAATTTGTAAATTCTAGGTTTTCTTTACTAATTTCCCTAGCTGAACAATTTTAGCAGGGGGCATCTCAAGAGAACAAGCTCTGCTCAGAATTTTGCAAGGCTACCATCCGGAATATTGTTGATAAATTCCAAGCAGAGACAGAGCAATGGTCTCAAGTGCAATGTAATATCCCATTTTAGGAATAGCTAGCAATCCATGGTTGGAAAACACATTTTGCACAAATGGAGGCAGTAGCATTTGATACAAAGACCCGAATCCCTTAGACAAATGTTTATAAGACCAAAATCCAAGGATTGGGATAAAATAAATCCTTCCATGGTGGTGAGACAAGCTTCCCACACCTATTTCCCTTCAGTAATTGCCCAAAAAATGGGGTTGCAACAATTTATGAACATACAATGGATTCTCTGCGCTATTTTTCTGAGCTTTCTTATGAGAAGAAGTAAATAGCCAAAATATATGATTAAAACAGTAAAAGAAATGCAATGACTTGAGGAATCACTCATTCAATCAACACAATAAACGCCTCTCATCACTTTCATGATAAACATGAAGAACATTGCTATATAAAATAAGCCCTAGGCTATGACTGCATTGTCTATAAAAGTCACTGTAGCATAAATGTCAATAATACATAGATGCCACAACATGAAGCTCAAATAAAGTGGGGGAGCATGATATCAACCCCTGAAAATACAATACATCAATCCTCTACAAGGATTGGCTAAAATACAAGCAAAATGGTGGCTAAAATACAAGCAAAATGACATTCCTGCAGAAATGCCGAAGTCGCTGGGTAGCAGCAAAAAATCAAGAACTGGAAATAGATGGAGAAGGCTGAAATGGATGCATAAAATGAATAATCCTCATCCAATGGAAATCTGAATTGAAAGGCTGATCCCTTCACCTAAGATCTCACCCTCTGAACTATCTGCTAATCCCCCACAGAAAATGTTCTCCAAGAATAACATTGTCTAAGAGAGGGACTGCCTTGAATATGATGGAAAGTGGTTGGCCTAATGCCAAATATGGTTTAATAATCTCATTAACCTCCTTTTATGATCTCCCAAAGGGATGGAAGCTCCCTCCTCTGAAAAATAGCCAAGGTTGGTGTTGTAGAAGACCTCCCCAGCAACACCCAGCAACAATGCACAATCTCCAACTGAAATTGTGCTGATGAAGAAGGATGAGGCTTGAACTAAATATATAAATATGGGGAATGGAGTGCAATCATCCAAGAGCTACTCAAGAATGAGAGAAAATCCTAAATAGGAATTCCCTCGACAATTCTTGCTAACCAGCAAGAATTTGCAACAAGTCCAAAGGACCAAACATGAACAATACTCAAGATGTTTTGCAATGGCTACCTTGCCCTCCTTTTAAACAATGTGAGCTCCTTCTCAATTGACCCCACTCATTAGGGTTTCCTTACTCTAGAAGCTTCCCTCCTCTTTCACTATGCTAGCCCACAAGATACCTTTCCATCTCCTACCACTGCATAGTTTGACTTGGTCAAACTGGACCTAGCCTTCTTGCAAAAGTCCTCTTTCACACATGGAGGTGTGAAATCCAGCTCTACAAGTGATCCTCCTTCATACCAAGAGGATTTTTATTAGCTATTCATGAAATTAATGGGTCTCCTATGCTTTTTATTTATCTCCTAGATGAAATAAGCAAAAATTAATGTTCCATAAAAATTGGGAACATTACAGTCCTCCCCTCTCAAAGATTGCTTGTCCTCAAGAAAGTGTAAGGATATACTGATACATTTTACCTTACTCTCCCTGTAGCATCCATGCATGATGAAATCCTCTGAGAAAAGGATGCCATATCCCTCCAACATATGCAATCTAGCGTTTGGTGAACATCCCCAAATAGTTGTCATGTGGAAGCAAATATCCATGTAGGAACAATGGGATGTCTAAGGGCCTCCTTAAGGGATGAGATCTGATATATAATGGGACTCATCATCCCCATATTAATCTACCATCCCCAAGAAATCATCCATACAACATAAGCTGCCTCCCAACATGGCAACTTATAGAAATATCCCTCCACCTTCAGCTCTGGAAATAAAGGTGGGATGCAAATCTGAATATGGCAAGCCTCACAGCTTACTCCATGCTGTCCTACTCTCCACTTATGATAAGTGTAGAGTGTGTGTTGATCATGGGCAGCAAAAGTACTGCCTTCAAGTGGAAAAATGAAGAGAAATCCTCAAAGGATTTCTCATCCATCAATGATAATCTGGCTGGCCCAAGACATTTCATCCATGATTAGTAGGACATGGTCTTCATAGAATACCCCAATGAAATGTTTGTTTTAGGTTATACCATGTTCAACATACAAACAATGTCTCATATGGTTACAATGCAACCTCATCCACTACAGCTGCAGAAAATAACATGGCCAGCATTGTATAGAAAATATCACTTGTACTATTGAATAGTAAATAGATGAGTGAATCAGCAATACAAAATCAAATACATGCCCATATACATAAAGTGGATGGATATCATCATAAAAATCATGGCCCACATCCAAATAAGGCAAATAAGTGGTTGTGGTGGACATGTCTCTCCTCATGTTCCCCTTAGAACATGCCATGCAAAAACTGTGGGAATCATCTTCCCTCAAGGACACACCAAACTCATGCGTCAATCTTCCGATCATGCTTCCAATAATAATATGAGACATAGCAGTAAATAGGATCATGATCAATGTTGGAACACCTAATCCTACATGGGTAGGTGTGGAATATGAAAAGTCACAATGGAGTCCAATTGACCTTGGAATGTGAAACCAAGAGTCACACCATTGTACTATAAATGTACATCTTTGTATAATGGAAAATAAGAAAGCCTCACGCTTATCCTTCATTGTGTTGTTTCTCTTGTGTGTACATTCTTCTTCCTCATACACCATGTGTGTGCTTCAACATGGTGTTTAACATGGTATCAGAGCGGGTGGATTTCTGGCCCTGCTCCAAATTGAGTGAGCTATTTGTGCCTATGGCCTATGCATATCTGCAAAATTCTTGACATTTTTGCAGTATTTAGAGAGTTTCTGCAGCAGAGTTTTTGCTGCCATTCAGAGGTGTTTTGAAGCAGAGCAGCATTCAGTGTTTTTGCCACATTCAGGAATTTGTTTTGAGAAGAGCAGCATTGATTTGAAGAAAGAGCAGCATTCAGAAATTGGTTTGGAGGAGAAGCAGCATTCAGAAATTGGCAGCATTGTGCATCTGAAGGTTTTCTCACTGCTTATTTTTCCATTGAAAAATCTCTGCATTTTAAATTCTGCACCATTTTGGAGTTGCTGGAAAAATGTTTAAAATAAGTTTCTGGAAAATTTCTGAGTTTTTCCATTGAAAGTTTCTGCATTTTTAAGCTGCTGGAAAATAGTTTAAAGAGGGTTTTTGAAGAAAAATTTCTGAGTTTTCTCTACTGCTGGAAAAATCATTTTTGCAAGTTTACAAGTTCCTGCAAATTATTCTGCTATATATTTGGAAGAAGAAATTCTGCAGTTGCCCTGTTTTGAAGACATTTGTGAAATTTCTAATTCTGCTCTCTGCTGTTTTTAAATTAAAATAAAAAATAAAATTTAAAAAATAAATTTAAAAAAAAAAAAAAAAAAATCAATTTTCGGCCTTTGGCCTTCCCCCTCTCCAGGGCTTTCGGCCCTCCTCCCCCTGCATTTCTTACATAACATACCTCACTGCTCTCACCCATTACACTACACCCTTTCCCACCTACCTAAATCTCACGGCCTCCCGCACTCACCACCTGCGCTCCCTACCCGCTACAGCGCTGCCCTCCCTCTACAATACACAACTCTTATCTCCCCACATGCGCGCTTTCACACCCTTCCTAACCTCTCCACTACCCCAACCCGCGGCTTCCCCTATGCCCCTAACATATGCAATACCCTGCCCCCTCACAAACCGCTCCCCTCTGAACTCTGTTACCGCTCTGCTCTATCCCGTCACGTCCTTACCCTTAGCCTAACACAGCTCCCTACCCGCTTGCCTACCCTGCTACCCCGAACCCCCTTACCTCTCAACCCTCCCCCGCTCCCTCTGCAAACTCTACTCAACGTAATACCCACTCTGCAAACAACAGTCCACACATCTTACACACCGTTCCCTGTCTACCCTTACGCACACGTCCCCCACATACCCCGTGGTCGCCATTCACTAAATCCTCGACTCCTTAATTCCGCCCTCACACTACTCTCTGCCGTTCCCATCGAATATATATCTCTCTCTTAGCGTTAACGCCACTGCCCCCTCCATAACTTACGCACTCTCATGAACGCTCCCCCTCCCCTTCTCATATTCCAATGTCCACTTTTAAATTTCGATTTTGCTAACATTTAATATAATATACAACCCCCCTCCATATAATATTCCCTCTTCCCATAAGTTAATAAACTCCCTCCCTTACGTATACACATTCCCATTTTAAATTTTTTATTATTAAAACTTCTCCATTTAATACATTTCCCTTTTTAATTTTCATATTTAATTTCACTTTAATTAATCCCTTCTCCCATTATATTTCCCCTTCCCTTTTTTAAATATTTAAAATCCCTTTTAATTAATATTCCCATTTCTCTTTTTAAATCTTTAAAATCCTTTTTAATTAATCCCATTCCCCTACATTTTTAATTATTCCCATTTTTTTTAATTAATTTTTAATTAAAAAAAAAAAAAAAACAGCAGAGAGAGAGAGGAGAGAGAAGATTTGAACAGCAGAAAAAGAGGAATGACATGTGAGCAGAATTGAAGAAATGACATGGACAATACATAGAAAATTGCAGATTTACATCTTATGATTTGTGGCATAAGAGTGATTTTTTTGAAGAATTTCACATTTGAAGACAAGTTTTCCATCATTGAAAACAGCTATTTGAAGAAGAAATTTCAGCTGCCTTAAAGGACCTTTTGCACATTTGTTTTTACTGCACATTTTTGCAGAAATATTGTATTGAGTTGACATTGTATTGCTTCTTCATAGTTGCAATCAGTATTTGTGTTGAAAAATTGTTGATTGCCCTCCATCATTTGAGGAGCAGATTTTGTACTTTGAAAATTCTTTGGAGTCATTTGTATTTGTTGATTGAGTCACATTGTAAACGGGTGCATTTTCGGTTGTAGCCGACACCCTTTCATTTGTTTTGAGCCTAAGTTGTTGAAAATGGCCAAAATCAATGAGGCATTAATGTTGTTGAATGACCTCATTCATTCAAATGTTGATGATATGATAAAAATGAGCAAGGATGCTCTTTGTAAAATTCACAGTTGTTTACAAGATGCACATGAGAAGATTGAGTTTTTACAGTTGGAATCTCAGCTCCAACAAGAAGAACTTCAGCAAAAGAGTCACCATTCTGAACCTGTTTCTGTTCAGAACATTGTGAAGGACTCTCATCAGAAAAAAGAAGACAATGATGATTCACATTCAGCAGATGTACATGCAGATGCAGTAGTTCAGACTGCACTTCTCAAGCCCATCATCAGACCTTGGGAAGAGCTTGTCCACAACAAGCACCGAACTGGTCTTGGATATGACAAGGATGTGTCCTTTCATATTCCAGACTACACCAAGCCCATCATATTTCAGAGTGCCGGATTCATGTATGACAGTTCACCTGCAGCTGTTCCAGATCATGCTCCACTTC